>CAHIKZ030001420.1:145000-190000 GCA_903632075.3 Acanthosepion pharaonis | reverse complement strand
AGCCTGGGTAATAATAACAGCAACTTTTTATAACTCTCTCTCTCTCTCTCTCTCTCTATATATATATATATATATATATATATATATATATATATATATATATATATATATATTTGTCATAGATAGATAGAGGGAGAGAGGATTCTCATAAAATTCGTCAGTCGTTTATGTCACCTGTCAAAAAGACAAAGAGCTGAAAAGATAAAACCTCATAACCCTTAGCCTTTTTCCTCAAACGCAAACGAAAAGCTTGCTTCTTTGACACAAAACTGCAAGAACGAAAATGAACAAAACAATACAACACATTCTTAACGGAGATAAAAGATATAATTAATGATCAATGCATAATTGTTATAACAGAAAGAAATTAAAAGAATAGATGACGGGTAAAAGATAACGTCCTAGATCTCGCGATATCTCGAGTAGATTTTTACGTAGCATTGTTGGGAAGGTGTAACAAAGAAAAGCCTGTCAACAGAGAACACCGAGGAATGATGAACATGAAATGTTTACTCTGGGCGCCTAATAAGCGTAGAGGAACGTTTATTCTATTTTATTTTATTTATTTTTTAGGAGATATTCCAGGCACCTACCCGTGCTTATTAAACTCGCCCCGTTTATTAATTTGTCACTTTTTGAACCTTTAAATGATTTCAGTTAAGACCGCCTGTTTATTGCATATTGAGAAAAATTTCAACACCCCCAATTATTAAGGCACCCCTTTCAGCAGGCACCCCCTTTTAGTAGGCACCTAAGAATAGAGCACCTAAGGAGGTCGACGTGAGACCGTGTAAGATCACCTCTAATACTCCCAAACGATTGTGCCAGAAATTCGGTGGTGTAACGGTGAAGTAGCGGATAGCAACTTGGACTGAGGAATCCAGTCGAATCCATTACATTCACTTACGTGCTATGAATCTTCTTCTTCTCCCCCCCCACCCCACCAGCTATGGGTAAATAGTAGGACAGACCGGGTTCTATAACCTTGGAAAGCAACTGGTCTACCGCAGATAGAAATGGCAACCTACTGCTGGAAAAAATCTGCCTCGTCAGTCATGAAACATGATACATGATCACCTAAGCGTGTATCACGCATGGCACATAACTGACTGATTCCTTGTATATATGCCGAGTTCGAATTCCAATCGAATACATTACATTCACTTGAATCCTCTTCTTCTCTCCCCAGATATGGGTAAATAGCAGAATAGACCAGGTTCTATAGCCTTGGATGGCAACTGATCTTCTGCAGAAAGAAATAGCTACCTACTGCGGGGAAAAAATCTGTTTTGTCAGTCATGTATCGAAAGATACATGATCGCCTAAGTGTGTATCGCGCCTGGCACATAACTGGCTGAGATGTAGATATATAGGTGTGTCCACGCAAAACGGCAGGTCGGGTGATATTTACTAAAATTAACTTAGTTTGGTACAAGACTACACATGCTTAGCACCTAGCGTAGATTAACTTCACCAACGCAGTAATGGTCTCACAAGACGGCGGTAGGAAGTTCTTAAGGGTAAGGGTAAGGGTAAAGTGATAGTTACGACGTTTTAACCCTTACAAAGGGAGGAATAAAGTGGTGGTAGTAGTGAAAATGGAATTACCTAAAAACGAAGCTAAATCCCACACATGACAAGGTCCTCACCAAGTGACAAACAGTAAAAAGAGACGCTTCGTAAGCACAGTGGGATACCGAGTGGGTAAAAATTGAGTTGCCGAAAAGCAGAACAACTTGCAGAAGAACTTGAGGTAGAATCTATAGAAAAAGAATGGTGAGGTGATATGCCTTGCAGCTTACATTTGTGTATTCGTTGTTTTTTTTTTTCTTTCTTCTTTCTATATGTAAATGTGAAGTGTGTGGGTGGTGTGACACTTATTGATGTGGAAATTAGTATCGGTGATTCGAGTTCAAATTCTGTTCGTTCACTTTACACTAATGCCACTGTGAAAGACATCTTGTCTTCCGCTGTGCCTAGCGATCGGTTTAAAATTAGGACAGACTGTGGTCTCTAGCCTTGGTTGGCAGCCAATCTAGGAGTAAAAAAAACTTGGAATTCCAAACCGTAGAAAGACAACGAGAAACCAAAATGTTTTCCAAAAATTCATGGCAATTAACAGGTAATAAAAATGGCGGTGTGGGGAGTCATGATCGCTAATGTCCTCAAAGGCCGTCGCATTAAAAAATATAATCGATATTACTATGACTGTATTACTAGTTTTTCGCCATCTTAAACGAGTCATAATGCGGTCGACGAGGGTTTCAAACCAGGTTATTGTTTGAAAAAGCAACAAAAAAATCTAATAAGAAAAGTAACAATGAAAGTAGTTCGTCTGAATGATGTCAGATTTTATTATGCAAGTCAACGCTTTCGCAGTATAATTGGTATTAGATAACAAATGGTGATGAATGTTTCAGAATTTCATTATATTTATATGATAAATAAACTCCGTAGATTTCAGCTTATATTAGAATATAAGCTTATATAATACATATTAGGGAAATTACATGACAAAGTGGAAAAAGTTTATTGGTGACGCATTTCTTCCTTCAGGACTTCATCGGACTAAATTTGTTATATTGGTAGGACTACACATGCGCACAACTAAGGGGTTGCTGTGGATTTTAGGTGTTTTTTTTTTTGGGGGGGGGGGGGTAGCAAACAATTCACTACGACGTAAATGTCTAGAAAGTTGATCGCAAGGTTATCTACAGTAAATTTATGTTCTGGCTCTTACGGCATTTTTCCATTCCTGACAGATCTTCTATTATCACAGTGTGGGACACCTACTAACAAAAGTGATGGAAAGAAAAAGATTCTAAATGAATTCAGCTAGATAGATATTTAAAAGAAATCTAAAATACCCAGCAGCCCTCAGTAGTACTCATGCGTAGTCGTACCAACATAACAAATTTAGTCCGGTGAATCCCTGAAGGACGAAACACGTCACAAGTAAACTTTTTCCACTTTTTAATACAATTTCCCCAATATTGTTCTTGATATATAAAAATATATATCGTTATATCTCCGATATATATATATATATATATATATATATATATATATATATATATATATATAAGGCGGGATGTGTGTGTAACGAATGCACGGCCGCAATTTTCGACGGATTTGCACCAAAATTTACATGCACATGCTCCAAGTTAACGGGAAGGCCAAGACCGACTTTGTATTTCCCAACTCCCATCGATAATGGAAATAATCGATTTTTCATGCTTCTACGGCAGTTTTCATGTAGTTTGCGGTCATTTTCTACTGGCCAGAGTGAGAGCCTATAGCTGGCTGCCACGAATAGGCAGGAAGATTCTATTGGCCAGCGTGAGAGCCAACAGCTGACTGACACGAATGTTAACTGGCATGCTATCATGCAAAAAAAATCGATAGCTGCATTCGTCACAAGTGGGAAAAATTTAAATCTACATGGCACTTTACACCAATTGGCTCATTCGCTTGTTTAAAGTCAACGTTGATTCTGATTCCGCAGAACTGAGTTGGGTGTGAAAAAGTAATTGTTGTTAACATTCTTTTTTCATTCGGTTTTTCCAGTTACGAGTACTTTTTTAAAGCTGATTGTTTTGTGTTCATTTTATTTAGTTCTTTTTTCGTAACAGATTTAATGTTTAGTATAGAGCTTAGAAAAAATTCGCAGTGTGAGATAGGCAAGAAGTAAGGCATGTAGCAACATCAGCACGGCAAAGGGCACTCCTTGAAAGGCAAGGAAGGGCAAAAATATTTTAAGTCGAGTGATAGCGATTGCTGTATGAGTCGTACGAATTTTTAATCAAGCACGGGCAACGCCGGGCCATGCTGCTAGTACATATATATATATATATATATATATATATTATAAAATGAAGACATTTTAGCATTCTAAACTACGTAGGTTTCAACCGTAAAGTCTCATCAGGTTGTTAGGTAAAAAATGCTCCGCAACGCACTCCAAATTTCGTTTTAACTTACTATGACACCAGAATTCAAGAAGGGTAGGAGAGTGTTGCTGTTAAAAATCCTTGACAATTCAGATTTAAGGAATGTTTCATTAACAAACAAAAAAATATTTTTCTTATCTTTGTTTTAACCTGCAGTTTCAAGAGGAAATTAACAACTGAGGAACAACAAGACTAGAAAAAAGAAAAGTAATTTAGTTCAGCGCTTTAACCTGCAGGTAAAAACAAAAATAGGAAAAATATTTTTTTAGTTTGTTAAAGAAGCATTTCTCTAAATCATCTGAATTGTCAAGAATTTTTAACAGTAACGCTGTAAAGTTGAGTTACAGTTATACCGGCAATTTAAGCAATATAATAAAAAGGCCTAAATGCGAGGAATTTAGATATGGATATACAAAAAAGTAGTAAAGACAATAAGTTACGTAACAAAAATTAAATGCCTTGGAACAGGGCCTGCTACATAGAGGGTGTGATCACCAACAGGATGTCCTACCAAAAGAGGCTGTCTTGCCAACCAAGCAGCCAAAGCAGCAGCCAAAAGAGCCATCGAAGGAAAACGGCAGTGGCCTACTCCAGAGAGCACCAGAAAAAAAACTCAGCAGCCAGAGCAGAAGCAACATCAGCAGCCAGAACAACAGCAGCAGCAGCAGTCTGAGCAGCAGCAGTCTAAGCAGCAGCAGTCTGAGCAGCAGCAGTCTGACAGCAGCAGCCACTGGAGCTACCTCAGATTGACATGTATGGAGGTGGAAGAGATGACTCCACCTTGATTCTCCTCGATGAAATGGAGGAGGGGGGGATAGATGAGGAAGAGGAGGAAAAAGTAACCAAAAAAGAAAAGAAACCTGGACGAAGTAGGGTGGAGAATGCCCTGGTAGATGCTAAGACCCAATCCGCCCCTGTTTCACCCCTAAAATCCAGCAGCTGCCAGGTAAGGTAAAAAGCTTCCCTTCTAATCCTTCTACGGTTCCGTCTTTTCCTTCTCCTCCCACCAACCCATCCAAGGAAAAAAGAAAATACATTTCCCTAGAGGCATGTCCTCGTGGGGGTACTTTTTTTCTCAGAGGAAAGTCCTTTGGAGGCGTTTGTTTAAATGTACCTCTGTTGACATCCCTTCAACGGAGGACCCTAGTAATTTTCCCGACGCCCCCGGTGTAATCATCTTTATCCGGAACACTGGGGGTAACCTGAAAGTTTTGGACCTCTTGGTGGAAAATTCTGGATAGCGCAAATAGAGTCGGCGGAACTCAAGAAAATATCGCAAATGTGTTCAGGAAAGGTGCTGATTCTCCTCCTCACTCTCTATATGGGCATTAAAGTTAACCTCACCGACGGACTTCAGCAGGATTGTCCTAGACGGACGAATTACGCCCGGCATTGATACTGGTAGCCTGGGACAATCTGTTAGAGTCCTTATTCCCGCAAAGTTCCGCCCAGTCTATTTTTAAGGAACAACTTGAACTATGTTTATGAAGCTAGTTAGCTTGAATGCGAGGGTTCTGAGAAATCGGAGTAAGTCTGTCTGCCTTCTTCGTGACATCTTGTCCTTCGGTGTGAATGCGGTCGCGATCCAGGAGACACATTTTTGCGACGTTGATGCTCGTGTACTGTCTAGCGACTTTATCATCTATTCAGCATACAGAGACTATCTGGCCAGAGGTGTTTCCTTATTAGTTAAACGTTCCCTGTATGCGAAGGTGGACCTTGTCCAAATAGATTCTGGGATCAGTTGATTGTGTCCGATATTGCCCGTGAGCACTAGTTCGTTTCGGATTTTTGTGGTTTATGCGCCAAACGATCAGACGGAGCATGTCGACTTTTTCCGTCGGTTGGGACCGTTCCTACTGGATTCATCCCACTTAGTCTTAATGGGGGACTCGAATACCATCCTGGATCCCAAGATAGACAGGGGCGGAGAACTAGCGGGAGGTCGGGTGATTATAGCCTGGTTGATCTGATCGGCAAGTTTGGGTTCGTCGATAGATACTGGGTCGATCATCCGGGGAGGGAGACGGAGACGTGGGCTTCTAAGTGGCCATCTCTCCTGGTAGTTAGCTATCTGGATAGAATGTTAGTAAGAAGGTCGATTTGTTAGATTGTCCCACGTTCCACCGTTTAGACTATTCGGATCATAGATTCGTCTGCACCCGAATGGTGTTAGGTACTAGGACTACAAATGCGTGACACTGGAAGTTCAATCTGTCTTTAGTGGACAGGCGGGACTTACGGCAACAGCTGGCAAGATTAGTGCAGCGGGAATTAGTGGGGCGTTTATTGGGAATAAGTGGTGGGAGAGGCTTAAGGATATTATTAGGTCTTTCACCACCGAATATAGCCAACGACTCGCGCTATATAAGACAAGCAAGACTCTCGAGGATAGTCTGTCCCGGGCGGAGGCTTATACGGGAGTCGTAGAAATAAATTTAGCCAGGCAGGCTCTGGAGCGTGAGGCTAACAAGCGCTACCAGGATCAAGTAGTTAGACCTAGGTTAAACAAGATGTCTAACGAAGCTGTGAATATGGGCGCAGAATTGCGCAAGCAAGAGATCCGTCGAGATCGTTACATTCAGGAGGTTAATACACAGGTGGGGAGTACTCTGAAGTCGACGTTTCGGTGGCATTTCGAAAGCCGTTTTACCAAGGAGCCTGGTCTCTGTGGTGACGACTTTCGCAATTATTTGGCTGACTTTCCTCAGCTTGAGCCGACTGAAGCGGCTAGCTGCGAGGGTGAGATCACAGAGGACAACGTTCAATTGAAATTGAAGAGTCAGCAGTGGCAAGTCTCCGGGACTTGGTGGTCTGCCCTACGAATTATACTTGAGGCTGTTGCACATCTTTGCATCTTTGTTCTGATTTTGACTGTCGTGTTCAACAACTGGTTCCATCCCCGACCGTATCTCCAGGAGTGTGACCATGCTGTTGAAAAAGAGCAAGGGTGGTGGACGAGATTTAGATGATTATAGGCCCATAACTCTGATAATCACAGAGTTAAAGATTTAGGCCAAAATCCTGACAGAACGTTTACGGTCAGTTATCGTGAGTTGGTTTGGACGCAAGCAGACTTGTTCTGTGAAGAGAGGAACAATTCAGAGCAACCGGCATCTGATCCGTATGATCCTCGATAGTATAGAAGACGACGATCAGGCCGCGCTGATCAATTTAGATCAGTCCAAGACATTCGACAGTGTCAACGATCAGTACCTGACTGCTGTCCTGAAGGCCGCCGGATTCAAACCCGACTTTTGTCGATCAGCTGCCTGTATCGCTCCTCCAGTGCTGTAGTACAGGTGAACGGGAAGCGGTCGCACGCTTTTTCGCTGTCACGGTCGGTCTGACAAGGTTGTCTGCTGTCGCCCCTACTTTACGCTTTGATGTTGGAGCCCCTCCTTCGCTAGCTTGGGGACGGGGATTGCAGTACAGCCATACACGAAATCGCTGCCCCCATTTTATGATTCGAGCCAGGTTTTCTGCGTACGCCAATGACGTATCCATTTTCGTGTCATGCCGTAATGACACTGAGGTGGTACAGAAGGCGCTTGAAAGGTACAAAAAGGTGACGGAGGCCAAGATTAACTGCGACAAGTTTTCCGGCTTGCGGTTAGGTGCCTGGAAGGGGGTGGCCTTCCGAGGCCCTTTAATTGAACAGACGGATGCGTCCGCTTTCTTGGAGTGTGGTTCAGGCCTGGTTCCCAGCTGAAGAAAGAATGGTCCGAAGTACAGTCAACTGTAGGAGCGGAGAATAGGACTTGATTTCGACGGCGGTTGTCCGAAAAAGGTAGAGCTGAGGCGCGTGGCACTCATGTCTTTCCTCTTATCCTTTATCGACTGGCTAACCTTGCCCTCTCTGCAAGGACCGAAAGAAGATGCTCGAGAGTTTGCTGCCCACTCTCTTGTCGGGTGGTGGCAAGCATCAGGTCTGCAAAGAGATCGTTGCCTAACGTCCGTGTCATGGGACTGGTAATGCCTCACTTGTGTCATCGGTACATCTCAAGGTTGGCATTCCTACACTGCACGTTGACAGAGGACTCGATTTTGGTTGAAAATGTTAGGGTCGATTTCCCTAGCCTTTCCATCACTCCTTCCGTTTCGGTGGCTCAGCGCCGTCGTAGGCCCCGGAAGCAATCGTTTCCTTCAAGAGTGTCGGGCAACCTTAAGGGTCATTCCTCGGTCCAATTACCTTTCACGGCCCCGTAGACTACTGTATCATGAATTAATGGTCGCGAATGACCCTCTATGTGGCCGGCTCGACTTTTCGGCATCAAAGTTGCGCTCTTTCTGGTTTTGGGTGCCAGCGACGGATTATCTCAGCAACCCTGAGTGTTCGCTTACCTGGTGATTGATTCAGAACGTAGTGACGCAGCCTTCAGGAAGGGTTGGGCGGATTTGTAAATTGGCAGCGCAATCAAGCAATTCGTCATCAAGCAGTACAAATGCAAAAATAACCCCGATTCCTTCTGTTTCATATGTGGAAATTTTACACTTCAACATCAACAAGCAAATATAACAGACTTCGTAAAAAATGCTTGCTTAGCTAATTTTGGTATAAAACTGCGGGAGCACGATAAATCGTGGGATCTACATACATTATATGTAGTGAAAGACAGCGACATCGAACGAGGGGTTTGAATTCAAAAATACATTTTGATGTTCCAATGGTAAGTTTATGATTACATAAAACTATGTAATTGTGGCACCATGCATCCAGGCAGAGAAAGAAAGGCAAAAAAGGGAAAAGGAAAGAAAAGAAGAAAGGAAGGGAAAAAGTAATGAGAGACGGATCATAGGTGATAAGCGAAAACACACACACGGCTTAAGAGGCAATAAAAAAAGGGTTATTTTGGATAAGTGGCAAATGGCGAAAAGAGTGTCATTACAATGACAATGAGATTGAGTGGCTAGGGAAGTGTTATCTAAGGGTATGAAAACAAACTATTGGTACGAGAAGGCATCTTATTATCAAAACACAGGCCACCGGCCAAGGGAAAAATTCAAGCGAAAATGTTATTTCGATTAGTGACGACAAGAAACAGGCGACTAAAAAAAGACTTTTGGACAGATATGAAAATTAAAGGCCACCTGCGAGCAATCATTGACCGATTTTCCTACTTGGCCTGCGCGAATGGAATTGTGTTATCAAGAAATGTTCGCCAAAGAAAGTCCACTTGAAAACGTTAGATTTTGATAATTGACAAAACACAGGTGTAGGTACGGAGCCTTAGCTAGATATGGAAAATTAAAATCCCACAAAGCAGTCTCACTAACTAAATCTTTTTCGACAAAACAAACTTTTGCCCTGCGATAATAAAATTTTGTTATCAGACACATGAACCGAAGGAAAATGAATGGAATAAGAAATGTTTTTATTTCTTCCTTGGAGACGTCAGACCGACTGAAAACTTGGAGAAAATTCTTTTCTGAGGCCATGTCGGAAAAACCAGATGATGATTAGCGATAAACTGCTTGACAAACGCCACGTGTTGAACAAAGAGTTGTCATATTATCCGTTCATGATAATGGCGATTTGAAAGGAAGAAAAAAAAAAAAAAGAGAAGGGATAATTAATTTTTTTAGTTAAGCAAGGTATTTTTTTCCCGAAACAAAGCCGCGGGTTGTTCACGCCCGACTAAGACGTCATTGGTCAAGTGGTGATCACATGACGCACGAAGGAGGAGGAAAGATACCCGACCAAGACCTCATTGGCCGAGAGTGATCACGTGACGCACGAAGAAGGCTGTCGACGCCCCCATCCAGAGTATAAGTATGAGAAGCTGCTACGAAGAAGTGGGGAGGGCAGTTCACGCCCCTCAGAAGCATGGTGAGAAAAGTGGGAGGAAAAAAAAGTTACCAAAAATGGAAAAGAGTGGAAAATCCCTAACCAGAAATAAAAGAGGTGGATATGTATTTAGAATTATCGAGGAACTCCCCGACGCCAACAGACCCAACCCGGTTTTTGTCGGCGTCAATAAAAAAACAGGCCCCAACAGGCAGAAATCAGTTCAGAGCCCTGACGGCAGAGATGAGTGCCCAGTAGTTCGCGCCCTGACGGCAGAGATGAGTGCTCAGTAGTTCGGACCCTGGCGGGCAGAAGAAAGTTCGCGCCCTGACGGCAGAGATGAGTGCCCAGTAGTTAGAGCCCTGACGGCAGAGATGAGTGTCCAGTAGTTCGAGCCCTGGCGGTAGAGATGAGTGTCCAGTTCGTTCGGCCCTGGCGGCAGAGATGAGTATCCAAAGTTCGAGCTCCAGTTTCCAGAGTTGAAGCCGCCTCAAGATAGCTGACCAAGATTCACGCAAAATTTCGGACTCCTCTTCAACCAAGAACAATTATTTTGAAGAGCGACTTAGAACCAGACCACTGAAATAAGTTTTTCGACTTTCGTCCAAAGACACACCGAAACACAAATTTCTTAGAGAGCAAACAACTTGAAGCGTTAAAACTTGCCTAGCGAAAACGACGTGTCACAATCCACAGAACGGGTCGGGAGATAGATGCAGTCCTATGTATCGAACAACTAGACATAAAGTTTGTTACCTTTTTCTTTGATACTTTGAACTTTTTGAGTTTTCATTTTATTTTCTTTTATGCATATTTGTGTGTTATCACCCCCGTTGAACTCAATTTGCATTACGGCCCCAACCCCTGTTTGATCTCGTCTGTCTAAGATCAATTCACAACGTGGGTAGGCAGACTGGAGATCAATGCAGTTACCTTGGTAACCAGGCGTTGGAAGCGAGTTGGGAACGACGAGGCTGATATCAAATCTAACCAGATTCCCACCCGAATCACCAAAAGGTTAGAATGTCACATTTGGGTGCCGCGACCGATACCAAGCCAGTTGGTCGTCACAGGACGAGACAACACGACTGACGCGACAGGCGGACGTCACGTTTGGAGCAGCGACACCCGGACGGAGCAGCGAGGAGCGAAACAGCTGGCGCCGCGGCGAAGACGTCACAATGGTGCTGTTTAGGGACGTCACAACTGGTGTCGTGACCGGGATTTGAACGGCCACGTCACAACTGGCGCCGTGGTAGATCAGGATAGAACGTCACAGTTGGCGCTGCGACCGGGGACGACGTCACATAATTTAATCATAGAGTATACTGTAACTTAACTAAATATAATTTCGATTTTATGATATAATAGAATATGCATACACCTGTGTTCCCCTCAATGGAATATGTTTATTGGTGTCCGTCATAAATACAGACGGACGTGTAATATGAGAGTCAAGAGCCTTAGTCTGAGAGCTAAATCATAACGACGCCCATTGGACTACGCCATTGATCTACACTTCTTACCTGCGACTACGACGCGTACCAGTCGATTACTGCTACCGTATTCTACTTGGTTATAGTAGCCAAAACCACTTAGCTATTTTCGTTTTTTTTTTTATCCCATTTCACCTATTAATATCATTTTGATACATGAACAAAAATGTACAAAAAATGTTTATAAGAATCTCAATTACTGCATAAGGTTGAAACACATAGAAATATTAAATCTTTGGGTGATAACTTTTGTTAAAATTTATAAAACGTCTCGTCGCTCTTGTTAACGCTTTATAATTTTTTCCATATCAGGTGTGGCAAGAGATTAAATAACCACGAAATAATTTTTTACTTTTGCTTTTTTTCAGAAATCAGGCTTCACTAAGAAAAATATTGTATCGAGTACCTAAATTTTGACACCGTGATACGACCTGTGCTACATTCAAATGAGATCCCCCATTCCAAAATTTAAGGGTCTGCCAACTCAAGAATTAGTTGATATTCCTGAAAATATTGTTATGCACTCTGAGGAGTCAGACACTAATTCTGAGCCCAGCTTTTTTGAAAGACAAAACGATCCGCAAAAGTTTAACCAGGCTGAACTGAATGATCTTGTATGGTGTCTAGGTTCGCCAAAAAAAAAAAAAAAAAAAAAAAACAAGGCTGTAGAAATTTTAGCTTCAAGACTTAAAGAGAAAAAATTGTTTACTCAAACACATACATTTCATTTTAAAGAAAAAGAGAACTACTTCTTAAATATTTTAGAGCAAAAGATAGGTTAGTATAATGCTGCGAAATACGCGGCTTGTTACAGAAGATGAAAGTTGGGTCTTACGATGCATATTACTGGCGCTTGTTTTTAGACAGTTCGAAAAGAAGTCTTGTGTGTAGTTGCAACGGGGCAATCTGTACGGCTCGATACCGATTGCGCACTCAACAAAATTAAAAATAACGTATGAACATATAGAAAAGGTTTTAAATCTTATCAAATATAGTGGGCATGAGTGGATTATGTGATTAATTTTCTGCTAGCACTACATAGAGGGTGTACTAAATATCCTTGCTTCCTTATGGGTCAGCAGAGCCAATGGAAGAACATTGTTTCAAACATCACGAACCAGCACGAACATCACTTACTGTCGGAGAAAAGTACATAATTAATCCACCTTTAGTTAGCAGATATAAAATCGTATTTCCTCCTCTGCATACCAAACTAAGCCTCATTAAACAATAAAAGCTTCAGATATGAACAGCGTATGTTTCAAATGCATTACTTCAAATTTTCTAAGTTTAAGTTATGAAAAAAATCAAGGCGAGAATTTTCGACGGTTCACAAATAAAATCATTAATTAAAGATAGCAATTTTCTTAATGTCATGAATTAACGCGAAAAAATGCCTGTTTCTCATTCGTGGACTTGATAGAAAACTTTCTGAACAGAGAAACTAAAAAAGAAAAAAACATTGACAAGATCAGAAGAAAAATAGTTTTAAGAGAGTCACAAAAAAGACATTTCAAGTGAAGAAAAAGAATAATAAAAAAAAAGTGAACACAGTGGAGTAATGGAAAACGGCTCGGATTGAGGAATCGGAGTGCCGAGTTCGAATTCCAGTCGAATTCATTACATTCACTTACGTGCTAATACCCTTGGGAAAAGTATGAATCCTCTTCTTCTCCTCCCAGCTATGGGTAAATAGTAGGAAAGACCGGGTTCTATAGCCTTTGATCGAAACTGGTCTACCACAGAAAGAAATGGCAGACTACTGCAGCAAAAAAATCTGCCTCGTCAGTCATGTATCGAAAGATATATGATCAAGCCTAAGATGTATCACGCAACATGCACATAACTGACTGTTTCCTTGTTTATGCCGAATTCGAATTTTCATTCAGAATCCATTACATTTTTTCCATTCGTCGACCTTGGGAAAGGTATGAATCCTCTTCTCCCCAAATAAGCTATGGGCAAATAGCAGTAGAGAATTTGGATTCTATAGCCTTGATGGCAACTGGTCTACCGGAGAAAGAAATGGCAACCTTTTTTTTTTTGAAAGTCAGTCATGTATCGAAAGGCACATTCCGTCGCCTAAGCGTGTATCATGCATGGCATATAACTGGCTGACTGGTTTTTCTACAAGCAAGAAATTTTAACCTAAAGCAGTGGTTCCCAAACTTTTGGGGGCTGGCGCATCCTTTCGTACCAAAACGCAAACCCTAACCACTTAATGTTTTAAAAACCTACCCTAATGCCCCAAAGTATAAAGTCAACCTTTTGCCAGGTTTTTTGGTGCTCATATTGCATGTGAAATGAGTATTTCCTATAATAATTGTTATATAAATGGGATGCAGTGTAAAGTGAAGGCATAATAGACTTCAGGTACAATGTGTGTGTGTGTGTGTGTGTGTGTGTGTGTGTGTGTGTGTTATGGTTTAGATGGACCACTGCCACCCTCTGACTGTCTACTTTTTTTCTCACTGTCCCCTAGATCTTTCCGCCGCCCCCCTATATAGGGTCGATACATAAATAAAAACGCTCTCTTATCTAAGTAGTAAATTCATGCAAAGCAATGGTCTTTCACATTCTGTTCAACTGACTATTACCCACCTTGCCAAATATATTTCGAAGACACCAAATTAATGGAACGACTCTCGGTGTTTCCAGATATAAATGTAACACAAACTGGTTATCGCGACCATTATAATGTTTTTTTTCTGTTGCTTTCAGAATATCTACTTGTTGGCTCCCTAAAGAGGGTAGTTAAATTTGGAATCGTGCTATATTTAGGTTTACAGTTAAACTTTTTAGATGAAGAGTTGTTATTATTGATATTGTTTACAGTTGAACTAATGCCTTCATCTTTATCATTTTTGTCGCAACGTTTCTGCTGTTGTGAGCTCCAGCCTTCATCAGGTATATGTCGATTCTCAGTGGATTCCGAGCTGAACGCTTTATATAATCTACGAGGGTGGATTATTCTCATTACACTGCTCATTCCTAGAGAATTCTTATTTTTAATACTGCTCAGTTATTGCTCACCCCGTTTCTACCGAGTCCAAGTATACACTGCCCGGCCCAAGGATTGAACTCACAAATACTGTGTCACCAAATTCACGAACCAAAGCTTTAATCCGCTGGGCTACTGTCTTATGAGACAAGCATGAATTTGAGAAAGAAAGAAAGAAAGAAAGAAAGAAAGAAAGAAAGAAAGAGAAACGATGTCGGAGATGATCCGAGCAAGACAGTAAGGTTGCAGCAGCAACTTTGCTGTTAAAAAAAAAAAAGCAGCAGCGACGGAGAGAGTCAAGCTTCACAGCAAGGCTTCGACAGCAACGGCAGCTGTCGCAGCAAAGTAGGCACTAAGCACTTTATGTTTAAGGCTCTACATTGTGATAATAACAAAAACTATAAGAACATTAGTCCAACTGTAAATAATGTATTGTTAACTATCTATATAGGTAGCTCAAGTAAATTTTATGCTTATATTATAAAAATAGTTATGTGTAGCAATGCACGCATTCTCACAGACGTGCATTATAAATAAGGTATTTACACCGATAAACAAACGTCAAAATATGTTTTTATAAAAATGATGTGCAATTTCCTTTCAGGACGTGGACAATTATGGTTATCCATCACTTCCTGTTCAAGCATTTTTGTTTCGTTTCTTTCTATATTCCTAGAAATTCTTTAAGTAGACTACTCTTTTCTCCGTTTTTCCTGAGTGTTAAATTCTTTAGGACCATTTTCCTCATTATGTGTTCCTAGAAATTTTATCGCTTCCTCAAGGCTTCAGCTCTTTTTCATGGCTTCAGATCTTTCTCAAGGCTTCAGTTCTTTCTCAGGGCCTCAGCTCCTTCTCAAGGCTTCAGCTCTTTCTCAAGTGTCCTCACAGATACTTTCAAAACATATACCTCTTAGAAAATGATATATGCTAATATCGCATAGACAGCAAAACTCCACGTCCTTGTGGGTGATGAATTATTTTCCACCCTACAACTCCTTTCTCACAAACGGAAAGTTCTACCGATAATTCCATGGAAAGTTCTCAGCCGAATTATATACCTTAGTTCCACTAGTTCTGGCCCATTAACCGATTGAGTTTCTTTTAAAAGCAGTCCATGATACAAAATGATGGGGTAACAATATTATCAGTTTTATTATTAACTAGCAGTAGAGCCCGCAATTGCCCGAGGATGTAACAGTAAGAGATAGATCAAGTATCGACCATCATAAAGACCGAAAAATAAAATTGACAAAGATTATTGTTTAAGCTTGACGGACACGCATGTCTTAATTATTTTTTTATTTTTTTACCAATTGGTCAAACCCAAACTCAAACAAAAACATTGTTTTCAACGTTATGAGTCTACCGATTGTAAATGGAATTTTTTAAACAATTCTGAATGTAAAATAAAAAAAAAAATGTAAAATAACAATAAGACCTGCAAAAAAAAAACACTACCTGCCAAAAGTTTTGTTGAAATCGGTTGAAAAATGTAGGAAATCCGATCCCATATATAAACGAACACACACACTCACACACACAAACAACCCGGGTTTTATAATAAGTATAACTCGATATGAGTTGTCCCCCTTTCATTCTCGCGACAGCGATGTCTCTTAATCGTGTTTTCAAATTGATTTCGTGCAAAAACAATTGTGTTTTTCCAATTTTTTGGCGCTGTCAGAACCACCGCAAGGTAATTTTACGTAGTCCTGTGAAGTTTTGTTGAAATCCGTTGAAAAATGTAGGAAATTCGATCCAATATATAAACGAACAGACACACACACACACACACACACACATATAACCTGGGTTTTATAATACGTATGATTACACATCTTAATTTGTACTTAAATGTGGTTAAAGAAGCGTTATTGTTCCACTGGGCTTCATAATTAACACATTGCGTGAAAATTTGAAGTAGTCTTTTTCAAAATAAGAAGTATATTTTTCTATTATACATGTTTCTTTGCATTTATATCGAAATATATGACGGCAGCATACCAGCGTTCATCTATTTATTTACCATCAAATCACGTGACACATATAGCCTCTTCACCTTTCAAGCAATTGTTTATAAAAAGTTCTAATGTAGTGAATTTTATAAATATATGTTGTGTTATGCATATTTAAATTTATTTGTTATAATGTATATTATTTTTCACAGACATAATGGTCGGAATATGGTATGTAAATATTTGTTTATATATGCGGATTGATATAAGAATATGTATCGTAAACAAATATTAAATTTCCTATTAAAAATTCTGTAAAAACAGAAAACGGACCCCTTGTCTACTTTTAATGAAATTTGACACTGCTTTCAACAGGGGTTCAAGATATACTCCTAAATTGGTTGGGTTATTATGTATCGTTTAAGCTGTAACTTGGGAACATACATACATACATACATACATACATACAAGCGGTTTAGTAATATATAGATTGTAGAAAAAAAATCTTATCAAGTTCGATTATCTTATTAGCTATACCTTTATATATGGCATATGGTCGATGCTACGAACTGGCCAACGCATATTAGGATGTTTCTGAAATAAATATAAAAAATGCTTGTGATTTCTTTTATTTGTTTCTTACTTAAGAAGATGTTTATTTAGAGACAGGGGAAAATAATAAAAGCAACAGCAGGTGCGACTGTTACAGATGAAAAACAAGCAAGAATTGCCCTTTAATTCAATACTTCTATTTGTCCATTTTTAGCTGCTTTGAAACTAATTACGCAGATATATAGCGATGCCGTTACATAGCGATACACACGCACACACACATTGGAACAACTATTTAAACTCACTTTTAATATACAGAAACAAGCATGACCATACAAATGAGACTCCAGTTAAAAAAGAACATAATTCTTTATGTCGAAAATACTTCGAGGGAGCCCAGATAAAAATTTGACAAACTATAGACGCACGTCAAAAAAAAAAGTTATATTAAATTACCAATCTTTATTAAATCCATTCTTAAAGAATCTAACACGTATATTTAACTACTACGACCCGTGTTGGCGTAAAAACATGCGTACAGCCTGCAAGCATAAATAACGCCTACTAGACACACAGACACACACAGACACACACACACACACACACACACACACACACACATATATATATATATATATATATATATATATATTGTTATATCCTTAAAGAGTTTACAAACAGACAAAGGTGGTACTCGAGTGAAAGGAACAGCAACATAGTTGTAGATGAAAGAAAGAGAGGTTTATTGTAAAATCGAATACACTACTGAAAGACAGGGAATCGGGTGGCAGGCTAGTAATTCCCGAAGCAATGATATCTGCCAACCTCCCCATGCGCACAAATGTGGCACAAGGCCGAATTTAATATAAGATATCCGAGCTTGGCCAAAAATTCCTCGTATAAAATGGGATCGGGTGCCCTTGGACATAACCTCGTTTGGGGATCCTTTCTGCCTGAAGGCAGGGAGTTCGATCAGCACAGCTGGAAACGAATCTCCAATTGTCGAAGCACGGATATTTACCTTACCTCCCCGCGAGGCAGGATGTGGTACAAGGCCCTTTTTTTATGCGGGGCAAAACCGAGCCCGTAGGCTCGGGCAAAAATTCCTCGTAGACCACGGGGTCGGTTAGCTGTCTACCACCCCAGACGAGACTCTGCCCTTCGACATAGCCTTGTAAGGGTTCCTCTCTGCCCGAAGTGTATGAGTTGCGTGTATGTTTCTATACATACACACAGTTAAAAAGCAAATATAAAATCATCCTTGATAATGGCTAAAAGTATAGCCGAACGGAATTCTAGAACATTTGTAAAGGTTCTACACACTCTGTGTCCAGAAAAGTGAACACTTGTTCGAATACAAGAAATATTAAATAAAAAGCTTAAGTGCAGTATCTTGTCTTCTTTAATGAAACATGTATAATTGAAGGGTTGTTGCCTAAATACGCACACACACACACACACACACACACACACACACACACACACATATATATATATATATATATATATATATATATATATATATATATATATATGTATATATATACGACTTATCGCGTTTTCCCCATTGCACGATTCTTACGAACGTTGCTGAGAAAATTTGCAAGTTGACGTCTACCACCAGATTTCGTGATGTCATACGATGAGCGCGCATCAATAACTTCTTAATTTGGTCCATTTATTCGCTGTATTTTGAATATTAAATTTAACATGACTTTAACTATCTCGTTAGTATAGTAACAGCCGAGAGAAAATGTGACACATTTAATATTCGATCGATATGATTACACTTTGTGTCACTGATTGATTTTGATATCCCCAATTCGTAGTTTACTCTTTTGGTTGTCTCTCATACTGGTAACCTTACATTTTAACGTCTTATAAGTCCTTTCTACTTTCCTTTTCTACCTTGTTTAGGATTGTTTTATTTTTTTTAGTTTTTTTTTTTTTAGTTTTACATCTCATCCCCACAGACCAAACTTTTTGCAGGGTAATAAAAAAAAAAATAAAAATAACAGAAATAATAGACCATCTAAAATATGGGAGAGTAGAATAGCCAAATAAATAATCGCAGATTTGTTCGAAATCTCTACTTTACTCTATTTTGATCATGATAACGCTTCATGTAAATACAATCCTCATTGCTTGGGTTTTAAGAACGGAGTTTTTTGGCAAGGATTCCACATCTTTTGAAGAACCTCACGATATAAACAAGGTTGCGATTGCGGCTGCAAGAGAAGGCATGGTATCCGGGGGGAAACTTCGTTTTTACGACTTTGTTTTCTTTATCTTTCGTGCTGCATTTTGTTTTAGATTGAAAGGTTGTCTCAAAGATTTAATGTCGTCATGTCACCTTGTCGGCAAGGAGCTGTGGAGAAGGATGGTCACCGACGTAGAATGGTGATTTAAAAATGTCGCTTTACAGTCAACAGTATTCAGAATGAGATTTGATAAAGTCTCGCGAGAAAAATATGGAAGGTAAGCCAAATATCTCGTTTTGTATAATCTTTGTTTCTACCATTACTGTTTCTTATTATTAAACACAGAATTAAAATTGAACTTTTTTTATGAATGGATCATTGCTGCTAACTTGCAACAATCAGTCACTTATGTGCCATGCGTGATACACGCTTAGGCGATCATCTATCTTTCGATACATGACGGACGAGGCAGATTTTTTCCCGCAGTAGGTTGCAATTTCTTTCTGCGGTAGACCAGTTGCGATCCAAGGCTATAGAACCCGGTCTGTCCTGCTATTTACCCATAGCTGGGAGAAGAAGACGATTCATACCTTTCCAAGAGTATTACCATGTAAGTGAATGTAATGGATTCGACTGGAATTCGAACTCGGCTCTCCGATTCCTCAATCCGAGCTGCTATCCATTACTCCACCATTTTGGAAATGTGTCATTAGTTTCGACGTAAAAATAGATGCTTTACGATCTAGGATGATCAAAAAGACGCATCGTAATGCATATTTTATCGTAAAGATGATTGTAAAAATGATCGTATGGCATATTTTGATCATTATTTTTTATTTATTTATTTAAAATATCCCAAAGTTTTTTTTGTTTTGTTTTTGTTTTTTGTTGTTGTTTTTTGTTTTTTTTCTTGACAATATTCAACATTTTTTGGTTGGACGGCCCGGTAAAAAAGTTTCATCTGATAAGACATGGATGGTGTGGATCCTTCCCATTTTTTTTTCTTTTTTACTTCATTTCTTCCTTATTTCTTTCCTTCCTTTTCTTTTTTCTTTTCACCCTTCGTTCTTTCTTTCTTTTTCATTTCCCTCTTTCTTTGCTTTCTTTTTCCTTCATTCGATCTTTCTTCCCTTTCTACGTTTCTTTCCTTCTTTTTCCTCTCTTCCATTTTATCTTCATAATTTATCTTCATTTCTTCTTAACTAACTTTCCTTCCTTCCTTCTTTCCTTTCTCGCTTCCCTTTCCTTTCTTTTTCATTCTTTCTTTGTTTATTTTCCTTCCTTCCTTCTTTTTTGTCGTCCTTCATTTTCCTTTCTTCTTTTCTTCCTTACTTTTTCCTTCCTCCTTCGTTTTCCTTTCGTTCCTTTATTCTTTGATTTGCTTCTTTTTTTCTTCTTTCTTCCGATCCTTCTTTCTTCCCTTTCCTTCCTTCTCCCCGCTTTCCATTTTTCCTTTCTTTCTTTCTTTCTTTCTTTCTTTCTTTCTTTCTTTCTTTCTTTCTTTTCCTTTTTTCCGTTCTCCTTTCTTTCATTTGCTTCCTTTTTCCTTCTTTTTTCGATCCTTTCTTCTTTCTTTCCTTATCCTTTCCTTATTTTATGTCCCTTTCCATCTTTTCTCTTCCTTCCTTCCTTCCTTCCAACCTTTTTACTCCCCTCTTTCTTGTCTTCTTTTCTCCCTTCTCGTCTTTCTTCTTTTCTTCATTCTTTCTTACTTCATTATTTCATTTCCTTTTTTATTTTCTTTCTTCCTTCCAATCGTCGATCGTTCGTTCCTTTTCTTTTGTTTTTCCTAACTGCAAAGAGACCTAAGAGGGATAAAAACAAACAGAAATTATTTGTTTCGCTCCAACATAATTTTTTTCTCTCATCGATGTTCCCAAACTTTGCCAAGAGACATAAAATCTACAGTAGAATCGACAACCGAGAAATGTCCTTCGATATTCTCAGAAGCCAAGAAGATAATTTGGCAAAGAACAATAATATCGCACTCAGTCTGTCGATGCTTTTAAATGACTTTGCCAGGATTTGGTCGAGTTCGGTTCTTGTGAGGGAAAGAAATATTAAAAGAAGCAAACCACTGGGCAGTAGTGTTTGCATTATGGCATTTTGACAAAATAAACATTAACCACTGCAAACCTCATGTTTCTTTTCCCAATCACTTCCTTTTTCTTATCTCATTTCCAACATTCATATTTATAAAAGGCACAGGATTCTGTGGAGGATAAAATGATATTTATGACATCTATCAGTAAACATGATAGGTCTTGGTGTGTATTCTGTGGTACTTTTCCAAAATGTGTTGGAATCGATTCAACACAGAAGATATAAACAAATATATTGAGTAATATTAAACCAATTATCGTCGGAAAACAAAGTAAAGAATTAGCCCCAAGCAAGACTTGTACTTGGATTTCTAAATCTGCAATTCAAACGGGCTCTTTTATAAGCTACACTCTGTTGTTCCTCCAAAAATGCATTGACCAAGTTGTTTTCCTGCGTTGAACGCGATCCAAACCAAATAAAATGTACGGTGGTTTTATTGAAATTTTAAAACAGAAAAAAAAAAGATACCCGAAATCAGAATAATCTATTAACTACCAGTAAAACAAAAATTCGCATCCCTACAGCTACATTTTCCAAAAATTTCTTTTCCCACTATGATTATGTGGTATCTTCCAAAATATGATGGTAACGATCCAAAACCGAAATAGACTAGAAAGCACTCAGGGAGCGTATACTTCTGCCAACGTCATTGTCACCAAAAACTGAATGAAAATCTGTTCAGCAATAGATACGTTCAATGTTTCCATATATTTCAGACTATTGTTTTAATATGTGAAATATTTTTCGATGGATTAAATGTCCATGAATCTGCTCAAAAATTTAATCAGCTTTTACCACCCTTCCACAGAATAACACTGAAATTCGTTACGAACATTGTGAGATATTGTGTGGACAAGCAGACCATCGTACTCTTTAAGTATGGAAGAGAAGGATTGGTTTGAATAAAAGAATAAATTGGAAACTTCATTCAATATTCATTGTTTCCGAAATAAAAACGTAGAGGAGGTTGAAATAAACCGATAGGCTGGCTTCATCAGACGGGATGAGAAGAAACAGTGGACAAATAAAATAAAATAAACAAAGTGTCTAGAATAACATTGTGTAAGGTTAAACAAAAAAAAAGATTAAAATAGCCCGGATAGGTTCGTCTATTCTTAACACGAGTGTAGGTGACTGAGTAATCCATGTTCAATTTTGTTTCCAGATGTAATATATCGAGTAATGTCCAAGCAGTTAATATCATTTAGCAGTGCAAAAGTCCCTTCAGAATGTTGATGATTATGGCACTCCACAATTTCCTGTCTTTATGTGTTAATCAATTTTTGGTTTTTCACTATCATTCGTAATCCCTGCTTTTGTGTTTATTTACACAAACACTTTAGGTAGATTGTGCGCTGTTTTTCTCTGTACCTCTTACCTTCAGTAAATCCTGTGGATGTCAAATTCTCCAAGCCGTTTTCCTCATTATGTACCCTAAAAATTAGTAAAAGTTTCCTTTTTGTTTTCATTTTCTCTAAGACATAGTTGTTGCTTACATGTTCAGTTCATAGTATTCTCAGCATCATTCTGTATGACTACATTTCTGTTGCCTTAAGTCTTTTCTTCATCTCCGAGGAGATTGTCCAGTATTTAGCGCCTATTGGGACTTAAGCTCACCACAGACCTCAACTGCGACTCGTATATACGATCCATCGCTAAAGATGCTGGGAAAATGATCAGTTCCCTGTACCGCGCCAGTAAGTACCTGACTCCTCCTGCTATCCTCTACAGGCCGAAAGTGGAGTACTGCTGCCATATATGCCCAGTCTCGGTGACCGTGCCCGATGGTTTTCCACCCTACAACCCCTTTCCTACAGTCGAAATGTTGCATGCCTTTCTACCGCTATTTCCGCGGAAAGTGCTCAAACGAACTACATTCCTAAGTTTCACACATTCTAAACTTCACAGTTAAAATTCACTATGCCACTTTGTAGTGAGCCATTCTTATACTGTAACCTAGAAAAGGATTACTGAATAAGGAATAACCAAAACGGATGTTGGAAATGAAAATGGTAATCTTTATAACATCAACAAAATACAATACTCGCCAGCGGCATGAAGTAGGTAAACCACTACTAGTGGTGGACAGTCTATTACCTCTACTTAAACGTAGTTCAACGTATTTTTGAGGAATGGGATATACCTATTAGGGTTCATAGATTAGCGGCTAGGATTGAGAAATCGGAGAGCCGAGTTCGAATTCCAGTCAGATCCATTGCATTCACTTACTTGTTAATACCCTTGGGAAAGGTATGAAAAACTCTTATTCCCCCCCCCCCAGCTATGGGTAAATAGCCGGACAGACTGGGTTCTATAGCCTTGGATGGCAACTGGTCTACCGCAGAAAGAAATAGCAACCTACTTCGGGAAAAAAATCTGCCTCGTCAGATGGCTCATAACTGACTGATATATATATATATATATATATATATATATATATGTGTGTGTGTGTGTGTGTGTGTGTGTGTGTGTGTGTGTGTGTGTGTGTGTGTGTGTGTGTGTGTGTGTGCGTGTGTGTGTGGTGAACCTTCTCTACATAGTCCATTGATGAAATGAGTTTCTTCTCACAAACCACTACTTGGTGAAACCGATTTCCAAGAAGATGTTTCTCTAATCTCTAAAATCTTCACCTGTTCAAGTCTAGGATTAATTTTCAGCAGATATCCTTATAAACGGTGACTCTTACGTCTTACTTTACAATCCCCTTGGCTCTTGGGCCTTGATCCTTGTTCTCGTTCAACTGCCCGCACTGCTCACTTATTGTTCGCTCTGTTTCCACTCAAGTACACACTGAACGGCCTAGGGATTGAACTTAATTATTATGCCTCCAAATTCACGAACCCACGCTTTAACTCACTCTGGGACAATTTTAAGTGGAGAATTAGCCGTAAACCTGCCTGTTGATGAGTGTTGCTGCTGCTTGATATATTGACTGCACTCACTGAAGATTTTCTCTTTTTGTTACAACTGTGGCTGCTGCTATTGAATACCTACTGCCATTTATCTTTATCTATTTATTAAAGGTTCCCAAATCTTATTTATTTATATTCTATGCCTATTGAGGAATTAAACGAGATATCCCTCGACATCTGTAGTGGAACGAGAACAATCTATCCCCGTAAGGAGGCACGGTAGAGTAATGGATAGCGGTGGAGTAATGGATAGCGGCTTGGATTGAGGAATCGGAGAGCCGAGTTCGAATTCCAGTCGAATCCATTACGAAAGGTGTGAATCCTCTTTCTTCTCCCTCCAGCTATGGGTAAATAGCAGGACAGACTTGGTTCTATAGCCTTGGATGGCAACTGGTCTAGGAGAAGGAAAACTCTGAATTCAAACCTGCTCTTAGAGGAGGGTGAATGGAGTCTCTCTGAGCCTTGGTTGTCAATCCATTTAGTGATGGTGTCACGATAAAAACACCCTTGATAGCCCTAGCGAAGCATCAAGAATTCAGCTATTTGACAAGATTATGAACTACGCCAATCAAAGTATTAGTGAGTTCAATCTCGGCTTAGGCCGCTAAAAAAAAAAAAAAAAAAAAAAAGATTAAATAAAGGTTTCAATTCGAAATTCCCTTAAGGCCGGTAGGTGCGACAACGTCGGGCCAACAAAAACAAAGATGACGACAACAGATTAAATGCAAATAGTGTAAATAATGACAACGCCTCATCCCAGACATTCAGGCTGTTTTATTTTAGTAATAATTATTAATAATGATTAGTTTATTGTTTCTATTCATTATTTTACTACTATTGGTATTGGTATACAGGGGCTCAAGATGTATACATGAAGCAGATCTTAGTCGACTTCAAACGTAGCTGAAGATGTGTACAGAATATGAATATAGATGAGTCCTCGTATAACCACTTATAAACGAAAGAACCTGGTTATCTTGAACCCTTCGGAGTAAACAACCGTCAGTTTTTGTTTGTTTGTTTTTGTTTTTATTTATTTATTTATTTTATTTTTGTTTGTTTTGGGGTTTTTTTAATGATAGGATTTACTTTTGACGCTATTGTTTACCGAATACAAAGACTCGGAACTGAGGTAAAGGATTACTGAATGGGTTTGACTCTTGATTCCAAAAACTGTACTGGCCGGAGAAGATTTTCTTTTTTACTCAGTTCACCCCGTGCAAGGGCAGTAAAGCCACTAAAACACAAGGTTGTAAAAGAATTATAAAACTGAAACATTATTAATGGTTGAGAACAGTAGAAGAGTAATCGGGAAGACAACAGATGACGATTGATATTAAATTTAAATTTTTGAAAAGCGAATGAAGAAACTGTTAACATAGAACTTACGGTATCATCTAGCCGATTCAACTATAAATTCATGAAACCTTGTTGTTAATCTAGTACTGCTCTTAAAATCAAGGTCCCAGAACTCATCCGAACAATTACCATGGAAGTATTTATTTATAAAAAAACCACAATGAAGTAACTTTACAGCCTTGGAAAAGTGACTAAAGCCGAGACAACTAGTCAGGACGAATAATATTGCTGATTCTTTTTTCTTTTTTTTGTGGGGGGGGGATTTTATCAAGAATCTCTAAATATGCAGCAGGAGCACCGGACCATATGTGGCAGTAATATTCAAAGCATGGATGAATGGTAGACTTATAGATATGTAAGATAGATTCCAGAGAGAAAAATTATCTTGGACGACACAGTGAAGATGCTTTCTTAGCAGTTGACCTAGCAATGGATTCAATATAGTCTTCCTACTTCATGTCAGCAGAGAACTTTAGCCCGAGAAGGCGCAATTAGTCACTTTACTGGTGGTTAGCATTGCACAAAATAGCGGCTCTTGGGAAGAAGTCCGAATGGAATTTCCTTCTTACCAATGGAATACAAATGGAATGAGGATGGTCCCCCACACACTGTGTATATGGTAGGGTGAGTCTTAGCTGTAAAGGTCTGAACTGGTGGAACTAGGTCATTGTTCGGTAATGGAGATTTCTGCTCGAGATTGCTAGCTTTTAGTCTGTCCCTTCACTTTCAATTAATTTAAATTCACTCTAAATTTTTATCCAATAAAAACATTTCACGGCTTTTTCTTGTTTTAATTTCCTGCCCAGAAGCCTCAGAGTGAAGGAAACGTAACGGGAACGTCCATTATCTTTTTCATTTTACGGCGGCTAATTGACTTGTTTGATCTTCATTAACAGCTCTTTTTCCTTTTTTTGAGTTTTCTTGTCTTTCTGTTGATCGTCTCACGGCTGTCATATATCCAGCAAGGTGGCATGACGAAAGAAGAGATCAAGACTCACATCTCTTAGACTCACTAACGTCTTTTTGTTCTTCTTCTTTGTGTCCGTTCCCTTCGGGACATGGACGATCATGGCTCTCCACATCACCCAATCCCTTTTCTGTTATTTATTTACACAAATTCATTTGGTAGGTTACTGTCTACTTTCCTCTGTCTCCCTTGTTTCTAATATGTCTGGATGTCAAATACTCCAAGGTCCTTTTCTTATGTCATAGAAACTGCAACTGTTTTTTTTTTTTGCTTTTTGTTATTTTGTTTGTTTGTTTTTTCTTATTTTAAGTAGATGCATCCTTTTTGTTTGTATTTTCCTTAAATCTCCCTCGCTACTCATATGTTCGGTCTATTGCATTCTCAGCATCCTTCTACAGAAACACATTTCTGCTGACTCAAGCATCTTCTTCGTTTGAGAAGATTCTCAAGCATTCACTGCCATATAAGAGGACCGATATTACATAAGAGTTCAGCATTCTTTTATTTGTTTCTAACGAAATCTCTATTGTTTTTTAATACTTTGCTTAAATTTTGAAAGACATCTTTCACTATTTCGATTCACCTTTGGATTTCGTTGTCATATTTTCCATCCTCTGTTAAAACATTTCCCACATATTTCGTACTTTCTTGATTTTGGTATCATCAATTCGTAATTCGCATCTTCAGCTGTTCTTCTTGCCGACAACTATACATCCTGTCTTGCAATGGATGATTAATCCTTTCTTCTCACTTTCCTTTACTAGCTTGTCTCGAAATTCTTACAGTTTCCTTTCTCTCACTAACAAAAGTTAATAAAAACAGCACACGGCGCAAGTAATGTGCCCTCCGTAAACGTCATAATTATATTGCCATTGGCCAGGAAATGTATCTAAACCGATAAACAAGCATTCTCCAAAAAAGAGACACACATACTAAACTGAAAGGAATCGAGAAAAGACGGCTTTGCCACCGGCCATGTTGAGCGTTATGGCGTCGTTAAGGTGCAACAAAGAAACTTTTCTCTGATCGTCCTTCCATATAAAGCAAGAATCTTGAAGTACAATGAAAAACGTCCAATTTTTCTACGCCCTCACATTAAGACTAAAAGATTATCGACTCTTTCAGTAACGCATACGACTTTTAGTGTTACGTAACTGCGTCTATTACAGCAGCAACGAAGTAGCCAGTATACTGCTACTTTTTATACTAATTTTCTCCTAATACAAGGCTCAAGTGCCACTGAAGTTAGATGGTTAGTGTGTGACCGCAACAAAAGGTAAGAAGTGCAGTTTATATGGGAAAGATGACGGTTAACCCTAGACTTGAAGAGGTCAAGATTATAGTGATCGAAAAAAACATCTTTGTGGAAGACTGTTCTACAAAACAGCGTTTTTTGGAAAGAATCTGCCCGGGTGGAACTTACTTTGTTGTGGATTCCGGGATGAAATCCGGTCCCAATAAATAACAAACGCCAAGAAGGAATATAGGAAAATAAATGTATTCATGTAATAATACAAACTGGTAATGCAGGTTAGTAGTTCCAGGAATGCGGGTTAGTAGCAATATATATATATATATATATATATATATATATATATACAGTCTTTGGTATCGACGTATCACTGTATGACTTCTTACTGTGTCTACGTGCTTGCTCACTGTGACTCTTGCTCCTTACGTTCGTTCTGGTTCGTTCTGGTTCGTTCTCGTTCGTTCTCGTTCGTCCTCTTTCTCGTTCTTCTCGTTCGCTCCTCGGGTATTCACTAGCAGTAGTATATGAATACTCTGGGTGAGTCCATTTGTGTAAAAAGGGGATAACCCCTCAACACTGTTTAATAATGAAATACAAAGGGAATGAGGATAATCCATTCTTGCGTATGTGGCATGGCGGGTCCACGTTGTAAAGGTCAAAGCTGGTGGAAGCAAAGAAAGTTGTTCGTCAGAACACTTGGAAATAGCGATAGAGTAGCAAGAGTTGTGTGACGTTTCGTCTGTGTGAAAGGGGTTGTAGTGTGGAAAATAATTCATTACCCACAAGGCCGCGCAGGTCCCTTTGAATTTTATCAGCCTAGATATAGCAGTAATACTCCATTTTTGGTCTGGTTTGGCTCTTAGGAGAGAGAGTATAAAAAAGAGGAGTCAGGTATTTACTAAAGCGGCACAATGAATTGACCATTTCTCTAGCATCATTAGCAATAGATCGCAGGTATGAATGCAACTTGAGGTCTGGCTTCCTTGGAGGGCCATCCATCCACCATGAGAGGACAAAGTTCAGGATTACAGTAACATTGTCACTATCAAATATCTCACCATAAAAATATAACTTTTGACTAATTGTATAAATCCCTTCTATCGTTTTACGATCTTAAGTTGTCTATCTTAATAATCCCACTCTCGACAATTAAAATTTATTTACCGAAACAAAAGTTGAATTTAAAAGGTCACGTGCCTGTGTGTATTTTAGGTGTATATGCATGTTCAATACGGAAACATTTCAAAAATAAGCATGAAAAAAATTGTTTTCTACAACGGACAGTTTATTCTTTTTATAGTGGAAATTGTAGAGAAATAAAGTTCTCAATGTCTCAGGTATGTCCGTTTACTTTTTGGTCCAGGAATTAGGCTACGTAAGTATAATGATCGTATTAATGGCCGAGCTCAAGTCAGCCTTGCACAGAGTTAGAACAACCAAAGAAAGTTTGACACTTACTTTATCGTTGTAAGGTTTAAACATAGTTATGAGATTTCCGTTTTCTTGGTCCAGAAGTTAGAGTAATTAATTATAATTACCGTAACGATGGTTACGCTCAAGTCGGCCTTCCGCTGAGTTGAAATAACTAGAGAGAAAGGTTGACTTACTTCATAGGAAGAGGCTTTTGGAAGACACGTGCGAGTGACATGCGTTGCAAAGTGAGAAAAGAGTTCAGTTGTCAATGGAGCAGGGAAACTAACTTTCCTCGGTGGGAACGTAAATACCACGTGGTTCTACACCTCGGAGTAATAGGTCAGAAAGAGAATGGGACAGGAAAATGCTTGTCTTTTTATAGACTTCAACAGCACCGTCTAACGGCGTTTTACGAAGCTAAGTAGGGTAATCATATTTCCGGTTACTTTACTCTTAGCATCATTGGAAAATGTATTTCTTTTTTATTATTCATTATTATTATTTTATTTATCGATTTTGCTTAATTTTCCCACAGCTTTTTCTTTTTTTATTTTTTTTACATTTTACTTTTTTTTTCCATTAAAAAAACCGCCGTCAAAAACGTTTGCAAATTATTGTAAAATTAAATGTTGTGAATATGAAATGTAACAATGGGAACGTCTATTTACTAAATTTACTGTGGACAAGCCAAGAATCTGTTATTGGAGGGAAAAGACACAATTATTTTTTTATATATATGCAAGAAAGAAAAGAAAGCGTAAGTGTAATTTTAAAAAAAGCTTTGACACTTGAAAGTAGAACTAAACAACGATATTAATGCTTTTGATTTGGTAATGGCAATATTGAAATTAGCCGTTTCGATACAGAAAACATTCGGCAGTCAAATAGCGATACTGAAATTCATAAAATCTCTTACTTAAAACAGTTTTTTTTCCCAAAATTAGAATGTTATTACACTTTCTACTACTGATGGAAGTTTCCTTCTAAACCTTCTTCAACTTAGCGGGGAAAGTCAACATTTTAATCTTATCATTATTTTCCCTTCTATCCATTTTTTTTTTCTCTTTTTGTTGCTGTTGAAAGTGTAACAGTGATGTGGTCTTTGTTATTTGCTAAAGCTCTTTATCACTGATTTTGTAGCGTCAGTCCATACGATCCGTTGAAGGATTGTTTTCTCGCTCTCTTTATCTTCTACCACGGTACCGACAACACTTGTCTTTGTCTGCCTCTTGCAATACTGGTGGCATCAACTGAGGATGCATCAACTGAGGATTGTGTTGAATCTTTCGACAATTTTTGTAAACATGTTTAATATATTTATTGTCTATTCGAAATCCATAAATTGTTCTTTTAATTATCCGGACTCGCATGCGTCTGCAAAATATTGTTCGCGTGACAAATAACAGGAGTTGTAAAAATGATAATTTGCTCCATCATGCAACATTTGCTTGAAGTCATTTTTTTTATTATCATTATTGATTTGAGAAAACGATTGTATAGATGACACAATGAACGAGTTGAGCGCCGTACATAACAGTCTAGATCTAATGAAAATATTTAAGAATATGACTCGATTTTTTATTATTCACCCGATTTATTTTCGGACCATTGTCTTCATTTCTGTTGTTGTTATCACAAAGGTTTCGGGTGTATATTGCATAACCAACATGGAATTCTGAACTGAAACCTTTATTCAATCGACGGAGGTAGACTGTTCTCGTTCCACTGTCGAGTTCTTATTATTTTAATACTGATCAGTTATTACTCGCCCGTTTCTACTGAGTCCAAGGACACACTACCCGCCCCAGGGATTGAATTCACAACCTTTATGTCACCAAATTCACAAAGCAACACTTTAATCCTGTAGACCATTCTCCTGTAGTTGCTGCAGTTAATTTGGAGTTTTAAATATAACCTGTCTGTTGGTTAATGCAATTAATGTAACTGCTGTTTCTTGTCGTGTTTTGACTGCTGCTGCTTCATATTTTGATTGCTACTCCTGCTGCCGCTCATCATGTTTTAACTGCTGCTGCTTATTTTAATTGCTACTCCTGATGCTGCTCGTCGTGTTTTGACTGCAGTTGCCTCATATTTTGATTGCTACTCCTGCTGCTGCTCGTCATGTTTTGACTGTTGCTGCTGCCTCATATTTTGATTGCTACTCCTGCTACTGCTCATCATGTTTTAACTGCTGCTGCTTATTTTAATTGCTACTCCTGCTGCTGCTCGTCATGTTTTGACTGCTGCTGCTGCCTCATATTTTGATTGCTACTCCTGCTGCTGCTCGTCATGTTTTGATTGTTGCTAAAAATAGTAATGATAATACAACTGAGAAATTACATGTAAATTACAAGACGTTAACATGTTTTTTCATGCTAGCAGAGATTCTGCTAAAAAGTGTCCAACAGGCGGTATAATGTTCAATAAATCAAGGAAAGTTCAATTGACTTCTGGTTTACTGACACCTATCGATAAGTTTGAATATTACAAATTATATGATACTTAGAATTTTTACAATAGTGGCAAATTTTTTAAAAAATCGTAGCTGGTTCTAAATTTAAATCCTATTATGTTTCTAACGAAAATGTAGCGTATTATGAATTTCAAATTTGGAAATTAGAATTAGGGTCCGTCGGAAAGAATATAAAAATAAGATCTGATAAGTTCAACAGATTTGTCAAAGACCTAGTGCTGATGACCGTTATCGATGGGAAATTCAGGAATCAGCTAACCTGATAAGTCACTTGAGCTTTTCTTGATTTATTGAATATATATATATATATATATATATATATATATATATATAACAAATTTGAAAAAAGTTTTTGCGACGCGTTTCATGCGTTAGGACCTCGTCGGACAAGGTTATTATGATTACACATATGCATAAACGAGAGAGGCTGGTAGTTTCAAAATTTTTTAAATAATTTTTATTTTTTTTTAATCTTGTCAAATTAAAGTACTTTCTAGATATTTTTGTCTTAGTGAATTTGATATTGAGTAAATTTCACCTTCAAGTTTTGGCATGTTGTTTTTTTTGGGGGTGGGGCAGGGATTGATTAAGTCTTTTATTGTTTTAGAGGTATTTAGGAAAAATATATTATTCACTAATCACAATCACAACTATAACCAAAAAAAAAAATTATCTAAACCTAACATAAAATCTATCACAACTACATCTATCCACTGCAATGATTGCCAAAAAGAATATATTGGAGAAACCTCAAAAAGCTTAAATAAACGACTATATGAACACAAAAGAGACATTTAAAAAAAAAAAAAACAACACAGTAACCGCTTGGTTGTTCACCGTCATGAAACTGACCACAATTTTGGCATAAAAAAAATGCTACTCTAATTTAAAGAGAAAATAATCCAATAGGTCGAACATGTTTAGAAAGTAATTTAATCACCATTGCATCCACAGTAAATTTATGTCCGGGTTCTGACTGCATTTCACCATTCTAGGCAGATTTTCTGTCATCACAATTGTTATGGGACCTTACCCATAAAAACATAATGGACTATTCCATACGTAATAAATACTTCACCTCAAGAGGAAGCAGGCAGTTCAGTCTGAAGTCTGGAGTGAAGTCCGTCAGGAGTCAGTCAGTCAGTCAGAGCGAGCGAATCAGTCAGTCGAGTCAGAGGCAGTCCGAAGCAGAGTCGCGTTCAGACAATTACTACTAAACCTGATTGTTCGTACTAACACTTCTACTTCTCTGTATATATTCCTGTTTGTAATATATCTGTGTTATTCCATATCCGTGTTCGAGTTCTTCTTTATTGGTTCTACCTTGGACTATCACCGTGGTACAAGGAACCGGATCATAGCAACAATGTGGAATATTTAAAAACAAAGTGGATGGAAAGAAAAGGAAAAAGAATATAAATTAATTTGGCTAGATTGCAAAAAAAAAAGAAAAAATGTTTTAAATCTTTTGAAACTACCAGCGTCTCTCGTCTATGCTCATGTGTAGTCACAACAACGTTAATAAACACAGTCCAATAAAGCCCTAACGGATGAAACTTTTTTCCAATTGGTCATATATATATATATATATATATATATATATATATAGAGAGAGAGAGAGAGAATATTAGTGGTAAATATACACATACATATGCAAAATATATAAATATATATACATACATGCATATATATATATATATATATATATATATATATATATATATATATATATATAATAACCTATTAAACTTATTTTCCATGTGAAGCATTACTCGAGCAAATCGCACAGCACTAAACAAGCGTTCTTCACTTCACAAATAAAAAAAATTAACTTTCAGATGAACACAACAATTTTATCTTTGAAAATGATGAACACTACAATATTTAAAAAAAAACAACACCTTGATTATGACACTGTGCTGTACTCAGAATAAATAATATGTATTAACACAGTAATTTTCTCTCTTACTTTAAAAAGCTTGTCTGTGAATATGCAAGGACGCAATTGAAATTACGTATAAAAAACTTATCTAAATTATTCAATGAAACATGCGTCAATATATATATATGTGTGTGTGTGTCCAGGTAAAATGAAACAAATTTGTAGTGCTGAAAGATAATTGCCATTATGTACTAATTTTAACAGGTTTTAATATCCTAAAATAAATCAAGAAAAGTTCAAGTGACTTATCTGCATACGTGACTCATGAATGTTCATTGATGGACACTCACTGCAGTTAATGATCATTTTTTGTTTTATTTCTCATTTTTCATTTCTTTGTTTTCTTCAACCTTTCCTATTTTTCTTCTCCTCTTTCTCTACCTTTTTATTCCTAGTTTTCTTCTTTATTTTTTATTTGACATTTTTTCTTCTTTATTTTGTTCATCCTTTCTTTCTTTTCTCATTTACCTTTAACATCAACCTCCTTCTGACCTTCTCTCTAATTGCTTTATCAACTGAATCCCATCTTCTTCATCCGATCCGTGTCTTATTCTTTTCACAACAAATTCTTCTGACTCTGCTTCTGATTATACTTAATCTTATTTTCTTTTCTTTCTTTTTTTTTTAGCAATTCTCTACTTATTTTATGTCTTCTTCTCAGTCACCCATTCTTCTTCTTCTTCTTGTCATTCATTTTCTTTTTCATTCATCATTTCTTCCCTCATCTTCTTTATGATGATGATCATGATCATGATCATCTTCTTCTTTTTCTTTTTCTTCTTCATCACTTCATCAACTTCTTCGTCTTTTATTTTAATTTTCTTTCTTCATATAATCGCTCTTCTTCTTCATCCACTTCTTGTTGACTTTCATTTACTTTTTCCTTCTTCGTTTCATCCCTCGTCTTCTTTTTCATTATCATCATCATCATAAGCCATTATCATCACCATCTTCTTCTTCTTCTTCTTCTTTTTCTTCTACTTCTTCTTCTTCTTCTTCATCGACTTCTTCTTGACTTTCGTTCACTTTTTCCTTCTTCATCTAATCCTTTTTCCTTCTTCTTCTTCAATAATTCTATAACTCTCTCTCTCTTATTCATTCTTCTTTTGTCTCTTCCTCCTCCTCTTCATTTCATCCTATCCCTCTCCCTTTGCATTTGAATGTCCTACTTTGTCTCTCGTCTCCTCCTACTACTTTCCCACTTATCCATTTTTCATGTAACTTCCTCTCCTCTCAGTTCTCCATTTTAAATAAGTCTTTTACTTATAGAAAAATGCAACTCTTGTTTAAAAAACCTATTTCTTTATTTAATCCTACTTCCTCTCCTGCTACCTCCATCTTCCACTATCTCCTCCTTACCCTTCTTCCCAGCAGACTGCAAAGAGCTTTCTCTTGTGATTATGTTGCCAACAGTCATTTGCTCAGTGGTTTCATCTTGCCAAAGTGCAGCTGTTGGAGCAGATGTTTACCATCTTCAGCAATCAATCATAACATGCATCTGGAAGCTAAATCAATTGGCAACATGATGCATACACCCAAGGGTATGTGCAAATAGATAGATAGATAGATAGATAGATAGATAGATAGATAGATAGATAAAAATAGACATTAAAATAAATAGATAAAGAATATATTAGATAGATAGATAGATAGATAGATAGATAGATAGATAGATAAAAATAGACATTAAAATAAATAGATAAAGAATATATTAGATAGATAGATAGATAGATAGATAGATAGATAAAGAAAAACATTAAAATAAAGATATTAAATAGATAGATAGATAGATAGATAGATAGATAGATATATAGATAAATAAAACATTAAAATAGATAACATAATAGATAGATAATAGATAGATAGATAGATAGATAGATAGATAAAGAAAAACATTAAAATAAAGATATTAAATAGATAGATAGATAGATAGATAGATAGATAAAGAAAACATTAAAATAGATAGATAGATAGATAGATAGATAGATAGATAGATAGATAGATAGATAAAGAAAACATTAAAATAAAGATATTAGATAGATAGATAGATAGATAGATAGATAGATAAAGAAAACATTAAAATAAATATTAAAATAGATAACGATATCAGATAGATAGATAGATAGATAGATAAAGAAAAACATTAAAATAAAGATATTAAATAGATAGATAGATAGATAGATAGATAGATAAAGAAAACATTAAAATAGATAGATAGATAGATAGATAGATAGATAGATAGATAGAAAAGACACTAAAATAGATAAGTAAAGAAGACATTAAAATAGATATGAAAAAGACATTAAAATAGATAGAGAGGCATTTAGAGAGAAAGAGAGAGTAAGATTTATTCATTCATTTAGAGACAGATAGATGTGTATGAACAGGTGAGATAAATAGAGAGATATTATGATAGCAAGGTGAAAAGAGTTCAATATGTCAAGTTAGGGATAAACTCACAAATATTTGAATGAAGAATTTCATCTTTTAATCAGACAATTAATTTCGGTTATTCTATTAGCAATTACCAAAGATCTTTTTTATTTCATTTTTAACTCAATATGTAGATTTTTATATATCTGATGAAAATGTTTTTTTTTTAATTTTTTCAAAAACATTCAGCATGTTGTGGTCATGTTCATAGTTGATATTACTGAGTGTTGGCTTTTTACTTATTAATGCTTCCATTATTTTTAGTTATGTTTTACTTTTTGGAAAAAATAAACTGAATGCATAGATTTTTATATATGTGTATCTATAATAATTGGAATGTTTATTTCTTTTCAATCATGGTCAGCACGTTGTGGCCATGTTCATAGTTGATATTATTGAGTGTGTTTTTTTCTTTTTATTATTTCCATTATATCTAGCCGATTTTTACATGTGGATGAGGTTATTATGGTTGTATTTTCCACATGCATGTTGCAGACAGAGTTTGGTAGGTTTCAAATGGAATCTTATTTGTGGTATGATCTGAGAGATGTAACGTGAGTCTTCTTGATAAGCATGTAGTGGTATGTCCAATAATCTTATTTGGTTATCTATGAAGCAGTTCTGAAAGCTCATGTTTGTTTCACAATGTTAAATTCTTTAAAGAATAATTCTCATCTGCTCTCTTGGAGAAATGTTTTATGGTACCTATTTTATATCTAAATGGACATTCACTCATAAAATTAAGGTGGTGTGTGTTTCATTTTGTAGGTTTTTTGTATAATGAAGTAATGAATATGTTATTATTAGATTCTGCGAGAACATTTAAGAATATATATATATTTTTTTTTGGGGGGGTGTTTTTTTTTTTTTTGGGGGGTTGTTTTTTGTTTTGTTTTTTTGTTGTTGTTTTTTGTTGCTAAATTCATAAAGTTAAGGACATAGTTTTTTTCCCAAATGTAGTTTTGAGATTTTTTATTTCTTTGTTATCCTTAGCTAAAATAAAAATATCATCTACATAGCAAACATATTTTAGGTTGTGTAACATTTTAAATACTTCCTTTCTAAATTAAACAACAGCAAGACTGAACATACAGATAAAAACAATTATATCAACATTTTCTATAAAAATTGTTGTGGATTCCGGGTTGAAATCCGGTACCAATAAATAACAAACGCCAGTAATGAATATATGAAAATAATGTATTAACGTAATAATACAAACTGGTAAAACGGGTTAGTAGTTCCAGGAATACGGGTTAGTAGCAAAATATATATACAGTCTTTGGTATTGAAGTAAAAGCTGTATGACATCTTACTGAGTCTACGTGCTCGCTCACTGTGACTCCTACAACGCTGTTACCTCACTCTTCCGGTTACCTACAACCTTTTACTCTGTCACTCTCGACTCGACTCGACTCGACGGTCTTGCTCTCCGGGTATTCACTGGCAATAGTATAAGTATACACTGGCTGAGTCCATTTGTATGAAAAGGGGTGGACCCCTCAACAAAAATCAAATACACATTGATTATAAGCAGGATGAATTTGCCCTTAGAAACATTATTAAGAAATACACAACCCCAGTCAACCAGAACAAGAAAATTAAGTTAATTGTCTATTATAAAAAAATCTAAAACAGCTAAACTCAATCTCAACAATATTGTCCTCATCTTGATTATTTTGATTGTTTTTCCTACTAGCCTTCTTCAGATGTCAGTTATCTTCCTTGGAACGTTTGAACTCATCACCTTATAGGAATACATTGTTGCTATTCCACTATCTCCCCAAGAGAACATCTTGTATATGTTAATTCTTCCTAATCAATTTCTACATTTGCTGCCTTCTTTGTATTTTTCCCCTGAACTCAAGAAATGATCTTAACTATCTGCCTTCAATGCACCGAGACACAGATAACCCACTAAGCTACAGACACTTTTCCAAACAGATCTTTCCTCATTGCAGAAATTAAGAGAAAAAATGATTGCGTGTGTGCGTGTGTGTGTGTGAGTGTATATGTGTGTGAGTGCGTGCATGCATGTGCGTGTTTGTGTTTCGGCAGATATGACTGTATGTAGGTAGTGGAAGAGATAGCGATGTAATTAAAGTAGTAGCCAGATGATAGATAGGAAATAGTATGTATCTTTTCCAAAAGGTTATTAAGTTTTGAATGTATTTCCTTCTTTAAAAAAAATTATGTTCTTTTTTTAATTAGTGTGGCATTAGTCAAATCGAAGTTATGTCCAGCATTGTTTCAATGCCAAACGAGAGAATTAGATAATTTGTCCATATGCAACTCTCCCTTATGTTCATAAATGCAGGCTTTTGCATCAAGTGATACTTCCCCCACATAGAATTCTACATAAGAGTCGTTAGGATATGTAGCCTGGAATATCTAAGTGAAGAAGAGAAATATATTGAGAAAACTTTCAAACTTCTCCACTACCCATATCATTTTATACTCACTCAACGCTAAAAGACAAGCTTACAAAATCCACAAAGCCCAAAAAATAAACATAATACACATATACATAAACAGGCCAACAACACTTCTAACAAAAATTACACAAAAATCATAATCCTGCCTTCAAACACTCTTTCTACTAAACTCACAAACAAATTAGTCATCCCTAATACTAACATCTTTACCACCACCTCCAAGACAATCAGAGATATAATTAGGAAGAAAATAAATCCCAAACCAATTCAAATGCCAGGATTTATCCAATAAATTATTTACAATGCAAAAATGTTTATGTGGAGGAGACATCATGTGATTAAAACCCGCATTTGTGAACACAAGAGAGACTTGAGTTTAGATAAACGTTCTAACTCTTGTTTTGCATCAAATCCATGATTTCACTAATTCCACCCTAATTAAAAAAGCATAATACTTTAAGAAAAAATACATTGGAAATTTAACGTTACCAACTAAAAAAAGCACGTCTAAAAAATAACATTACATTGTCGTCTTTCTTTAAATCCATTCTTAAAGAATCTAATATATCTATCCAATACAAAGAATACATTCTTAAAGAGACCAGCCATAAATTAGAACCAAATTGAACCATCACCACACCCATGACCTAGCTGCTTGAGTTGACTTATTCAAATCAAAATATAAAACTCCTACTAAACAAACACACATACACAATTACAAATACACGTTACCATCCGACGCCCACTGAAACATTGTGGGGGATTCACCCATACCATAGGAGTAGTGGAAATAGAATTTTAGGCTTGTTTTTATGAAGATAAAAACAAGAAAAATAAGTGTACACAATACAGAGAAGACATAACAAATTGTACGGTAATTTCATACATGTTTAATTATGTGTTTGTATGTATTGATGCGTTTTCTTTACGTTAGAATTCTGATAATGTTCATGTTATAAAAGGCAGTAAGTCACTCCGTAATATCACAAGTCCTATCATGGAGGGAAGTTACGCATGTGTTGTCATTCCGACAGTTCTTGGGCGAAGAGGTTGAATCTCACGTCTTTTGGCGGGATGTCCGTATTACCAGCAAGAACAGTTTTTGTTGCATTCTGGGAGTCATTTTATTATTTTTATTTAATTTATTTTAAAGGAGGTGTTGTTTTATACTGTTTTATTTAAAATTTGCATTATTATTATTATTATTTATTTATTTGTAAAAATAATAATATCCCTACAACATATACTTCATATTGGTTCTTTCATTTTGTCTGAAACGAATCTCAATCTAACATGTTTCGCATTTATTAAAACTTCGTCAGAGATTGATTGAGACAGAAATGAAAACAGCAAAGAGACACAGAGTAATTTTACGCCTTGATCTTGGTTAGCTCTGATTGGTCAGATACGTGTCACGTGTATTAACACAATAGATAAAATTTAAATATGTGTGAGGAAGATTTTGGACGTTAAAGTGTGTATGGTGTATGAATATGTATATAAAGAAACGCTTGTATCTCTAGGTGCATGTTGCACGGTAATTCATATAAGAGTGTGTGTGTGAGAGAGAGAGAGAGAGAGAGAGGGGGAATGTCTATAGTGTCACCCTCGAATATTGGGGAAAATGTAACGAAATGTTGCAAACATTTGTATTTGGCTGATTTTTATGTTCTCGTGTCGGTGGGGGGGATGTCTGTTGTTGTCACCTTTATGTGGGGAGAATGTCTGTTGTCATCACCTTTGTGTGGGCGGTGAGACGCAGCAAGATATTATAATCATGTTTTGGTTGGATTTATCATTAAAGCATTTATTGTCCGTCTTTTTTAAAAGGATTTGTAAATTTTCATTATTCTATGTTTTAGACAAAAGTTAGATTCATGAATAATGGATCTGTAGAAAGATGGGGATGTGATATAATGTTTTAAACTAATATTTATAGTTGGTAGCAATGCTATAAATATGTTTTTATAATATTTTCTCTTTAAAAGGTTATTCTTTGTCTTTTTTTAATTAGTCTGGCATTAGTAAAATCAAAGTTATGCCCTACGTCATTTCGTTGTAAGACGAGAGAGTTAGAATCTCTGTCTAAATGCAGGTCTCTCTTGTGTTCATAGATACGGGTTTTTAAATCTCATGATGTCCCCACTACGTAAATGTTTTTGCTCTGCAGACACTTTATATGATAAATTCTGGCATCTGAAATGGTGTTTGTTTTATTTTTCTTCCTGATTATATCTCCGATTGTCTTGGTGATAACGATCCTAATGTTAGGATTGGCTAACTCATTTCCGAGTTTAGTTGAAAGGGTGCTGGAGGGCAAGATTATGAATTTTGTGTATTTTTTTGGAAGTATCTGTTCTTTTGACTATATGGATTTTGTGAGCTCGTTTTTTGCGTCAAACATGAAATTGTGTGGGTAGTGGAGAAGTTTGAATGTTTTCTCAATGTATTCCTCTTATTCACTAGGTATACCGGGCTACATATCTTAAGGGATCTGAGGTAAAATCCAATGATTACTACAGATTTTATTCTCTGGTTATGGTAGGAATAGAAATTGATTAGATCGTTTTGTTTGTGAGTTTTGGGTAAACTTTAAAATCTAATTTATCTTTGTTGCGTATTAATAAGATGCCGAGGAAAGCTAGTGAGTTGTTTGTTTCAAGTTCGTGGGTGAATTCGATGGTGAGTTCATTCTTATTTAGTTTAGTTATTATGTTTAATAAGTTTGTATCTTGAGGGTAAAGTAAGAGGAAGTGATCTGTGTATCTCATGTAAGTATAGCTGTTAGGTATGAAATATTTAAATGGGGAGGATTCTAAGAACTCTAGAAAGAGGTAAGCGAGAATACCACTGATAGGTCACACCATGGATAAAATAAAGTTTTGTTTGTAGAAAATGTTATTTGAAAGAAAAGAAACAGTGGTTAGTAATTAATTTGCATATTTTTATAATTTTATGGATGGGTAGAGGAAGCTTTTCCTTGGAATTTTTTAGGTGATTTCTTAATATATTAAGGCATTTAGTGATGGGTATGTTGGTGTATAGTGATTTGATGTCTAAACTAGCTATATGCATGTTAATTATATTTATGTGTTGCATTCTTTGGAGTAAGTCATCCAAGTGTTTGCTATGTGTTGTACTGATAGTACCTGGGAACGGAGTTAGGATTTTTGTAATGGCTCTATCTAATTTGTGGGATGCACTATTAAATCCAGACACAATATATATATATAACTCTTTAACTCATAAATATCTCTATCTCTCTATATATATATCTGTGTGTGTGTGTTATTAAAAACAACAGACAAGGTACTGCGGTTAAGCTTTTTATTTAATTTTTCTTATGTTCGAACAAGTCTTTTCTTTTCTGGACACAGAGTGTGTAGAAACTGTCCAAATGTTCTGTAATTCAGAGCGCTTTCGGCTATACTTCTAGACTTTATCAAGGATGGTTTCATTTTATTTTTAATTTTTTGGAAATTTTAATTGGGTGTTTTGTGTGTATGTTTTTTAGTTATACAGATTTTTATTTTCCGAACATTAGCATTTGGCCGTGTTCGTAGTTAATATTATTGAGTATTGGCTTTTTCTTTTTATTATTAAGGCTTCCATTATTTTTAATCATTTTTTTTTAGATGTGGGTGAGGTTGTGTTTGTATTTTCTGCTAGTATGTTTCGGGTGGAGTTTAGTAAATTTGTCTGTGTGTTTAAATGGGTTCTAATGGAACTGTGGTCAGATAGGTGTAATATAAATCCTCTGGATAGGCATGTAGTCGTGTGACCAATGTAATTATTTATGAGTTAGATTTGATCAGGAACACAGTTCCTTAAGGGGCGTCTGAACTCATAGATAATGTTCATTCGTTGTAATTTTGACTTTGCTGATGTGTTGATATTTTTGAGCATAAGGTTAGCTGTTTTAAATTTTTTGTAGTAGATAATTAATTTGACCTTTTTTTTTGTTTTGTTTTTTTTTTTGTTCATGTCAATTGGAGTAGTGTATTTCTTTATGATATTTCTAAGTGAAGATTCATCTTGTTTGTAGTTGATGTGCATTTGGTTTTTGTAGAAAAAATTTATGTTATTTTTGACTGTGTTCACTTCGTTGTTATTTACTTTGGGGGAAAATAGTCTAATTTGGTAGTCTATAAGGTGGTTAGGGAAGCCATTGTTAATTAGTATGTTTTACGTTATTGAGTACTTTAAGGAAGAGTAGTTGAGAGGATGAATTCTGGTGTGCTCTTTTTACGAAGTTTATTATCACGGCTATTTTGTATCTGAGTGGGCATTCACTCTTAAAGTTAAGGTGGCAAGAGTTTTTGCTAGTGGTTTTTTTATACAATGAGGTGGTAAAAGTGTTGTTACTGTATTCTACGAGAATGTCTAAGAATGGGAGATTATTCTTATGACTAAGTTCGTAGGTAAAGTTAAAGACAGAGTTTTTTTTTCAAATGTGGTCAATGGAAAACAAACACTAGTAAACAATTTCCAGTTGTTCTCAGTGGAAACAAAGTAGTATTTAACATCGTTGTCTGAATTGATCATAGCTCTGTAGATTATGCCTTCGATCATGCACTGGCCATTTAGTGGGCAGGTTACATGTTTACGGCAGTTGCATTGATTTTTAGTAGAATTATTATTTAGTATTTTGTTTGTGTGCTTGCTTAATATATTATTATGTTGCGATATATAATTACCGATGTTTTTAGTTACCTTAATATTATTTTTGTCGAAAATCTTTTTTAGTGTCTGAGTATGAACAAAGTGTTTATGAACTAAATTTAGAAAAATTCTACATACATTAGTTTGGACATTACTGTTGTAAGGTGAGTTGAACCATAAGATGTTAAGTTTGCGTTATTTTAGCTTACTTTTATCTTTATTGTTTTTTCTTTCTACTTTCTCTAATTTTACTTTATGGCTGCTGCATTCTAGCGCTTTGGTATATCTAGTTTTATTATGGACGAATATTTCCTTGTTACTGAAATTGGTCGATAACCTAAATTGTACTGATTTAAGTAAGTTGTCAAGGGCCTTTTTATGGGGGTTGGATTTTCTGTTGACGTCCCTGTGGTTGTATGAATCCTTAGTGTATGGTTTATACAAGCCCTTACTTAAGTCTAATGTAATATCTAGAAAATTAGCATTAGTATTTGTGGTAATATTCAGTTCGTGGTCCTTAAAACATTTAGTTAGATGCTTTCTCATCTGGTCCGCTTGTCTTCGTCTCAATTTATGAAGGAGGATTATCCCGTCGTCTCTGTATATTCCATAGTTTGTAATTTCATACGGCGGTTCTATGACGTCGTACATGACCATGACAGTGAGAGAAAGAAATGTTATCAATTTATAATTTGTTATTTAAACATATGATTCTGTTGATAACATTTCTTTCTGACACGTGGTCATGTACGACATCATAGAACCGCATTACGAATTTATGACCTGTGTCTGCGAGAGTTATCGTTGCATAGCAAACTTCTATGCAAACTAAACAGGATGTCATCTTTGATGGTGGACATCTCTGTTGTAATATCTATATAACTACTCTAATGATGGCTTATGTGAATGGAAAGATTAGATCTGTAGAAGTCAAATAACTTACATTCTAACATGGCTTTCTCCTTGAGTCTCCTTGTAGAAAGGCAGGCCATCTAATCTACCTCATTTATAGAAGATTACCTAATACATCAGGTGGGTTAGTCCACTTTACTATAATGGACCTGCCCAGCACATTTGCATGAGTGGACTCTATTCATTCATATATATCTCCATTAAATTACTCAGTGGATGTATTTTCATTTGAGTGACTACCCCAGTCTACCTGCGTGTCAAACCACTTGCAATTAACCAATATTCAACAAGATCAACGACCAATGTAATAAAGAAATATCCAAATGTTGGACAGATTTTGTCTTTATTTTCTCTTGAAACTAAAGCCATTATACGACACTTGAAAAGGCTCATGATAAAACATAACAGACATTCGTTGTCTGTTATATTTAATATATATATATATATATATATATATATATATATATATATATATATATATATATATATATAAACAGACGTAAATTATTTGCTCTGGATTTACATTGAGCTCTCTGGATTTTATCCTCCTTGGGTCTACACATACGAATTACATTGGAAGCACTGTGGGATAATCGATAGTGGCTTGAATTTAGGAATCGAAGAGCAGACTTTGAATTCCAGTCAAGTTCATTACATTTACTTACGTGTTAATACCCTTGTGAAAGGTACTAATCCATTTCTGCTCCTCACATGGGTAAATAGCAGGGCAAACTGGATCCTATAGTCTTGGGTAGTACCCAATCTAAGAGAAGGACAACTCTGAATTCAAAACCTGCAGACAGGCATTTGGGGACCTTGTGGCATACTGCGCATGGGTATTCAACTTTTGGTATAGTTGGTTCTACACAAGCCTTCACCACCATAATCAAATGATATGTGGGGGTAGTTGGTTCTAAGAACAGAGCTGCTTGACCCTCATATGTCAAAAATCACAGGAGAGTCCAATATATATATATATATATATATATATATATATATATTCAAAAGTTGAAAGGTAATAAAATTTTAATTTGAATTAAAAAAAATTACAAGTTTTAAATATTTACTTTATATATTTGAGATTATGAAATATTTAATATAAATTTTCAAAATGATTGAAAAATAAAAATAAAAAGATTACTTTCAAATAAAAAATAAATCAAAAATTTATTTAGTGTAAGTATTTGATGTTAT
>CAHIKZ030001420.1:0-140000 GCA_903632075.3 Acanthosepion pharaonis | reverse complement strand
TGATGTTTTGCATTTATTCATTTATTTATCTTAAAAAATATAGCGTTCATAAATATTTTTTTCAAAAATATAGCATTAGGAAATCAATTAACCGAAATCACCTGAAGGTACCAAAAGATTGAAACCAAGGTAGCAAAACTGGATGATCTCCTAATTTTACATATCTATCTATCTATCTATATATATATATATATATATATATATATATATATATATATATATAGAGAGAGAGAGAGAGAGAGAGGGAGAGAGATTTTTATTTAAATTATTTTCTCTGGATTTACATTGAGCTCTCTAGATTTTATCCTCCTTAGGTTTACTCATATGGATTACCTAGTTTTTCATAAACTAAATATATATGTATATATATACAGTTTCACAGCTCAACAAGATTCAGTTACCATTTTAACTTTTGTGAAACTTGCTGGGCTGTGAAGCTCTCCATGGCTGAGCGGTCTAAAGCATACCTGATCACATGATGGTTTTCTCACTCTCTCTTTCTCTCTCTCTCTCTGTCTCTACATTGTGTGTGTGTGTGTGTGTGTGTGTGTGTGTGTGTGTGTGTGTGTGTGTGTGTGTGTGTAAATTATGTTCAGATAGAATGTATTTGTAAGGAACAAAATAAAAAAAATAAGAGGAAAAACTATTTTAACTGACACATTTCATCCTCTGATATTGGCTTGACAAAGTCCTTTGGTTTGAAATATGTTGGTTAAGAATAGTTTTTCCTCTGCCTTTTATTCATATATATATATATATATATATATATATATATATATATATATATATATATATATATATATATATATATATGTAAAATATATAGAAAATAGGAAGGAACTGGTTAGGTAAATAATCCAAAGTTCCAATATAATTATTTGAATTAAATTGAGTTAAAGTAAGCTCTGTTCCATCATCAAGCGAAATTTTTTTGGAATAACGTATTTCTGAAATTTACGTGTTTTAATAATTGAAATCAAAATTTCCATGGTAACAGCTTGGGTGAATTGTTTAAATTGGGTAGGCATGTGTTGGGTATAGAGTAACTTTCCTAGATGTCAAGTCAGGGAAAGGTGGGGTTGTCTAAATTTTGAACGGAAGAAGTATAACTCTAGTCTGGTTTGTGTGTCTATGGAGATTTATTTATTTTTTTATTTTATTTTTTATATATATATATATATATATATATATATATATATATATATATATTGGCCCAAACAAAATGTATATTTATAATTAGTACAAATTTTAGCTCTGTTATTATGCATCAAACACTTTTATTATAACCAGCAACCAATTTGCAATATATTATATATATAAATATATATGTGTGTGTGTGTGCATGTGTGTATGTGTGTGCGTGTGTGTATGTGTACATGTAGTTGGTATATTTGGTAGTTATTATTTATATATGAAATAAAACCTTGCACAACACTACATGAATTTTGGCCATTTTATATATAAACAACCACATTTGAGAAATATTACAAAAAAAAAAATAGAAAAATATATCAATTTTGATGTCCATTCTTTTTAGCACATATCTATATACATTTCTAAAATAGAAGAAAACCTATTTATAGACTCTTACAGTACCATTTTCAACAATTCCTGGTCTTTTAGAAGGATATAAATGAACATAAACTGCCTTCATCAGAAAAGGAAGAAAAGAATTCTTGAAAACTGATTTAACTTTTAACAGCAGAATCAAATACAGAGAATATGTTAAATTGTCTTTGTGCCTCTGGGTGGATGGAGTCAAAGGCTTCACTCTAAGACATCTGCAAATAGAGAAATCAATTTTGGTGCCAACACAAATTGCTGTTCAAATCTAAAATCTGATTGTCAAACTGAAGAATGAATTAAAATGGCTGGACACCTGGAAGTTTTTAAACAGATAAAAAATATCTGAGTAATATGTAGGTTAATCTGAATGAAAATTAAAAAATTAAAAAATTAAATAAGATATAAATAAATAAATAAATAAAAATTACTTCTTTTGATAAAAGCAATTACCAAAGTGTAGGTCATTGGTATGGGTGGTAGTCTGTTGGTTTAAAGAAAGAGAATAAAAAGGTGGCCATGTTTATAGACAACAGCTCACCTTAGAGAATAACATTTGACACTTGATTCAGCAGTTAGACCATTATAGTTATCATGAATAGGTTTAGAATTTAGTCTTTAATAAGAGTCTAGTGCAGCCAATGATTATCTTAATCCTCCTACATAGCAGTGAATGCTGGATAATTTCCTCACAGATAACAAGAATGCTTAAGTTAAGAGAGATATCATTCTAGGGATGGGTGCTCAGAATATCAGGGGGTGAAACATCTGAGCAACAAAAAAAAAAAGAATAACATTTATACTTAGAACCAAAAAGAAATAGTTGAAATTTCTAGTGTACATAATTACAAAAGAGAACTTAAAGAATTTTGCATTCATAGGGCAATTTCACTAGACAGACATTACCATAAATTCTATTCTAATGGGTAAAAGGAGATATTCAGAAAATATCATAGTGAAAGCAAAAGGAGATATTCAGAAAATATCATAGAGGAGGCAGAAGGAGATATTCAGAAAATATCATAATGGAGACAAAAGGATATTTTCAGTAAACTATGTAGTCGACTTAAGAAAATTCAGAAAATATCATAGTGGAAGTCAAAGAAGATATTCAGAAAATATAATGGAGGCAAAATCATATATTCAGAAAATATCATAGTGGAGGCAAAAGGAAATATTCAGAAAATGTCATAGTTGGGGCAAATGGATATATTCGAAAAAATCATAATGGAAGCAAAATTCAGAAAATATCATAATGGAAGAAAAAAATATATTCAGAAAATATCATAGTGGAGGTAAAAGCTTATATTCAGAAAATATCATCGTGGAAACAAAGGAAGATTTTCAGAAAATATCATACTTAGGCAAAATTATATATTCAGAAAATATCATAGTGGATGCAATAGTGTATAATCAGAAAATATCGTAATGGAGACAAATGGATATATTCAGAAAATATCATAATGGATGCAAAAGTATATATTCAGAAAATATTGTAGTGGAGGAAAAGGAGATATTCAAAAAATATCATAATGTAAGCAAAATTAGATATTCAGAAAATATTGTAGTGGACGCAAAATTACATGGGTTGGCTGGAAATTTCATAGGCTCACCATGATATAAATTTAAGTAGACACACCAGGACTAAAAACATGCAAGTGTACCAGAACACAACAGTTGGTTGGCCAGCTTTTTTATTCTGGTAGTAAATGACCTTTCTCAAATAATGAATCTTCTCAAATTATGACATTTCTCAGAATTAGGGTCAATAACATGAAATCATATTTCAAATCCTTTCATTTTAAAAGTAACAAATATATATATATATGCGCATAGACATTCTTGGTACAACAATTAATGGTTTTATCCTTTTTTGGATGTCACTCAAGAATCATTACTGGCAGTCAGTTTCCTCATGTCTCAAGTATTTCCCTAAAGACTTTCTCCAACACAAACCAATTGTACTCTGGAAAATCTCAATTTTTCTTCAAATCAACAATTCTTTTAGTCTCACCTCTAGTGTCTTTGAGATGTTCCTTAACATTCTAATAATCACAGGCATTAGCCTAACCCACCCTACAGATCTACAACTTCTTCAGCTCTTAAGTAAAGCTATGGTTTATTTTTTTCAAGATTTTTGGTCTTTATTCCCATGGTGCTAGGATTTCTCCTTTACATCAAGATCCAGTATTCTTGACTGAATCTGGATATGAAAACCCAATTTCATTTTATTTTTCTGATTTTCTTGTGGTCATTCTAATTTGTTTTTATGTCATTCATTATTTGGTTTTATTCCTAGGTGTATTGATATTTCTTATTATATGTATTCACTGAGATTTCACATTATTTACAAAACTGGTGCCTTTCTCTAGAGATCAAATGACAGCAAATCTATACAAAGCACCTGTACTCTCTTTGGGATTCTATTTGGGTGTATCAAACATTTTTTAATCAGTAGGGGACCTGTCAAAAATTCCTCTGAGTTTTTAAAGTGTATATACTGTTCTATATGCAATATCTTTTGACAATGCCAGCTTATCTAAAAGTTTTTTTTTTAACATTAATTTACCAGATCTTCTTAACCTAGCATTTTAAAACATTATAATTGACAAAAGATGACTTTTCAGTTCCGATGTTTGTAAAAAGCTTAAACCAGTTTTGGGTTTTGATGCCCAGTCTAAAATACTGCCTCAAAATAAACAAAATCTCAATCTATGTATCTGGCGGTACAAAATCAAAACCAATAGGTACAGCAGAATAGTACTGATATATATATATATATATATATATATATCCTTACTCTGTCCTGGACATTGAGTTCTACCTGGATCCTATCCTCTTGGAATTTTTATTCAAAAAATATACATGTATGGGTATTTATATATTTTGCATATGTATGTGTATATTTACCACTAATATTATCTATCTATCTATATATATATATATATATATATATATATATATATATATATATCTAAATATAGAGAGAGAGAGATAGATAGATAGATAGATAGATAGATATGATATCTACCAATCTATCTATATATATATATATATGTATGTGTGAATGTATATATATATATATATATATATATATATATATATATATATATATATATATATATATATATATTTTCAGAGAGAGAGAGAGAGAGAGAGATAGATAGATAGATAGATAGATAGATAGATATATCTACCTATCTATCTATATATATATATATATGTATGTGTGTGTATATATATATATATATATATATATATATATATATATATATATATATATATATAGATAGATAGATAGATAATATTAGTGGTAAATATACACATACATATGCAAAATATATAAATATATATACATAGGTATATACACATACATGTATATTTTTTGAATAAAAAATCCAAGAGGATAGAATCCAGGTAGAACTCAATGTCCAGGACAGAGTAAGGATATAAAAAAATTAAAAATATTAGTGTTTAATGTATTTTTATATTATATTTTTATTATATATATATATATATATATATATATATATATATATATATGTGTGTGTGTGTGTGTGTGTTTGGAAAAAAGAATATTCAGACAGTTTTATATAATTTATCATCTGAAAAGAAAATATTATTAGATCACATGAGAAATTGTATAAAAAACTAAATCAAAGCCTCTTGTCTGTCCTATTCAATGAAAAGTGTATGAAAGAAGGATTGCTGCCTAAATACACAAATATATATATATATATATATATATAACTCACTCCCTAAGAACCAAATAACACACAGGCTTTCCAGGAACCAATAAAACTGTCAAAATGACCATGGGAATTCAGAGCAGCATGGATCCATCCAGCTCTTATCTCAAATAACAACGTTTTGTGAGACTGCTTGACCAACACAAGGATTGACCAAAATTCATGTTAAAAAAAAAAAAATGAAAACTACAGACAAAAGTTCATTTTCTCCATCAATATATAACTATATATATATATATATATATATATATATATATATATATATATATATACACATACACACACACACACACACACACACACACACACATATATATATATATATATAATACTAATACTAAGATAAAGTGGAAAAATTTTCATGTGACATTTTTCATCCTTTAGGACTAAAGTGCTTTCTTATGTTTATGCACTACATATTACCAAGGTGAGCAGATGCTGAGAATTTTAAATTTAAATTTAATTTTTTTTACCATCCCCTCTTCCTGCACATGTGTAGTTGCATCAACAAAAACATCTTTTTAGTTTGTTAAATTCCTAAGTGACAAAACATGTCACCCAAAACACATTTTCCACTTAAAAATTATTCTTGATATAAAAATTTACATATTGTTTTCCTAAATATATATATTCTGTTTATACATTATTTTTATCAATACAAATATCTAAGTAAATTCTCTGTTTATAATAAACAGTATAAACAACATTTAATGTGCTGAATGTCTGAGAAATCTCATAGAAAATATGTGTCCTCTGACAGGAATCGAACCTGTATCCTACACAGAACCATCATATAGGATGATGTGCTATACCATTTAGCTACAGAGGAAGCATCCAGGTTAAATTACTCTTTTTAAATTACAAATTCAACACTGCTAAATTTGGATTTATTTTTTCATCTTACCCACTGTTATTCCAAATCTCTCCCACCTATTTATTTTATTTTTTCTGCTTATTCTGATGCACTCTCTCCTTTTCAAATTAATTTTTAATGAATTTTCCAACCTACTCTTTTATTTCAACCTACCCTTCTATTCCAGACTTAAGAGTATCTCTTTTTATATTTCATCTTTGTTCAGTTTTGTGTTAAATGAGAAGCAAGCAAATGAAGTTAGTCAACAAATCTTATGATGTCAGCAGCTACCAACATTTGAATGATACTGGATAGCAATGTTATTTTATTTTAAACTGTCTACAAAAATAGAAATAAATTTAAGCTTAAAAGAAGATTAATATGTGAGTAAAAGTCATGAACCAATTAAGTTGTACATTGTTTTAAGAAGCATAAGCATGGATTTACAGCAGAAAAATGTATTTTTGGTTAGAGCCTTGATGAAGAACAATTCTCAGCTATTAATCCAACAACCAGTCTATTCTTCAGAGGAAATGGAAGATGGCTCACTGTTTTTATACATTTGTAATTCACCTTTAAAAACTCATCAGGTCATTAAATAACCTTATCAGATTGAGACTTTCATATGGATGTCATGTATGGTGCCAAACCCATTCAGAAATATCTAAATTGTCAACTGTATGCAAACACTTTCTAAGATCAATGGTTAAAAATAATAAAATGCAAGGGTCTACCAGAAGTGAAAAACAAGGAAAAAATTTTAGAAGGACTCAAAAACCCAATCCTAATCAGGAAACATGGGGATAAACTTCTAATCCTGTTCAAAAGATCAGGGAGGAGTTTGAAACAGGTGATAGGTGAGCCTATGTACTCCTATTAAAATAAAAGTTTAGGAAGGAAACCTCCATCAATACTGGACACAGCAATAACAGTTATGTGCCAATATCTTTTTCTCAAAGATGGAAAGAGTGCTCAGTGAATAAAAATGACTTTAATGTCCTACCATTTTTGGTGCTATTATACTTTTGCAACCCACCCTATTGACCCACTTGTGTAAGCACAAATCCTGCAGAAGCTATAGAGGCAAAGATGAAAATCAAAAATCAAAGATTTTTTTGATTGCACCAGTATATCATGATATGACGAATAATTCAAAAACTTAAAATTTTATCATTTTTGGCATCAAATCACCATAGATTTATGCCCTGTTTAATATTATTATTATTAATATCATCTTTAATATTATTATTACTGGTTCTTGAAGTTGCATTAAATTAAAATCATGTTATATTCATGTTGATTTTCTTGATTTAAAAACAATATTTTTCAGTTGTTCAATATAAATGCCATACCACAAGTCATAATGCACAGGAAGTAGATATATAGTGTTTTCAGTGCAGATGCAAAAGTATATAACATCACCCCTTTTCAAAAGAAAACTTCCAAGGCATATTGACATATTCATGGTTACTGAAGCTACATTAAGCATTTCATTTTCAAGTCCTAACAAGAGAGCAGTTTCATGAGAATAATACAATTCTACAGGAACTAACAATAGAGAGGGCAGAAATATGCCATCTTACAAGAAAAAAAAGGAAAAATACAAAAAAATTCACCAAAGAATTCAAGACATAAAGCACCAACCAGAAGAGCTACTACAGCTTCAAGATAAATAAATACAAACATCAAAATTTCTACTAGCGATCTACTAACAATGCTGAAAGCTCACAAGCTATTTCTTAGTTTACTTGCAAAATTGTAAATGTACTCTTTCTCTACATAAAACTGTAAATCCATTGGGTATCTTCAATGATCTGTCAAAATTCTCAGTGTTCAACATGAGTAATTTCTTGTGCCATTCTTCATAGAAAATGTTAACTATTACTGCATGATGAAGAACAAAAGAATTATAACATTTATTAAGCTAAACGTAGCCTGGCATAAGGCCATGAAAATAGAACTCTCAGTAAGAATCACACTTACAGAAAAGTAGAAAAGATTAGCTTGCTAGCCATTGCTTCATGGTAAGAAAACTTCAATAATAATAGTAATGATGATAATAATAATGATGATGATGATGATAATAATAATGATAAATAAGCAATAAATCGAATTAACGAGTTTGCATTTCCATTGAAAGGCTGCATATGTTTTAGCAATGTAAAATTAAACCACCATAAAGAATCATTTTGGGACTGAGAAGCCCACCTACATGATGGTGGCTCTTTGCCAAAGATTCCAATATTTGAGAACATGATATTATGAACAGGTGTGAACAGCTGTGAAGATCTCTTTCAAAAACATTTTGAGACGATCTGAAATAAGATGGCTAGACTAACTCGAAATAATGTTCTTGAATTCTGAAAAAAGTCTTTTTCTACTTAAAAAAAGGATCATTTTTTTTCTGTTATGCTTTGAGACCCACTTAGTGAATCATGCAAAAAATCATTTCCAAAAATGTTCTAAAGTTATTGCTTGTCTAGCACACAGGATGTGTGAGTGGTGTAATGGATATCAGCTTGGATTATTTAGATTCACTTACATGCAAATATCCTTGGAAAAGGTATAAATCCATCTCTTCTCCCCCAGCTACGGGTTAAATAGTAGGACTTTGTTATACTAGATCATACCTATTCTATGGTAAATAGACTCTCCCACATATAATAAGTAGTAGTAGTAGCAGTCACCAGGGCTCAGTGGAGTTGAGTGGGTCAGTCGATGTCGGACATTAAAGTATCATCACCACAACTAGATTGCTGCGTCATTAACTATTATTGCAAGTTCGTAATGTTTTGTACGTCGGACCCTTTTAGGACCGACTTAGCGAAATACAAGCCTCCACTGTGAAAACTACTCTACAACAGACTTGTATCTGAAAAAAAATATCATTATCTCCAAAAGAATTGTTAATGCAATATTAACTTACAAAAATAAGAATTATTCTTATAATCCCAAATATGTTTCAGTTTTAGATAACCCATAATGGAGTGATAAGCCATAAAAAACAAATCAATCAATTAATCTGTAGCACAATCCTAAATGCAAGCTTCCTTTATAATGATCAATTATTAAAGCAAGTGTGATTTATTGTTTTTTAATGATTATCTGTTTAAGATTTTATAATTCAAGTCAATGTTTTCATAATAAAAGTAAAATTAACCAACTGATATTGGTAAAAATTTCCAAGATATATTTATATCTAAGTGATAGATATACTATGAAAATTTAAATTTATAATATCTGTTTTCATTTGAAATAATTACAATAACTTATTTGGTAGTGTGAAGTTTTATTATTTAACTAGAGTTTGTTGTAAATAAATGTATATAATAATATAATTCAAAATATGTCAGATTAAAAATTAAAATCCATTGTTTAGAAATTGTTTTTTCTTTGCTTTGGAGACAAAACTGAGCAGATATACCATTTCAAGAAAATTTGAACAAGTGAGTGTGCTTTCAAGGCAAACAGAACTTTGCTTGATTGTGAAACTCTTCATAGCTAAGCAGTTAAAGTATGTTGGATCAAATGTTGATTGATCTTGTAACGGCAAATGGAAGTCTGAATCCTGAAAGATGGCACATTTTCTTAAATAATTTTTCTCAAGTATGCAGGCCAGTAGACAAAATAAAAACTGTTTAAAATAAATTGAGTGCCTACTCAACAGATATTAACTAAAATAACATTTGAAGTAATAAATAAATATATTATTATATACAACATATAGCCTTTCATTTTGACATGAAGACACTTACCTCACTACCAATCGAAGGCGAAATGCTTTGTCAATAAATGGCTTTTTCATTTGTTTGTTTTCTCCACTTTGGTTAGGATTCTATATCCTACTAACACACAGAATTCATACTTTTTAATTTCAGATATTTATTATTATTTTTTAATAATATATATATTATTATTATATCCTTTATATTCATTTTATCTCTCTCTCTCTCTCTAGATATATATATATATATATATATATATATATATATATATTTAAAAGTAATATATAATATATATTTCAGAGATTTTGTAAAAAAAATTTCATGTTGTACACAAAATATCAGGCCTGATATATTGGGTCCAAATGAAATATTTTGTTTAAAATTTTACAGAAATAAAATGTTCACTTTTCAATTTATATTTACATACAATATCTCTGATATTTGCAATTTATCCCATAAATATAGTAACCTTAAAACTTTTATTCATTTCTTTATATATATATATATATATATATATATATATATAGTTATATAATTAAATAAATGAAATAACTAGATATTAGTATTTATTTACATGTACTGGCATGCATATGATGGTAAGAAAAAATAATTAAAAAATTTAGCCAAGAGGTGTAGACATAATAGTGCTCAATGTTATTAGACGTGTTTAAAAATTTATTAATAAATACACATATACCTATGCTTGTTGTGTAACTTGAGTTTCATTGGTTACTGTCCAACTCTTATTTTAAGTCATACACTGATTGCCTTCTTTTAACCAATCAAATGATTTTAATGAAGTGTGGCCATCATTCAAATTTTGAAAAATATTCCTGATGAAATTTCCCTTTTTTTTTTATTATTATTGATTTATGTTTCCTTTTCCTTATTTCCTGCACTTAAACCCTCTATTTTTCTGCTATTTTAATTTTTTGACTATGAATCAGTTTTCCATGAGCATTGTATACTTTTATAATTAAACAATAATCTATATCTAATGCTCTTATGAGTTGGGTAACCAAACAAAACTTGAACAATACACCAAAGATAGGTATATGTGTATTTATATATATATATATATATATATATATATATATATATATATATATATATATATATATATATGATATTGTATATATTTAATATAAATTACAGATAATTATTATTAATTTCCCATTCATAAATGTTACCAGAGAGAAGATATTGTAAATGTTATTGGGTAATGGAAATACAATTTTGAAAATTGCAAGACACATCGAAGAAAATTAGAGAACAGCCAAAAAAGAAATTCAAAACATTGAACTGATACAAACAAGAAAAAAATTAATTCTAAAGAATATTTCTAGATAGTTTAGAAAAAACTAAAAATTCTAAATTTGTTTTTAAGCAAGAAAATATTTGAAGAATTTGGTATATCGAATATACACAGAAAAAATGCGAAGTATTCAGAATATTTTTTTAATCATTTCACCCCAAGGAAGGTAATAAATCCACTAAGACACAAGGGGGTTACTAAAAGTGAAAGAGTCTGAGAAAAAAATATTATTAAAGAGAGAGAGGACAATAAAAGAGCAGGATTTAAGGAGATAGAAGATAACGACTGATTTCTGAAAATCAAATTTGACTTGAAAGCAATATGATGGAAGGGAGTTCCATAAGTGAGAAGTGCAACTGTTAGCATAGAACTTATGGTTCCATCTAGCAATTTCAACTGTAAAATGATGAGATCTTGCTGCTAATCTAGTACTGTGCTTAAATTCATAAAGTCAAGATACGAAAAAAGAAAACACATCAGAACAATTACCATGAAAATATTGACTAAAGACCTGAAAGCAGCCAAACTAACATCTTTAAATAAACATTGCTAAAAGAAATGTGTGACTTAGATAATGTACATAAAAATTGATTTTTCAACAGTAATTTTCAGTAATGAATGTAAAGCTATATTGAATGGAATTGATGTTCTTTCATGGGAATAGCTAACATCAGTTAGAAGACAGGAGTGGGCAATTAGAGTAATGTTTGGAACTGGTATTGCATGCAGCAAAATTAGAGATTTCTCTGAAGTTGCTGATAGTAAAGTAAATGCAGAGAATTATTGAAAGTTCTTGCAAAAGATGCTTTTGAATGGGTAGAGGTCATAAGCAAGAAAGTAAAGAATATATATTAATGTAAGACAAATGCTCCTTCATATTCTTCAAATCTGAGAATTGCCAATCTTTTAAAAAGGACAGTTTCAAAGACACCAGATTAATGGAATGGTTCCTAGCATCTCCAGATATTAATTCATCAGAAAATTTGTGGTCCATCATTAAAAGAGATGAGCATGAAAATGGGAAATATTAATCAGATAATAATCTCTGTGAAGTAATAAGCATTGATGCAAGTAATATTAAAGTTGAAATAGTAGAAAAAAATGTAAAAAAATCAATAGGTAAAAAGACAGATGAAGGTTATAGAATGCCAAAGAAATTAAACTGTTAGATCAAAAAGTAATCATTTGGATATCTGGGTTTACTACATTAATCATATACAGTGCTGTTCAATAAAAGTGACTCACCTGATTTTTTTACTTAAAATTTTTTTTGCCTATTGCTTATGGGGTCAAACTAATTTTTAATCTTACTAATATAAAGACCCCTTCCTGACCACCTAATAAAAAAGTTTACTCACCTTAAGGTATTATATTGATAATTATAATTTTGGATATAAATGACTCTGTGAAAAAAAAGAGACTCACTTATTTCCTGCAACAAGTAATCAATAGAAACATAACCGAACAGCTTTAAATAAAGAATAATAGAGATATAATTTATTTATAATAGGTAATATAGTTCGAAATTTTTAATAATCTATGGGTCCTCCTTTATTTTGAATAACCTTTTAACCCTTTTTGGCATTGACTTGATTAGGTTCTGGCAAATCTCATTTCCAAGCATTGAATTCCATTCGGATATGAAATTCACAATCAAATCCTCTTTGTTGCTCAACTGCTTTTTCGAGAGTCTGTACTTTATAATGCTCCATAAGTTTTCTATAGGGTTGAGGTCAGGAGATTGGGTCGGCCATTTCATAACACTCACCTGCTTCTCATGAAAGTATTCCTTCATCAATTTTGATTTGTGACAGGGAGCATTATCCTGCATAAAAATGAGCTTGGTGGGTCAATTTGCAACCTTTCAGCAGAAGGGAGCAGACAAGACTCTAAAATTCTCTTGTACTGCTCACTCCTGAGGGTCTTTTCAATAGGTTTCAAGAAACCAGTTCCATGAAAAGAAAAGCATCCCCAGAACATTATACTGAACGGATGCTTGACAGTACTTACTGCTAAATTCAAAGAGCTTTCAAAGCTTCTTCTTCAGATTTTAGATCGCTTATCCTTTGAATTTAGCTCAACTTTCATCGGAGAAGAGAACATTCTTCCATTTTAATGCCAAAAAACAATAGACAAAAATATTTTTAGTAAAAAAAATCAGGTGAGTCACTTTTATTGAACAGCACTGTATATTTTTTTGAATTCTACATCTTGAAGCTGCACTTAATTTGTTTGTATAATAAAATTTGACACTTGACAAACAAGTTATTTTCATTATTGAAACAAGAATAGATATAAGCTAAAATATCTTATGATATATTGTTATTATAAATATATTTAGAAAATTTTACCAGTATCAGTTGGTTAATATGAATTTTTATTGGAAACCATTGATTTGCATGAGAAAATCTGACTTAATTTAGTACAGACACTGGTATCAGCTATATTTATTTAATTTAAAATTCAGTAAAAGAAAACGTAAATTTATGTATAATAGCTGCATTCTGTCAAAAATGATTATCTCAGTCCTTGATCAATGAAAATAGTTACCGTAATTATTGAAAATGGTTACCTTAATGCTTGTCCATTGACAAAGTGACAATTCCTTTCTTCCTGATATTCTTATACATAACAGAGCTAAAATTTATACTAAGAATAAATTTATATTTTGTCCCTCAATATATATATAAAATGATAAATAATTCTTACAAGTGTTAGGTTCTCCTTCATTTTAAAACATCATAATCCCCAATTGACAGTCACCCATTTCTGTGATTCACAATGCTTAAAATGTTGAAACTGGTTTGGAGCAGTAAGGTCAGATATTTCTTCAGTTCTTTCCATTTTTATTTCCACATTTCTGAGAGCAGCTTCAACATTCCGAGGCAGAATTTAAAATGATACCTCAGAACTACTAGAAATCAGTATTAGTATTTGACATTGTATCATAAGAAATAAAATGCACAAGTGAATAGTACTGATAATAACACACACGCTGTCGTGGGTCCTTACCTATAACTACAGAATGAACTCTTCCTAACACTATGTATACTACGCCTCCCAAGAGAGAGGCACGAATCAAGTCGAGCCGATAGTAGTTCACTCCAGACCAGACTGACAGTCATTCTAACACCTTCAGCATCTTGTATTATTATTTCGTGTAATATACCTTCGTTATTTCTACTCTTGTGTTCGTGTTGTTCTTCCTTGGTCCTAACCTGAACCATAACACACATTATCTGTTTTTAGTTCTTGTGAATATTTATAATTATTTTTACATTTATTTTTGTTTGGGTCAAGGAGAGTTAACTTTTTTGTCTATTTCAACAAACCTTCCCACCTATTAACGGAGTCTAGTAGTAGTGATGTTGATTGTCTCTTTCCCAAGAAACTTTACTACTTGCTTTCGTATGAATGGGCTTACTTCTTCTGTCTATGTTTTTTGTATACATTATTATATCATCACTATGAGGTTGTTTTTCAGCTATTACTTTTAGGTTCAACGTATGGTTTTAATCTATCTATTGATACCGTTGACTGTATCTCATTGTTCATTTTAATTACAAAATATTTATCAGTTCTATGTAACAATTGGAAGGGGCTTCCAGAGGCTTGTGAACTCTGTCTGCTCTTAGCCATATACTTTTACTCGTCTTAAGCTTGTCAGGAACGTATTGACGTAATTTATTTACAGAGCTATAATCTTTGTCTGTTGAATGTAAGGAGTGCAAGGTACGTCGTAACTCCTCAGCAAACTTCTGATTATCTATGTTATCATTAGTATCATCTACTTACAAATGAGGAATTACTGTATGCGTTCTTTACAAGAAGGCTAAAGTAATCGAAGAATTAGGTGCGACACGGATACTCATTAGTATTATTGGAAGGGTGTTCAGCTATGATTCTTTGTTATCTATTTTGTTATATAGGAATAAAGTGTCTCAGTTGACAATGGAGTTTGAACACAAATCACCAGAGAGGAAACACAGGCGATCCCGTTTTGAATAAGTTGATCACGTGATGGTAAAGGAAATGTATATATGGGAATTAGCGTGGCGTCTAAGTGATCACTACGCAGATTACTTCGGAAGTATTTCTGGTTAAACTCTCTGACTCCGGGCAGAGAGGATCCCCAGACGAAGCTATGCCGAAGGGCAGAGTCTCGTCTCGGGAGATAGCTACCCGACCCCGTTTTACGAGGTCTATGGGGGATTTTTTGAACGAGCCTACGGGTTCGGATACCCTACTATAAACAGGAGCTTGTTCTACACCCGACCGCTTGAGGCGGTTAGTGAATATCATCACTATACGAATTACTATTCGGACCACGCTTCGGTGGTTACTATTCGAGCGAGTATTATCGAGGAAGTACTATTAATGTGAGTGTTATTCGAAGGAGTCTGACACCAGTATTGTTCAACGGCGTTACTATAGTTGCGATTACAAAGTCTCTACAAAGTTTGCGCAATCTATAGAAGCCACCTACTGAGGCTATCTCTGAAAATTATTCACTCTCAAACTGAGTGAGACGATCGGTTATCACGAGAAGTGGAACACCCCAACGTCTGATCCACGTGTAAACGAATGCATTGGCAATAGATCATGCTGCTATATCTGGTAATGGTTCTGCTTCGATCCACTTAGGTGTGTGGCCAATACAGGTTAACACATATCTGTAAAGAGCATTGTATGCTTTATAATGTCGCCTAGTAACGGAGAGTGGAACAATTAAATCCAAGAGGACCATATTAAAGCGAATAGTAGTCAATTCAATAGGGTGAACAGCAGATTTAATATGTCTCTGAATTTTGCTTTTTTGACAAGTTTGACATTCATTACACATTTCTTTTATTGTCTTGTCCATATAAGACCCCAAAAATCTTGTTTTGATAAGTTTAAATGAGGTTTTAATTCCTAGGTGTGATATTGCGTGAATACTACCGAAAATAGATTTTCATAAGTCACCAGGTATGTATGATCTGGGAACATCTGTCGTATTATCACTGGAACTATTATTATCAATACTAAAATTGTATTTTTTTAAGTCTGGAAATTTTTATAACTCAGGGTCTTTAAGTTGTGCAACAGCTATAGCTGTCAAGTCACACAGATCTACCATAACTGCTAGGTTAGTTCTAGATAAGCAATCAGCTATAACGTTTTGATCTCCCTTTATGTGGCCTATATCTGATACATATTCTGTGAGAATTGCTGCTGCTGTCTATCCAACTTAGCAAAGTTTAGACTACGGAATGCGCCGCACAAAGGCTTATGGTCAGTTAACAATAAAACTTGTTTTCCTTCGATAATATGTTTAAAATATAACGTAGCTGAATGTACTACAAAAAGTTCCTTATTGAAAGTTGAATACCTCGTTTTAGTTTGAGTTAACTTTTTAGAGAAGAAGCCTATTGAAATTGGTACCCCTTCTACTATTTGATGTAGGGCTGCACCAGTTGCATAATTACTGCTGTGAGCGGTCACCTGATATTCAGTACAGTCAGACTATTGGTGAGCTAAAGACGGAAATTCATTGATTTTGCTTTTAATATTTTTAAATGATTGCAATTCCAAGTCATCTAATGTAAATGTAAATTACTGCATATACGTATTTTTTTCTGTTATTGGCATGACTATGTCTGTAAAGTTTGGGATTAATTTTTCATAAAAAAATTACCATGCCTAAGAAATGACAAAGATTCTTTCTGTCCTTAGGATGGATGAAATTCTATAATGGACTAACATTATTTTGTGTAGGTCTAATAACATCAGAGTTAATATTATAACAAAAAAAAATCGACTATGAGTCTCATCAAATAGGGACTTTGCTATTGAAACTTTTAGATTATCATGTAGGATTTTATAAGAGTTTCAATGCCTTTTATGTGTGCTGAAGAATCATTGCTGAAAATACGAATATCGTCAATATATGTAAATACACAGTCAACATGTTGAAAAGTCTTGAACATGTATCTTTGAAAAGTGAATGCTGGATTCTTTTGTCCAAATGGGATGTATTTGTATTCATGCAATCTGAGAGGAAAAATAACTGCTTTTTTTTTTTGTTTGTTTGTTGTTTTTTTTTTCATCTAGATGCATTTCTATTTGATGGTATGCTGATACCAGGTCGATTTTGCTAAATCTTGTTTTGTTGGCTAGTTTATCAGCAATTGAATTATTGTTCAAGATGGAGTATTTATCACTTTTTGTAATGATGTTTAATGTGCAGTAATCACTGCAGCATCTGAAATTGCCATCTGGCATTTTTACAATGTGTAGGAGGATAGCCCATTCACTATCAGAAGGTGTAATGACATCATTGTTTTGTAATTTTGAAAATTCTCTCTTTACTGATCTGGGGTTTCTCATCTGATAGATGTCTAGCCAAAGCAAAAGTAGGAGCATCACTGCCTGTATCATTTCTATGGTATACTCCTGCATATGTGCTTGCTGGGTTGGTATGTGGGGATATAATGTTAGGATATATTTTTATAAAACCTTTAATGAAATCAGGTATATTATTATTTACGACTAAGTTGATAGAGTCGTTGAATGTTTTTAGTTTATTTAAACACGATGTTGTGGGATCGATGATCGTTCTCTGTTCGCAATCTATTAATAAACCAAAATTGTTTACGAATCTTAGTAGGGTGTATTGAATGGCAGCTACTATCGTCAAAGGGTCGGGAGGGTTATCTCAAGTTTAATGTGCCCATAGCAGCGTATATCAGAGCCTGTAGCCGTAGTTAGAGGAACGGGTGCTGTTTCCAATGCTGGTGACAATGTGGAATGATAGATAAGATAGCACCGGTATTTCTTATGAATGAAAATGTTTTTGTCCCCAATGTTCCTGGTATCTGTAATAATGGCAGACTTGGGAAGGGTGCACCGTCGTCTGCTAAGTTAGTTTCCCGCTTCGATGGATGCGAACCTGGCTGTATATCAAGTCTCTTTGTTCGGCTATTTATATTAGTGTTTACATGAAAACATCGCGTTTCAAAATAAATGTGTGCTCTACATATTTTTGTAATTGTCACTTTTAGAAAGGTTTGAAACCGTACAGTACTGCTGAGGTTTTCGTAGGCACTTCTTTCGTCTGAATTTCGTTACACCTGCTTATTTTAGAAATGCCTTCTATTAAAGGTAGTAATTAATTCATTTGACAATTGTCTCGGCCTGGTCGGGTTTAAATCTTTTTGTGTTGCTAACACAGGTACTATAGAAACTGGTAACGCCTGTAAAAAATTGTGTAACTCTATGCCGTTGTTTATCGCTAATCTTCTTGCAAATGACAACATTTCTTGAAGGTAAATTGATGGTTGACATGTAATAATGAAGATGGACTTTAATTTACCTAGCAATTCTGATTTCGTTTGTTCATGTGTTTCTATTAAAGTTTTTTTTAACTCATCGTATTTGTTGCTAGGTATTTTTTCGCCACTATTTCCGGAGGTAGAGACAAAATAACACTGCAAAATTTGGTGATTTGAGGAGTTACGTTTCACTGATAGAATTGAGATTCAATAATTGTGAACCATCTGGTAATGTGTTAGTTTGCGTGAATTCAGATGTCTTAATTGTTATTTGTTGGACAGTCGGCTTGTGGTTGTGGAATCTTCCACGTCAGCCAGTTATACCCAATTGGAAAATGCACTCTTTTCCTATGGTAATTACCACCACATTACATAAACACAGTACATAGATAAGCATTCATTGGTTAATCTACTCAAAACTAGCTCGCTGATTGGTCAGTTCCGACCAATCAAACCGCCTGCACGCAACAAATCTGTTTTCCTGCGTTCTCCATCTGAGTCTCCAACATAGTACAACAAAATTATAAAAACAAAACACGTGTAAACTCTCTCTCGCGCGCGCGTCTTATTCCTTGCTGCCAAGATGTAATCTTCAAGAACTCCCGTCTTAATCTTTGCGATCAGACGTTAAAGACCATTACCAACATTCACGCAAGTACGAACTCTGAAATCTCTCTGAACTTTTACCAACTTGTACAATACACAATTCCAAACATGCTAAAGAAACTTTATTCTTCTAAACTACAGTTTAATAATTACTTTCACTATATGAGCTCAAATACAAATATTTCCAAATCTAAGAGACATAACTCTATCACACATTCAGCTCTTATGCTTATACACCAAACACTAATAAATTCAATTGTTACGTTTTGAAACAAAATGTTTATGAATCTTTATTCTCTATCTTGTATTAATTGTTGTGGATGGAATATTATTGAACACACAAAATTTTAAGCCTTCTGATAATTCAAACCTTCTATTCCTCTACAACACACATCACACATCCGCAACAAAATGGTAACCCCGACGTTTGCGACTCAACATGGTAATCTTGGTCCATTTTGTTTGCTATTTTTTTTTTTTAACCCTTTTATATATATATATATATATATATATATATATATATACATGTGTGTGTGTGTGTGTGTGTGTGTGTGTGTGATTTCTATTTTAGTTTAACCTTAATATTAAGGCATTAATTATTATAACCAAGGTTCGTTGTCAAGTTTTTTGAATTCTCATATACTTGATTTTGATTGGTCATTGCAGCTTTTGTAACAGCATTTCCCCTATCGAGGAATGCTTGGTCGATTTGAACCTTTTAAAACTCTTTATTCTACATTCAACACCATCACTTGATAAAACATCAGATGTGTTGAAACACAATGGCAATTTTTGTAGTAATTTTATGATATATCTATGTTATAATTTTCGAATAAATTATATTTGCCCTACTCTGTATTGAGCACTCTTTTAAGAATACCATTTTTGGTTATTGGAATTTATTCCGTATAAACCAATCCTATACTTGGGTATATATATATATATATATATATATATATATATATATATACATTAATCAAATTTGCGGTTATCAAAATGTGTTATTTTGTGGTTACTAGATATGGCGACTATTAAAACGTGTTTTTTTTTGTTCATCACCAAATATGTTGTGCACAGATATAAAACATTGACCTCATTTACAAAATGAACATACAACATAAATATATGAACGTTCAAATAAAACACAAAAGTCTTTGTATAAATACACTTGCATATATATATATATATATATATATATATATATTATTTGAAATTCCTAATGAAAATTTAGCATTTATCTATTTTCAAAAAGACTATGTACTAAAAAAACAATATGAATTTTTGTACTTACCTGTTTCATTTGTCACAAGCCCAACTTACATGCGTCCTCTTACTTTTCTTCCTGGGGGCTAAAGAGGCAGTTTTAATTTTCCACCTAACAATGTCCCGTGCTGGTCCCGTCATGTCACGTGACTGTTTTTAATTCTCATGAATATATATAATTATTTTTATACTTATTTTTGTTTGTGTCAGGGAGAGATAACTTTTTGTCTATCGCTACAATATACTGCATTCTCCCATCCTTTTCAGCGTATGAGGATACACCAACTCAGTTCTTACAAATGGACACCCAGATTATTCTCACATACGATTTGATTACAGTGGTGTAGGCTTTTGCTAAATGAACCCCACTTTTTGGAAGAGTGGAATACAAAAAAAATGTTGCACATAGTGTGCCACAAGATCCCCAAATGAACCCCTTAGGTTTTGAATTCAGTGTTGTCTTTCTCCTAGACCAGTTGCCAGCCAAGGCAATAGAATCCAGTCTGCCCTGTTATATTCCCCGTACCTTGAAGTAGGATATTTGCCTATGTGACGAACTCTACTGGAATTCAAATTCAGCTCAACCTAAACTGCTATCCATTAAAACAATGCTTCCATTATATATATATATATATATATATATATATATATATATATATATATATATATATATTTAAGAAAAACAGACCACTTTAGGGCTCCATTATAATAATTTATTTCAAAGAGCCCTTTTAAGGGACGCCGGATCATCAGATAACTTAAAAAAGATGAAAAAAAATTTTCGCTTCATTTTTTGAAAGAAAAACATCTGATGATCTAGCGTCCTTTAAAATGGCTCTGTGAAATAAATTTTTATAATGGAAGCAAACCAATCTTTTTTATTTCAAAAATTAACTCTGGATTTACATTGAGCTCTCAGGATTTCATCCTCCTTTTTCTGTCCATACGGATTACCAAGTTTTTCATAACTTAACTATATATATATATATATATATATGTTGTGTGTGTGTGTGTGTGTGTGTGTGTGTGTGTGTGTGTTTCATTAAAAACGACAGACAAGGTACTATGATTAAGCTTTTTATTTAATTTTTCTTGTGTTTGAACAAGTGTTTTTATTTTGCGAGGAAAAATTTGGGTTTTAGTGTAGAAACTGTCTAAATGCCTACTCAGATACAAAATAACAGTGATAAAAAAAGACTTCGTAAAAAGAGCACACCAGAATTCATCCTCTCAACTACTCTTCCTTAAAGAACTCAATGTAAAACAGACACTCATTAACAATGGCTTCCCAAACCACCTTATAGACCACCAAATTATATTATTTCTCCCCAAAGTAAATAACAACGATAATAAACACACAGCCAAAAATAACATAAATATTTTCTACAAAAACCAAATGAACATTAACTACAAACAAGATGAATCTTTACTTAGAAAATAACATAAAGAAATACACTATTTGACCCGAATAAAAGGATCAAATTAATTATCAACTACAAAAAATTTAAAACAGCTAACCTTATCTTCAAAAATAACAACACACCCACAAAATTAAAAATTACAAAGAATGAACCTTATTTACGAGGTCAAATGCCTCTTAAGGAACTGTGTTCCTGATCAAACCGAACTCATAAACAATTACATCGGTCACACGACTACATGCCTATCCAGACGCCTTAGCTTACACCTATCAGACCAAAGCTCTATTAGAATCCATTTAAACATACACACAAACTTACCAGACTCCATCCGAAACATACTAGTCGAAAATACAAACATAATAGCCTCATCCACATGTAAAAAAGATTAAAAATAATGGAAGCCTTAATAATAAAAAAAGAAAAACCGAACACTTAATATTAACTACAAACACGGCCATAATGTGCTAAAATAAAACATCTCTCTAACACTAAAAACATACACACAATGCATACACCCAATTAAATTGAAAAAATAAAATCATCCTTGATAATGGCTAAATGTATAGCCGAAAGCGCTCGGAATTATAGAACATCTGGACAGTTTCTACACACTCTGTGTCCCCCCCCACCACCACCAAAAAAACACTTGTTCGAACACAAGAAAAATTAAATAAAAAGCTTAATCGTAGTACCTTGTCTGTCGTTTTTAATGAAATATGTACAAATGAAGTATTACTGCTTAAATACACAATATATATATATATATATATATATATATATTTCTTATTATTGTAAACATTATATTTAGTGGCTACACATGTTTGAGTAGATATCTCTGTTTTTTTAACGGTGCAATAAATACCTGCAGACATAGACATTAAGAGTCTTATTAAAGGAAACGTGCTTCCTGACAGGAATCAAACCTCTTTTTCCTTTTTAATTTTGGAAACCACTTTCAAGTTAAATGTGCTTTCCAATTAAGCCACAGGAACCCATGACAGCAAAAACTTTTCTTCTTCTGGTACAGAAGAAATATTTAAGAAAATTTTTATCCCATTTTCTCAATTAGGGAAAGACACCTGCTTGTCTACTTTGAAAATCAGCATGCAAAATCCTGGATTTATTTTCATGGACTTAAACCTCAACCTCTCTGTTCAGTATGAAAAACAACTATTTCAGTCACAAAGCAAGTACTTTTCTGAATATTATTAATATTAGTGCTTGACTAATATTATTAGTCAAGCACAAAGCTAAATTGGTGAAAACGAAATAGAAAGAATGTTATGCAGCAGCGTTTGCATGACATGAAAATCAACACTTAACATCCAGGCCTTGACAATGGCTTGAACGACTGGCACCAACAGGAAATGTACAACCACCTCAGGTACCAAATATTTATTTAATATCAAGTTCCTTCAGGACACAGATGATCATGGTTCTCCACAGACTCTTATTTATGAATTGTTATATATTCTTGGGAAAGAGAGTGTTCTAATTTCTTGTTGCTTTTATAATAGTTTTGCATTCAGAGTAGTTCTTCTCCTAAACTGGCTGCCACCCAAGGCCTAATCTACCTTACTATTTAACTCATAGCCAGGGGAAAGGAGAGATAGATTAATGTCTTCCCCAATGGAGTTAGTGTAAAAGAGAAGGCAACAGATTAGGTTCATTGATTTCACTTTCCATAATGATAACTCATCTTACCAAAATATTTCAATCAGTCAATTATGTGCCATGCAGGATAGACGCTTAGGCAATCATGTATCTTTCGATGTATGACTAACGAGGCAGATTTTTTCCCACAGTAGGTTGCCATTTCTTTCTGTGGTAGACCAGTTGCCATCTAAGGCTATAGAAACTACAGAGACTGTCATGGTCCAGCAAGGTTCAGTTATCCTGTTAAAGGAAGGGCTAAAGCCTATTGGATCAGATGATGGTTTCTCCTACAAAGGTGGACACAGGTTCAGACCCTGCTGCAAAGCATGTGCAAGTAGATGTAATTGACATTGTTTAAAAAAAAAAGCAAGCCATCTACACAAGCATGTGTATCCACAAAATAATGTTTGGAGTAATAGTAAATAATGTTGGTTAAAAAATTTGTTTTATATATATATGCCATGTGTGATACATGCTTAGGCGATCATGTATCTTTCAATACTTGACTGACAAAGCAGATTTTTTTCCGCAGTAGGTTGCCATTTCTTTCTGCGATAGACCTGTTGCTATCAAAGGCTATAAAACCCAGTCTGTCCTGCTATTTACCCATAGCTGAGGGGAGAAGATGAGGATTCATTCCTTTCCCAAGGGTATTAGCACATAAGTGAATATAATGGATTCGACTGGAATTCAAACTCGGCATGTATAAAAGGAATCAGTCAGTTATGTGCCATACATGATACATGCTTAGGTGATCATGTATCTTTTGATACGTGACTGACGAGGCAGATTTTTTCCCCGCAGTAAGTTGCTATTTCTTTCTGCGGTAGACCACTTGCTATCCAAGGCTATAGAACCCGGTCTGTCCTGTTATTTACCCATAGCTGGGGTGGCAAGAAGAGGATTCATACCTTTCCTAAGGGTTTTAGCACGTAAGTGAAAGTAATGGATCTGACTGAAATTTGGACTTGACTCTCTGATTCCTGAATCCAAGCCGCTAACCATTACTCCACCATATATTTATTCACCTTAAATTAACCTGTCATAATATCATACTAGTTGATAGTACTAGATGAGAATTGAACTTGCTACTCTTCAAGATTGGTTGCCTCATCAACATTCTATAATAGTCATCTCATTCAAGCTATACACGCAGTCTCTTTCCCACTCTCTCTTTCTCCCACTCCATGTGTGTGTGTGTTGAAATATATATGTTAATGATTTTGAAACTTGAGCTACAGCCTAATGCTTCTGGTAAATGAGTGGGGATAATGGCCTAATAAACACAGGTGCTTTCTTTTTATATCGTCTAGGTTTCTCCATTGCTAACCTTTATCTTGGGAAAAAACAAAGAATCATGTTGATGAGATACTGAAGTTATTAACAACGAAGAGAAAAATTCAGAGATTCATTAGAAAGAGAACTAAGACAATGTTTGCCAAAGTATAGCACACCTGGCAGATCAGGAGGTGAAACATTAGTTCTTACAGCTGAGCACATGTGGCTGCTGGCTGCTGGGGAATGGTACACACCATGAGACAAGTTTCAGTGCAAAGCTACTGATGGGCAATCAACCACACTTTCACAACAGTTATATCTTACACCATTACTCTATTTACAGTATCCTCCATCAATGAACAACATTTAGCTTAAAAATACTTTAATTTAGACTGCATGTCTGTAAGACTGATACTCTTTTTTGACATTTTTTTCTTTCGAGGTGTTGTTTTGCATAAAGATATTGCAATCTACCAGGTACTAAAACTATCTACTTGTCTATCAATCAAGCTTCTTGTCTTGAAAATATGTTTATCAAGCTATTCATTTCTCTCTCTCTCTCCCTCTCTCTCTCCCTCTCTTTATCTCTATCTATCTCTCTCTCTCTCTATCTATCTATCTCTCTCTCTCTCTCTCTCTATATATATATATATATATATATATATATATATATATATATGGGTTAAATAGCAGGACAGACTGGGTTCTATAGCCTTGGATGGCAACTGGTCTAGGAGAAAGACAACTCTGAATTCAAAACCTGCATTGGGGGTTGTTTGGGGACCTTATGGCATGTAGTGCACCAGGTCTCTGTATTCGGCCCTTCAAAAAGTGTGGATGTTCCTGCACGAAACCTTCAACACTATAATCGAATCTCATGTGCCGGTGTCGGGCTGTCAGTTTCCTGGAAACTGATTTGCTTGACCCTCATACGTCGAACCCGACAGGAGAATCGATATATATATATAATTATATATATATATATATATATATAGGGTGAAATGATAAATTGTCACCATTTTATATTATTAATTTTGCAGATGTGTGTTGTTTGTTTTTTTAATTTTGTCAACTGCACAGTATAGTAGAGTCAGTTGGGCACCATCTGTGAGAAAAAGAGCGCCATGACGCAAGTGATTCTGCCAGAAATTTTGGAAATGTCATGCTTTACTGCTTGGCATTTTTACCAAAAGCTCCATTACAAACATTTCAGAGTGGATGTCAATCTGAGGACAGCGCAGGGGATTTGGAAAGAGTTGGATGAGTCTAATGGTGATTACAAAGCTGTTTGGAGTGATCACTAGTGATGGCAAGATTATGCCCCTTTTCATCTTCCTGCAGGAACTCAGGCTCAACACAGAGGCCTACATCAAGTGCCTTGAGGAGGTAGTGCTTTCATTGGCAAACTAAGTTTGAATTCAGGTTGAATACACCACATTCACTTTCACACAAATACCTTTAGCAAAAGGTATAAATCTATCTCTTCTCCTCCAGTTATGGGTTAAATAACAGAGTGCTCTCTAGCTATGGTTGTAAACCAGACTAGGATAAAAAAACAACTCTAAATTCAAAATCCATCCACCTGAAGCTGTATGAAGATGGTTAGATATGAGACATAGATACCATCTCAGTAAAACAAGAATATAAGTAATTTCAACAATTACAGATAATCCATTTATAATCCAGAATGCTGTTGATACCAACGGGCCCAATGAAAGTGCATGGATTAATATATATGTATAAATATCAATGCTTGTTTTTCTCTTTGGCTATCACGTAACTTATCAACTTGCATATCTTTGTATTACTTCAAATGTTATTTTAGTGAATACCTGTTTAAAATTGATGCCTCATTTTTATTTTAAATGCTGTGTGTTTTATTTTAAATGCTGTGCACAGGAAAAATTAAAAAAAAGAAAAAGTGCTGACAGGGTTTAAACTGAATGCTCCCCTTTGTAGGAGAAACTAGCATTTGATATTGTAAGCTTTAGACCGCTCAGCTACAGAGTGTCATGGCCCAGCAACATTCTATTTACCCTTTCAATGACTGCACACTACTTTGTTCAGATTAAAAGGGAAAATAGACTGTTGCTGGGCTGGGACACTCTCTCTGGCTGAGCAGTATAAGGCTTGATCAAACGCTGGTTTCTCCTAGAAAGGGGGAGACAGGTCCAAACCCTGATGGAGAGCACATTTTCTTTATTAAAATTTTCTGAGTGTGCAGGCTAACAGACGTAATATATACCCTATTTAAAATACAAACATGGGCATCCATTAAAATAACGTTTGAAGTAATGGGGGTGCTAGGCAAAAAGGAATATTTCCAATTTGCAATTTTCCCATTATAGGCATTAATAAATCCATGATATAACACCTTAATACAGAAAGGAATGTCAAACATACATGGTTCTCAAACAGATTTTTTAGACCAATATACACACATTTGTTACTAATTTGTCCCACTCAGAGAAATTATAACATATGTATACAACAAACAGTGGGAAAGGCAAGAAAAAAGAGAGGGTATTATTTGTAATATTTCCTGAAGAGAAGAAGGACAGGTTGTTGGTGTCCTATTTGTTTCTGGTGATACCGTATGGATTTCTCTGTTCACCCTAATGCTGTGAGCTTGTGTTTTCTTTCACAAAGCAACTGTCGAGGGCTATATACAGGGTGTTTCAAAAAATTTGATATCCTTTCGCAATCTAATAACTTTGTTAGATCTCCTTCAAATGACTTCAAATTTTAATAGCATCTTTATGTTTAATGTTTGTTTTATGTTTTTATGTCTTTATGGATCGGGTGTGCTGGTGTTAAAAACACAGTGTGTTTAAAAATGGCCGCATCATTCACCTGATTTAACACCTTGTGACTTTTTTCCTCTGGGGCTACGTGAAGGGAATGGTGTATGTTCCCCCTATGTTCCTGCAAACATAGAAGAACTCAAGCAGAGAATCAATACAGCACTGGAGACTGTTACACAATTATGCTTCAATGTTTGGCAGGAGCTGGATTACCGACTTGACGTATGCCGTGTCTCAGGCAGTTCGCATATTGAACATTTGTGAAATCGTTCACATACTCCACATGCTTTTGGATTTCTCATTCAGATTTGGAAGAATAAATCTTATGATCTTCAACATTAATACTTTTTAATTTCATTTGCCTTAATCATGTACTTTCTGTGATATTTACACCTCAAAGGATATCAAATTTTTTGAAACACCCTGTACTTTGACTCCAGGTGGGATAAACAGAAACTGACTCTTGATATTTTAGAAACTGACCATCACATGACCCTCATGAATTTGCCTGAACCAAGGGGAGATAACTGCCCTTTGCATAGTTCAGCCACTTAAATGTCATATGTGATACATGCTGGGCAATCATGTCTCTTTCGATTCATGACTGACAAGGCAGAAGATTTTCCCACAGTAGGTTGTCATTTCTTTCTGCAGTAGACTGGTTGCCAACCAAGTCTGTCCAGATATACAACCCATAGCTGGAGGAGAAGAGATGGATTCATACGTTTCCCAAGGGTATCTGTATGTAAGTGAATGTAATGAACTTGACTGGAATTCAAAATTGGCTCTTTGATTTCTCATTCTGAGCTGATATTCATTACCCAACCATACACATCCTTACAAAGATAATAAAAATATTGGATTAAAAATAAAAATCTATATCTGTGTATCTCTTTAATACTTTATTTACTAGCCTCTCTGTTTACCTATATCAAAATATACATGTACATCTGTTGATCTGTAACTGTGTATCTATCTTTCTCAGTCTTTCATTATCTGTATATATATGTGTATATATATATATATATATTATATATATATATATAATATACATATATATATACATATATATTTTATATACATAAAATATACATATATATATATTTTTATATGTATATAATATGCATATATATATTAAGCATAATATATATATATATTATATATATATATAATTTATATAGATTTTTTATATATATACATATATATATATATTTGTTTATAATATATATATATATATATATAGTATACATATGATTTATATGTGTTTATGATATACAAAATGTATAAATTTCATATATATATATTTATATATATTTTTATATACATAGATATATTTTATATATATTATATATATATCTGATAGATACATATATATCTGTTTAATATATTTATATATATATATATCATGCATATTATTTATATATATATATTATATATATATTTTATATGTATATTATAGAATATATATATAGATATATATATATAAATTTTTAAATATTTTATAAAATCATATTATTTATATAATATATATACAATATATATATATATATATATATATATCTAATATATATATAATTACATAATGTATATTTTCATATATATATATTAATATATTTATATTTTATATATATATATATTTGATATATATATGATATATTTTTATACATAGATATATTTGATATATATATGATATATTTGATATATTTGATACATATACATATATTATATATATATATATATATATATATATATATATATATATATATATATATATATAATGTATATATGCACATTTCATTGAATACCACAAACAAGGTGCTTTGATTTAGTTTTTCATACAATTTCTTTATGTGATCTAATAATTTTCTTCTTTTTGGATGATAAATTATATAAAAACTGTTCAATTGTTCTTTTTTATTTGAGCGCAATCAGCTATACATTTAGCCATTTTCAATGCTGTAATATATTTACTTTTAACAAGAAATAGATTGTTGTATGTATGTATTTATATAATGTTTTCATTTTCAAAACATGGTCAAGATATTGTATGCATGTTCATAGTTGATATTATTGAGTGTTTGTTTTTTTGTTTTTATTAATAAGGTTTCCATTATTTTTAGCATTTTTTTTTCATGTAGATGATGCTATTATATTTGTGTTGTTAACAAGTATGTTACGAATAGGGTCCGGTAGGTCTCCATGAATATTTAAATGAGACCTAATTGAGCTATGGTCAGAAAGGTGTCACGTGAGTCTTGGTATCAAACATGTTATAGTATGGCCTATAAATTTATTTACGGATTTTGATTGATCAGGAATACAATTCCTCAATGGACATATAAATTCATAAATAATATTTGCTCTATTCAGTTTAGTTCTAAGAGGTGAATTATTATTTTTAACTATAAGATTAGAAAATGGGTGTTATTAAAAATTTGCTCAATAGAGCGCATGCAAATTCATCCTCTCACACGTTTTTTATTAGAGAATTAAATAACGTAAAACAAACGCTTATTAATAATGGATTCCCAAACCAATTGTTGCATTTTTAAAAAAAATAATTATAATATTATGCACTACTGCATATCGAGCACTGTTTTTAAAAATAAATGTAAAAGAATTGTGGGTTATAAAACTGATTGTTATTTTTATTTTGATATGTGTATATATTATATATATATGTTTTATATATATATATATATATATATATATATATATATATATATATATACATATATATGATATATATATATATTTTATATATATATTTCATATATAAATTATATATATATTTCTGTATATATATTTTATATCAATATATATATATATTATATATACATATAGATTTTGTATATATATATATATTATATATATAATATCTTTATACATATATATATATATATATATATATATATATATATATATACTGTTTTTCAAATTATTAATGAGGTGACACTTCTTCACTTATCCAAAAACTACTGGTTGGAATTTTAAATAATTATCAGAGAATGATGACAACATGTATATACACCTACTCTTTAAAAATTGTAAGGTTCTAGAAAAAGGAACAGACGTTATGATCATTTAAATTATTGGTGTCTAATTTTTAGAAACATACAGTAACTAAGATGAAATTAAATCAAAATAAGAAATAATTCAAACAGGATAGTGCAGGTGTGTCAAACTAGTGGCCCATGGGCTGCATGCGTCCCTTTATATGCATCTTGGTGATCTTTAGAAAGTTTTCTATAGTCGTGGGATATCGAGATTTTGTCTATGTTAGTAATGCAAATTATTAAAAACCATGAGATTTTTTTTCAATTCGTATGTTTAGATTGTTTATTCTATCTCTCTTTTTGTTTTCAAATGTCAGCGACTATTTTTAACTTCCAGCTGATCACATGATCATCCTTGACAACTAAATAAGAGGAAATGTAAAGTGAAAACACTTGTAATTTTGTAATATTTTGCCTTTGAAGGTTAAATTAACACAGCAACCGATTTGCTTTATGAAAATTCAGAAAGGCAAGGTTAGTTCTGTTACTGCAAGCTTTGAACTCTGCAAAATGATTGCCATAAGTGGAAAATCTCATAGTGAAGGAGATTTCATAAAGCGATGTCTTGTAAAAACAGCTGAAATTGTATGTCCAGAGAAATCACACTTATTTCAAGACATTTCATTAAGCAGGAACAATGTTGCTGAATAGATTGACAAAATGGCAGGTGATTGAAGACTTTATCATCAAGTTTTGAACATTTTTCTATTGCTCTGGATGAGACTGTTGATATAGCTGGAATAGCACAGCTCACCATTTTCATCAGGGCTTGTGACAATGAATTTTAAATTTATGAAGAACTGATTGAACTGGTCACAATGCATGCTACTACAACAAGCCAGGACATTTTTGAAAAAGTTGAACAGTTTCTCAATGAGTATGGCTTGATTTGAGTAAACTTGTATGTTTGTCTACTGATGGTGCTGCCAATATGGTTGGGAGACATAATGATGTTGCTGCCAAGTTAATTACAAAAACAGAAAACCTATATCCAGATTCAACATTCAAACATTTTCACTGTATAATTCATCAACAGAACTTATGTTCTAAGATTTTAAAACTAGATCATGTATTGAGTTTTGTCACAAAAACAGTGAACTTCATCAGAGGTCGGGCTCTGCATCACTGCCAGTTTAACCAGTTATTGGAGATTTGAATACTCAATTAACAAATGTCCCATTCTACACAGAAGTTTGGTGGCTTCCATGTCACAAGGTACTGAAAAGATTTTTCTTTTTATTGCGACATGAAATTGTTATATTTTTGGAGATGAAGGGTCAAAGCACAGATGAATTGAGAGATGAAAGCTGGCTCCAAGATCTAGCTTTTTCAGTGGATATTACTGCCCAATTAAGTAATCTTAATTTGAAATTACAAGGTAAAAATAAGCTCATCACTCAGTTATATGATGCTATCAAGTGTTTCATTGCAAAATTAGCTTTATTGAAGTCCCAGTTGTTACATGAAAACATGATTCATTTTCCTATGTGCAAGGAGTTGAAAAAAACTGCCAATACTGAGTCTGTATTTATGTTTGACAAGTACGACAGTTATCTGGAATTGCTGTCAAAGGAATTTCAGCAATGATTTTGTGATTTTTCATCTTGTGAAGATCAGTTTGCATTATTCTAAGCACCATTCACTTTTGACGTTGCTTAGGCAGAGGAAAGTTTACAGATGGAACTACTGGAAATGCAGACTGACTCAACACTCAAGAGAAAGGAACTAGAAGTAGGGGTACCCGGATTTTTTTTTTCGTACCTTCCTCCGACATTCAAGAACTTCAGAAGGTTTGCCACAAAGATTATGGTGATGTTTGGTTCCACATATATCTGTGAGCAGGTATTTTCATTTATGAGGGCCATAGAAATGTCTCACAGAACCAGATTAACTGATGAACATTTGTCATCTTTGATCAAAGTGGGATCTACACATACATTCCAACCTCTTATATCGAGAATAGTTTGTCTAAAGTGATGTCAGTCATCAGGACAACATAAAAATGATTAAATTGTACTACTTTGTATTGTAAGTATTTTGTATTTAAAGTTTAGTTACCACTAGCTGTGATTAATCTAAGACTGTAAGCAGGTGTGTCTCTTGAGGCTGCAGATATGGCCGATGCAGCCCTCCATATGTCCTGAGTTTGACATGTCCGGGATAGTGGATTTGGTTAATATAAGATCAGTGATCCTTTTTTAAAATGACTTGGAAAAGATGCTGGTCTATCGAGCATGTTAATTTCTTGATCTCTGATGTAATTTCACGTGATATGTTGACTATTTCCTGCCATAAGTCATCCTTGCTTTTAAATTGACATCCATTCTCATAAACACATTGCTCCAGAATGTTCCACAAGTTTTCAGTTGGGTATAAGTCTGGAGAATTGACCAGCCAGTTCATCTTCCAAGGTCAACAGAAGCCTAATTTCTACAGGTACAATGTAGTTTTATGTGCTAAATGCGAAGGAGCAATTTCTTGCATAAATACAATGGTTCTCCTGAATACAATTCTTTGCTTTTTTAGCTAAGATTCCAGCTGTTCTTTGAGGAAGGCTATATAAGCATCTGCAGTTATTTTTGTACCATCAGGCACTCTCCACAGACCAACCATGATACCTCCAATAATACCAGCCCAAATCATAATACATCCTCCTTGTTGGTGCGTCTAGCATTGTTGACGATCTCGTCTATTTATGACCCAAACTTTGCTCCAACCATTGGGGCCATCAAGTGTTGCATGACTTTCATCTGTGAACAGAACTTTCAAGAAATTGTTCTACATGTTCTCCTTTGCCCATTTCAAATGCATTTCTATGTGTATTTTTGTCAATCAAGGCTTTGCCACTGGTCCCAACCTTTTTCAGAAGAGGATAGCGAGTACTTCTAGACACTGTTGCTTCTCCAATGCCCCTGGTTGGACATGGGTTATTTACAGCTTCACGTTTCATTTGTGACAAAGAACATCAGGAAACAAGTCTTGAACTACCTTTAGCGGCAATTTTACATACTGGCATAGGAGCTGGAACAAATCTTTCCACAGTTTGGTGATATCTTCCAATGATTTTGGATATTTCTCATGTAGATTTGACTTTGGAAAGTTCAGATGTTATAATATCTTTCTCTGAAGGGGTTAAAAATCACATTTGCAACACATAATTCCACAATTATAGTGACACTCATTTGTAGTGTAGAATACTTCTATATTGTGTTAATATTGCAAATGGCTACAGTTTGTTTTCTGTTGCACAGAACAATACAGTTTTTATACAACCTATGCATATACCTATTCCCATTATACTGTGAAAATTTTATTAAATTTCTGACAGATAGTTTTGGGGCAAAATGAAAAATGTCACCTCATTAATAATTTGAAACGCAGTGTATATTTTATATATATATATATATATATATATATATATATATATATATATATATATTCATTATAAATATATAAAAAATTGATATATATATATATATATTTAAATATTCATATTATATATATATATATTTATATTTTTATATATATATATATATATATATATATATATATATATATATATATACATATATATATATATATAACCATATATATTTAGGTTATATATATATTAATATTTTATATATATATATATATTCAATTCTCCATGAAAGCCATGATCATCTCTCATTACAATCTTTCAAAGACCATATTTACTAACTTGATTTTCATATCTGAAATGTCTCCTGATATTTTATAATGTATTATCTGTTTTCTATTTATTTATTTTATTAAATTTACATATATATATATATATATATATATATATATATATATATATATATATATATGTCCTTGTGTTTTAGTAGTCTTGTGATGGATCAATAAGACTGTATCCTGTTGTATATGCATCAGCTGAATTTTGATTTTTGATCTTCCCTCTTTAATGTTTATCTAAAGATGTGAAGATAATGTAATGGTTATTTGCATGAAAATTGCAACTAGTGAACCGAGTTCAAGCTCTCTCCTATTCTTGTTTCATTCTATTTCATGCCATCCAAGAATCTAGTCACAGCACACCGCTAGACAAAGGACCATGCTAAATTGAAAACCATAGGAAAAGCAATGGGGGACCAATTTCTGCTCTCCCCGAAGAAGTCGTGACAATTCATCAATAATAAAGGATAGGATTCTGTGAATTTGAAAATCTTTAAACCATTCAACTACAGAGACTGTCATGGTCCAGCAAGGTTCAGTTATCCTGTTAAAGGAAGGGCTAAAGCCTATTGGATCAGATGATGGTTTCTCCTACAAAGGTGGACACAGGTTCAGACCCTGCTGCAAAGCATGTGCAAGATATAATTGACATTGTAACAAGGCATCTACACAAGCATGTGTATCCACAAAATAATGTTTGGAGTAATAGTAAATAATGTTGGTTAAAAAATTTGTTAATTCCTTAGAGACTATATATATATGTACCATGTGTGATACATGCTTAGGTGATCATGTATCTTTCGAGGAGGAGAAGAATAGGATTGATTCCTTTCCCAAGGGTATTAGCACGTAAGTGAATGTAATGGATTCGACTAGAATTCAAACTCATATATACAAAGAATCAGTCAGTTATGTGCCATGCATGATACATTCTTTGGTGATCATGTATCTTTCGATACCTGACTCACAAAGCAGATTTTTTTCTGCAGTAGGTTGCCATTTCTTTCTGCGATAGACCAGTTGCCATCAAAGGCTATAAAACCCAGTCTATCCTGCTTTGTTTTCTTATTCAGCTGGGGTGGAGAAGAATGAAAGATGGCAGGGTATTTTGTAAGGGTATTAACACGTAAGTGAATGTAATGGATTTGATGAGAATCCAAACTTGGCTCTCCAATTCTGCAATCCTAGCCACTATCCATTACTTCACCATGCCTCCTATACATGTGCAATTTTTCCTTAAATATTAAAAAAATATATATTTTTAATTTTTGTATTTAATATGTTTCATTAAAAGTAATGGACAACGATTGTAATGTTTCTAGTTAACTGGTTTACATGCAAGAGAGCATATATTTGAATCCAATTAGTTTAGATATTATCGAAATGTGAGCACTTTCAAGTGTGCTTCTGGTCATTTTCAAAATCCAGGGTTATGTAGACCTGACATCTTTCCCATATTCAAATAACATTTAAAACAAAACACCACCATTAGGCTAGATGGTGATCTCAACCATATGTAACTGGTAAGCAAGATATATATATATATTATGCACTGTTTCATTAGAACATGTAGATACCTACTACAAAACTGTACATCTTGTTTCAACGTTAAAAATTAACGTTTCTTCAGGTGGGAAACCATGATGGCTATGTTCTAATGTAACAGTACATAAGAAATAAATATTTTTGCTCTAGTTTTGTATTGAGCCCTGTTTTAAATTAATGTTTTGAATGCTTAAAGTTTACTCTTTGTTCTTTTACATTTATATATATATATATGGACACAAACAAATCATACAAAGTAGGTTGGTTCATGATCTTTTCAGTGCCCCCTCATATATATATATATATATATATATATATATATATATATATATAAAAATTTTTTAAACAATTTTTTTTATTTTCTCATCCATGAAAAGTTTTTTTGAAGTTGTAAACTCCCTATCTCCCACCTCATTTTAAAACTGACTCCACATTTTGATAAATGATTCTCTTTAGTGCTATGTCAAGCCAGCAATCAAAATATCTAGTGTCCTGTCAAATTCCAAGATGATTATCTGATCAGTGTTGGCCATTAATGCTATTGCTTATAATTAAATGGGTTTTCTATTTCCATTTGTGCCTGCCAACGAAGAGTCAGTTGATCGAAATTTGGTGTGTCGCTCAACTGGCTCCAGTTTTTAAACTGTCCTTTAAGCTTGATGAACCCTGACCCAAAATTTGCAGCTAGACTTCGAAAGGATTGGCGCCATGCCAGAATCAATTTGAAATGACCATTAATCTTTTGTCTAATTTCAGACGATTACAGCTTTGCTGTCTAAAGAGAACTCCACTGAGAGCTTCTGTGATAGCCAAGCTTTCTGACATTGTATGAAGTTATTTATTGCTGTAAGTTACTAAAAGACTAATGGGTAGCTCTATGGTTAGACTATAAGATAAAGAATAGATATGGGAAGGAGAATACTTTCTTTGATTTTAGTAAATATTTATATAATTTATATGTTTATAAGGGCAAGTTACAAAACAACTAATATGTAGCCCCATGGTTAGAGCGTTTGATGAAAATGAGAATAAATATGAGGTCCAGTAATTATACTTTATCTTCAGTAAATATTCATACTTTTTTTGTATATTTACTCAAAGGAGGATGTAAATGAAGCATAGTGGCTAATGATGTGAAATTGCACATTATATACAAATTCCAAGCAAGGCCATTGCATTCACTTTTACACAAATACTCTTAGAAATGAATCCATCTCTTCTCTTCTTAGCTAGGTGTTCATGACAAAAATAAACTTTGTTCTCTAGGTTGATTTTGTGTATGTATAGCAAGTGTCTGCAATAGGGAATATTTATAGCCACCCTCACTTGTACAGGTATCCTCGAATACGGGACGGCTAGCCAATCCCTATTGCAGAAGACTTGCTCAGGCAGATTTGTGTTTATTCAACACCCACAGAGCCCACCTGTGGTTTATAATGCAACTATGCGGAGCAGACCTTAGTTACAGTTTCTGAGAAAGAGTGTGCCATCTAGAATGATCAACAATTTGAACAAGCCCAGCATGCTCAAGCCCTCGACCACGATGACTTTTGACTTTGTGCTAGCACAGCTATCAACGGCACCCAAGGGTTCTGTCTACCCATTTTCATTCACAAGGCTTGGGTCAACTTGTGGTATGGTTTTCAGGCACTTTCCAACACGCTGGGATCGACCCTCCTGTCTGATAACATCTGGAAGTCTCCTTCCATGGTGAGATTCGAACTCAGGTCTTACTGTCAGAATGCAAACGTTCTAACCACTTGGCCATGTGCCCACAGATGTGTATGTAGCATATTGTTTAATGATGTGGAAAGTGGGATTCATAGAGCAGACTGGGTTCTCTACATTTGGTCAGCAACGAATATAGGAGAAGGACAACTCTGAATTCGAATCTAGTCAGCCATATGCCACCATTGTAACTATCTACTTGCTATGAAAACCATAGTAGCAACACCTAGCCTGGCTGTGGCTTTATTCCCAACAGAGAAGTCTACAGGGTCCATATACAGACATCAAGTTACTAAAAGATTAAAAAGTAGCTTCATGGTTAGAGCATTGGATGAAATTGAGAAGAGTTCCTATATTTATTGTTGCTGGTAATAAAACAGAAAAATTTGTGATAAAATATTATTAATAATGATGATATTCAGTAAATGCTTATCAGTAAAGTGGAATTGGTGAGCAGAGTTCAAATTCTAGCCTAGTCTGCATCATTCAGTTTTACACTAATGCCCTTGGGAAAGGCATAAATCTCCCCCTCCCAACTAGGGTAGGCTATGTTCTGTATACTTAGAAAGCAACTAGTTTAGAAAAGACAAAAGGAAATCACTCCAATAATAAAATACAATAAAGAAAGAAAAAATTATCAATGCAAGGAGATACTGGAAATTTTAAATGTTCTTGTTGCTCTACATGTTGGCGGCCATTGATAATTTAAGGCTAAATTCTAAAGTTTTTTGGCCTCCCCAAAACATTTGTCTCTGCTACAACCCTGGGGAGTCATAATCACTTACAACCTGAAGAGACATGACATTAAAAAAAATAATTGTAAAGATTCCTTAAATGCTTACTGAAAGAAAAATGCATTTTCAAGAAAATATCTATCATTCATTTCTGTAAATTCTCAGAATCTTTTAGCATGATCTATCTATCTATCTATCTATCTATCTATCTATCTATCTATCTATCTATCTATCTATCTATCTATCCCTCTCTCTGTCTATCTGCCTATCTATCTCTATTACTTTCTGTCTATCTGCCTATCTATCTCTCCATCTCTATCTGTCTATCCCCCCTCTCTCTATATATATATATCTATTTGTCTATATATTTGTCAGTCTCTCTCTCTGTTAGTCAGTCTATCTATCTATCTATCTATCTATCTATCTATCTATCTATCTATCTATCTATCTATCTATCTGTCTCGGTGTAATGTAAGTTATACTATTTTTCCCAAAAGGTCAAGGCAATTCACAGGTAATAAAGAAAATTGAGTCTGTATAGAGCAATAATTAGTTATGTTCTGAAGTGAGATTGCAATTTATAAAAGTAACAATGAAGAGTAATATGACTTGAAATGTTGGGATAAAACCCAGTCATAATAAGATGCAGTAAAACTAGTAATGAAACAGAACGGTCAAACTTTCACTTGCTGAGGTCCTAAGCTATAAGAAATTCAAAGCCTGTCTGGGTAAGAAAATTTAAAATATTTATTATTTATCAATGATTACAAACTTTAATTAGTTCCAAAATTTTAACTAATTATTGATTTATTCCATTTACAGCATAGAAAAGAATTGTTGCCCTTAACAATTAGCAAATATTCAGCAAAAATTTAAGCAAAATTAAATTTAATAATACTACCCTTATTTAAAATATTTTTTCATGATTTTTTTAGCAAAATCCTCAATTATTTGATCAAATGGAGTGCAGCATAATTTGTCACTTTCTATACATAGAAATTCAGTCAGTCTGTCTTACAACATGTTTGTTTGTTCATTTTTTTTCTTTTTAGCTGAAAAATTTGTAACCATCAAGCATAGGAATAATCATAAAATGCCTTTTATTTTTGAAAAAGCTTGATGAATTTTGTCTTTGTAGATAATTTGATAGAGAAACTTGTGGCTAACATGTTGATCTTTTGAATAATTTAGCTTCACATAAACATGAAAATGTTTCAATTCATTTATGTTTATATCAACATCATTAGGATATTTTTGAAAAGTTGCTGTTACTGCATCTCGCCTAGTTGCTTCTTTGAATCAATTTCTTTCTTTTAGAAAGAAAACCTTTAAAACTTAATGCAGTTATCAAAGTATTTTACAACTCATTATTACTATAATCATTATTTTTGCATTAATTTTTATTACAAAGAATTCTTTTTGGCTTGGCTTTGCAAGTGAAGATTTATGAAGTGGGCTGCCCACACCGACTGCAGGCACACTGGTGGCCAACCAGCCCAATACAGGACAGAAAAGTCTGGCCTCAGTGACTGCAATTAAAGGTCTAGTCTGGTATAGCTGCTGAGGCTTCCAGGCCTTTCCACCTGTGGCATTTCTCCTTCAAGTTGGCTCTGCAAGAATCCTCGAATGTGAAGATGGCCTGGTGGATGGTGCATTGCCAGGCTTAGCGGTTAGAGCACTGACAATGGTCAATGTGGCAAGTACCGAGGGACTTCTTGAGGGAGTACTTATAATGCTTCCTTGGTGCCCCTCTGTCATGGTGGCCAGTGGAGAGTACGCTATACAGGGCTATCTTGGGTAGGCGATGATCTCTCATTCTGGAGACTTGCCCCACCCGGCATAGCTGTGACTTCAGCAACATGGCTTCAATGCTGGTGATTTCTGCCTGTTTGAATAGATAATAAATATATATATAATTTTTGATAGTTTAGTGTTATAAAATAAAAACTAATAATAAAATTAAAATATATTTTAAAAACATGAGACCTCTGAGAGTATGGACCTAAACTATAGCTTATAATGAAGACTGAATTGACCCAAAGTATTGTGGTAAAAATCAATAAGATGGATAAAAACAAGTAATAAAATAATCAAAAATAAAATGTTTCATCTAAACAATTAAAAAGAAAAATTTCCAACTTTATATATTTTATCTATCTGTTAGTGTTTCTTTAATAGAGAGTTTCTGCATTTTTTTATAACTGTTGCCATCAGTATTGGCTTGTTCTAGTAGGAGATGCTTTCTTGTCACCATTTTTAGGGAGATTAGCAGCAGATAAGATCATCCAGGTGTTATTTTCTTGGTTATCAAGAATTGCATTTTGGCTCTAGGTAAAAGTTGACTATCCCTATTTACAATAAAAGACAATCCCAACAACCATTTTTCTGCTAATAACTTTTTACATTCCAAATTAGAATAACTTCTATATCTTTTAGTTTAATTCAGATTAGGAGATAGTCTCATGCTTAGAGCATGTATATGAAAATAGTGTATTGGTTATCAATTGGGAACATATGACTGGTATGTCAAGTTCAAATTGCAGCTAAATCCATTGCATTCACTTTTTAATCATTTCACCCAAAGTAAGGCAAGTAAAACCCAATGAAAGAGAATATAAAGACTTTAGAAGGATCTAGAAACAAAGGGAACAAGGGATAAACCTCAAAAGACCGAAGTGGAGTAGGAACCAGACAATAAAGGAATATACCTACTCCTACATATCTCCAAAATAATTAGCAAGTAAAATTTCAGAGTTCAGATGGAGACATTAGAAGAGTTGAAGTAGACTTTAGAAAGAACTGAAAACTAAATCCTAAATAGGAAACACAGGATATACCACCACTCCTTTCAAATGAGTTAAGAGGAGTGCAAACTAGGTGATAAGTGAACATATATATATATATATATATATATATATATATATATAATAAAAAGGCTTAAACACTAGTACTCCATGGTTATAATTTATTACATTGGAATCGTAAATATGATCCAATTCATCAGACCTACAAATTCAAAAAGAAATCAGAAAAAATAACTCCGGGAATAAAAAAATAAAATTTAGTGAGGGTGTATATATGAGAATGTGGGACGAATGGGAGAGTAAATGAAAGCTATAGGGAGGGGTAACAGATGAGGGAAGAACAGGAAGGTCTGAAGGTGAAGGTGGGGATTAAAATTTAACAGAGAGGAGTTTTAAAGAGGGGGAGTCAAAGACGGTTTAAGTGAGTGAGATACAAATAAATAGGAAAATTCTCGGATGTCTAATACATTTCTGAATTGCTGACCTAAAATAAATAAAAGATCGACGCCGGAAAAGAGTATCCATTTTGTGGTGGTACACACACACAATAGATGATATAATCTACACTTTAAGATCAGAAGATGAGAGAGGGAGAGGGAAGAAAGGGGGCAGCTAAAACCAAAGGGCATTTATAAAAGGGCCGCTGTGAAATCAAGAAAATTTGACAAAAGTAATATCGACTACAGGTTACAAATCAAATATAAACATATAAAAAATAGTGATTATTTAATCTAGCAAGGACCTATTATTTCTATGTTCAAAAACACATACATATACACACATACACAACAACATATCTTAGGTACCTCGAGGCAGTGTAATGGTTTTTTGAATTTGTAGGTCTGATGAATTTGATCATATTTATGATTCCAATGTAATAAATTATGACCATGGAATATTAGTGTTTAAGCCTTTTTATTATATCCTTACTCTATCCTGGACATTGAGTTCTGCCTGGATTCTAACCTCTTGGAATTATTTTTTTACATATATGTATATGTATGTGTATGTATGTATATATATTTATATATTTTAGATATATGTATATATATGTATGTGTATTTAACTACTGATATATATATATATATATATATATATATATATATATATATATATATATATATATATATATATATATATATTCCAGTAGTAATCCATTCAAATATAATCCAAGTGAATCCTATTAACACAATACAAAATATTAAATATTAAAACTGATTCACACATAGAGCTCAATGTTTTATAATAAACAGAGCAATATATTACATACAGTTGGAATTAAGATACCATTATGCAAATGATCATTTTCACCTTGTGGAATTAAATTTACAGGATTTTTCAAACAGTAAATGGATGATAAATTCTTAAAATAAAAAAAAACAGGCAGAAGGGAGGAAAGAAAGGAAAAAAAACATGGGAAAAAAGAAAAAGAAAAATATTCCTGTTCTTTTGCCACTTTCCATTTCTTTCTATTCTTCATCTTTTTTTGCCCTGTTTTTCTTCTTTTCTTTCCTCCACCTTGTCTGTTTGTTTTTAATTTCAAAAATTTATCATCCATTGACTGTTTGAAAAACCTGTAAATTTAATTTTACAAGGTAAAAATGCTCATTTACATAATGGTATCTTAATTCCAGTTGTATGATACATATATATATAATATATATATATGGAATGATATATATATATATATATATATATATATATATATATATATATATATTATATATTTCATTGAATACAACAGACAAGGTGCTTTTATTTAGTTTTTTATACAATTTCTCAAACGATCTAATAATTTTTTTCTCTTCAGATGATAAATTATAGAAAAATTGTCCGAATGTTCTTTTTATCCAAACAGTTTCGGCTATACATTTAGCTATTTTCAAGTATTAAATATTTTAACTGTTAAATAACAAATACTTTGCTGAATGTATGCATTTATATGTTTTCATTTTTCAAAACACAGTGAAGATATTGTGTCCATGTTCACAGTTGATATTATTGAGTGTTGGTTTTGTGTTTATATTTATAAGGCTTCCATTATTTTTAACCTTTTTTTGCAAGTAGATGATGCTATTATATTTGTGCTGTCAACATGTATGTTACGAATAGTGTCCAGTAGGTCTCCATGAATATTTAAATGAGATCTAATTGAGCTATGATCAGAAAAGTGTAGAGTGAGTCTGTGTGTATTCCTGATCAATCAAAATTTGTAAATAATTATATAGGCCACACTACAACATGTTTGACACACAAACTCACTCTACACCTTGGAATTAACTTTGACTTTATCAAAATTTTGTCTAATATATTTGATATATTTAGTGAGGATGTGCATGTAGCACATTTGTTATCAGGACAGAAATTTGAATCAGCATGCCGAGTTCATTGCATTCATTTTCGCACAAATAACCTTGGAAAGGTATGAACCTATTTTTTTCTTCCTTAACAGCTAGGGGTTAATAGCAGGTTAGATTGGATTTCTGATTTTAAAACCAGTTGGATGGGCTAATACCTTCACTCTGTAAAAACCTATTTGTTGTGAAAACCCCAGCAATGACACCGAGTGGAATGAGGCTGTGGATCTATACTCCATAGGTTTAAAAACAACTGTGTCCTGTTGCAATCAAAACAGTGAAGATGGCGGTAAAATAAAACCAATATATTGTCATAGCGAAATCATTTCCAATGTATTCCTTTATTAAAATCATTTCCAATGTTTTCCTGTAGTAAAATCTTTTACAATGTATTCCTAAAGTGAAAGTTTTTTTTTTATTTTTGCTATGTTTTTAAGTAAATGCAACTGTCTTGACTGTTATTAAGAAGTAAACGTTATCAATATCATAGACAAAAGTGTTGTTAGCAACATCCTAATGTTGCGAATGTGTGATGTGTGTTGTAGAGGAATAGAAGGTTTGAATTATCAGAAGGCTTAAAATTGTGTGTGTTCAATAATCTTCCATCCACAACAATTAATACAAGATAGAGAATAAAGATTCATAAACATATTGTTTCAAAACGTAACAATTGAATTTATTAGTGTTTCGTGTAAAAGCATAAGTGCTGAAAGTGTGATAGAATTATGTCTTTTAGATTTGGAAATATTTGTATTTGAGCTCATAAAGTGAAAGTAATTATTAAACTATAGTTTAGAAGAATAAAGTTCCTTTAGCATGTGTGGAATTGTGAGTTGTAAAGTTGGTAAAAGTTCAGAAGAGATTTCAGAGTTTGTACTTGCATGAATGTTGATAATGGTCTTTAACATCTGACTGCATTAGTTAAGATAGGAGTTCTTGAAGATTACATCTTGGCAGCAAGGAATGAGATGTGAGTGAGAGAGTTTACATGTGCTTTGTTTTTATAATTTTGTTGTACCACCTGACAGGCTCAGAACGAATATGCGGGAAATTTCATATCTGATATCTGATTGGTCGGAACTGACCAATCAGTGAGCTAGTTTTAAGTAGATTAATCAGTGAATTCTTGTCAATGTACTGTGTTTATGTAATGTGGTGGTAGTTAGCATAGAGGAATAGTGCATTTCCTAGCAGGGGTTAACTGGCTTGTTGTGGAAGATTCGACACTAACATCTAAAGTATTAAAAGAAAAATCTTTTGAATTAATATTATGGATTTACACAATAATTTGCCATATCTGATGACATCTCCAACACCATTTCAGCAGTGAATTAAAAAAAAAAAACATGTTGTTTAAGCAATTTTAGGGCATGCATTTAATGTTATTGAAATAGAGTAGAAAAGAAAAGAAAACCTTTGACAAAGCATTAAAGAGGACAACAGGTAAAAACCTTTTATTAATAACTAGCAGTAGAGCCCAGCGTTGCCTGGGGATGTAACAGTAAGAGATAGATCAAGTATCGACCATCATAAAGACTGAAAAATAAAATTGACAAAGATTATTGTTTAAGGTTGACGGACACACATGACTTAAGTAGTTTTTTGTTTTTTTGTTTTTTTTATGAATTGGTCAAACCCAAACTCAAACAAAAACATTGTTTTTCAATTGTTATGAGTCTACCAATTAAATAGAATTTTATTATAAACAATTGTCTTGTAAATGGAATTTTAAAAGCATTCTGAATGTAAAAATAAAAAAAAAAAAAATTGCAAGACAATAAGAAACACTACCTGCCAAAAAAAAAAGTGAAGTTTTTTTTGAAACCAAATGTGAAAAATGTAGGAAATCTGATCCCATGTATAAATCAACACACACACACACAAAACAACCTGGGTTTTATAATAAGTATAACTCAATATGAGTTGTCCCCCTTTCATTCTCGTGATGCCTCTTAATCATGTTTTCAAATTGATTTTGTGCAAAAACAATTGTGTTTTTCCAATTTTTGGCGCTGTCCAAAAAAACCATCGCAAGGTAATTTTATGCAGTCCTGTGAAGTTTTGTTGAAATCAGTTGAAAAATGTAGGAAATCCGATCCAATATATAAACGTACACACACACACATACACACAATCTGCGTTTTATAATAAGTAAGATGCTGCTGTAATTTATTAGAGAAAAGAAAACATTTTATAGAAAAAAATAAAACAAAATCATCCTATGAAAATACAATTCCAGTTGAGAGGAAAATACTGGGTAATCAAGAAATCAGATAAGAAGAACAGTCATGCCTAGTTTCTTCCTTTCCTTAATCCCAATAGTCTATATACAAAGTGCACACTAAAGAAATAGTGACACATTGTTTGAAGAGGTGTGAAACTGACAGTCACCATATAGTGTAGGTTCTAAGTCCACACTCTGTATCTACTAATGTTCTATTAACAAAACCATTCTCTTTATTTTTATTCATTAAAAATATATAACTTTATTTTTTTTTGCATTCATACACATTCTCCTGAAATATTAATCCTCATCTCATCCCAAAAACACCAAGATGATATGAAGGTATCACCCTTCTCCTTAGATTCCTCAAATAGTAAAAAAAAAATAATGATTAAAAAAATAAGAAGAAAAAAAAGAAAAAGAAATTATGCTTGAAGATGCAAAAAGTCAGGTGTGATTTACAACAGAGATAAATGACAAAAAATAAAGAAAAAAAGAACATGTCTTCCTGGTGGACACCAACTTTACAAAGAACTGAAAGATTCTCTGGTGAATTAAACTAATACTGCAGGTGCAACAGTCAATGTCATTAATCATTACCTCCCTGGTATGAAGTATTTGAACAAGGGGACACCTGAAGCAATCTGCCATTTGAAGGTGGAAAACAGCCATATCTAATAAAGTTGTTTCTGCATGGAGGATTTCCAGCAAAAGAGAAAGCATTTTATTTAAAATGTTTCACTTTTCAAATCAAAACATTCATTTGAAAAGAAAGCAAGAACACTGATAGTCCCAAGCCTGATTTGGTGCTCCAAGCAATGCTTTGTGACTATTACTATCTTATCATCATTTGCTTTTTCTACCTACATTCATATATGTTACAAATTAAACTAAGTATAACTATTCTTCATTAAAATATTTCTGAAAAGCTTTGATATCTATTTTTTACGTCATTCTGTTTCTTTTTTGTTTTTTTTTTTGTCCAAATCTTTTTTTGTTTTTAAATTTGCTAAGTCTTGAAAAAACACTATATAAAATTTTATATTATTATCCATAATGTTGAATGTGTTAAATTTACTAAATTTAAATTTTTCCCCCAAAAAAATCTCAAGGTTACATTAAAAATTACCACAAAATATTGTTGATTTATTTAAGATGAACTGATCCATCAAGACATTTAGATAAATTGTATTTATTTTCAGTTTTTCTAGTTGAATTGTTCGCCTATATTGCATATGGTCTATTATTGTATTGTATTTTATATAAATAGTACCTTATGAAAATTGAGATGTAGTAGATTGGGGGGTGTAGATTTGGGGTTTGGTCACGAGACCCTAGCACTGGCCCTGAATCCTTGATCCCCCATTGACATCCAGACATGTAAAAAAAATATCAATAATAACATGTCTCTCGAATTTGTATTTAGGTACATTTGATTTATTTTTAATTTTTGTAGTTGAATTATTCACCGATACTGCATATAGTCCATTATTGTATGTAATAATTATTACAATAAAGTGTAGATGTAATTTTTTCGGGGGGATTCATATTTTAGTAATTTAGTGGAGGCATGAGACCCTTGCACCCAGCCCTGTACATTACTTTTCCTCATGATCTCTGTTCTGCCATCCATTTACACAAACTCATTATGTGTGTTACTCAATATTTTTTTCTGCCTCTCTTGTGAGGGGCAAATTCTCCAAAACTTTTTTCCTTATTTATGCGTCCTAGAAATTTCAATTGACCTTTTCCTAATTTTTTTTTTTTTTTTTAAATCTTTCAGACATAAAATATATTTTTCTGAATTGTCATTTGAGGAAAATTAGCTGATTTAAAGTTTAATTCATCTAAATTGAAGCAAATTACTTTTAGTTTAAAATACAACAGGAAAGTATTTTTTAACACAAAGGTGGGTGTTTTTATGTGTTGAATAATATATTAATAGCAGAAATTTCAGTAAAGAAACTGAAATAAAATTACATGATAAATACAACATAAATGCCTTTTTTATTTTATTTTTTAATCTTAAAAATTTTAAATGTTTTAAGCATTGTAATATTTTATTGAATTTTATGTACTTTAGCATTAAAGACTTACAATGACATTTCTTGATGAAATGCTACAAAATTACCAATAAATTTTAAATTTACTAATACTACCACTCTTATTTTCTGTTAATGTGTATGGGCATCCATCCATAATTACAAAAATTGATACATTTATACACATATAAAATAAATTCAAAATTATTTTTGAAATACTAATGTTCATTGAATTGTAGTGAGCTTTTCTATTTATGATTAGTAAATAAAGTTTAATTTGACTGATACAAATTGATACAGAATTTTTAAAAGATTTAAAAGTTTATAAATTATTATAATTGAAATTTTAAAAAATTGAAAACAATTTTTGTAAATATTCATTATTCATTGAAATTTCTTTTTTTTTGTTAAGACAATACTGTCCAGAATATATTTAATTCATAGAAGCAATTACACGTTTTTCTAATTAAATAATGTGTTAGTTTTATTGCATTTTTATTTTACAATTCAGAGCAGATTTTCTGGGAGTCCAGTTTTGCCAAAAGTTTTGATTATTAAAATTCTCCAAGGACTTGTTCTTATAACTAATATGAACATTAAGATTTACAAAAAAGAAATTTCTAAAAATTTTATCAAATTAATTGTGTGGGAGGTAACAGATGCAAATGAGAAGATCAAATATTTTTATAAAGATCTAAAAAAGAAACATTTCCAAATAATTTCATTCACTTCTGAATAAGCCCTGAAAGTTTCATTAAAATCTGATAATTATTTGATTTTTAAAGAATTTCCAAATCAATGTGTTTTTTCACTGCAAAAAGACACTCAAATTTCCCATAAAATGTCACAAAAACAAGATTTTTGACCAAAATTTCCAAGGTTCTAAAAAGGATAAAAAATAATAATTTTACATAAAAAATCCTTTTACCTTCTCTATCAATAATAAAACAAATGTTTCGACAATAGAATTTTGTTTTTATTATAACTAATGCATTCTTTCATCATGTAACTTTTTAGCTAATTTTTGGAGGTACCTATATTTATATGTGAAATGTAAATGCATTACGAATGATTTATTATAAATAAAATATATTCAAAAATGGATTAAGCAGACAGTAATTATTGCAAGTGTTACTAATTATTATATTAGTAACACTCTGCTATGTTCCTTCAGGATGTGGGTGATCATGGATCTTCACAGATTCCTGTCCCTTATATTTCTAAGCAGCATTTGACTCCTTACCATCCTATCATTTTCCTGCTCTGTTATCCATTCACAGAAACATATCAGGTAGATTACTCAATGTTTCCCTCTGTACCTCTTTCCTTTAATATGCCTTGTGAGTGTAAAATTCTCCAAGCCCTCTTTCCTCATTATATTTTAGATGTCACTTTTTGGTTGTAAGTATTTTCTTTTAGTTCGTATTTTTCTTAGTTGAACTGAAATTTTTTTGCTGAAAGTCTGTTTTATTATATTTTTTAATACAGAATACCTGAGAGGATTAAGCAATTCTGAAATTTTTGTAGAAATTTCATTGCACAATTTAACAGTTTCAAATAAATTCTAAAAAAAAATTTTCCAAGTGTCACCTTTCTGATATTTGTTCATTTAAAATTCTTTAAGAGGAAGTTACAGAAAGCAAAATTTGTTTAAAAAGAGATGTTTTACAGTAATTCACTACTTTGAGCGACTCTCAAGCCTTTTATTGGGTGAACTTTAGTAGATAGAAAAAAATTAAAATTTCTAGAGTTGTATCTTTTAAACTTGCTTATCATGAATTAATTTCAACGACTTTATGTCATCTGTAATAAAATTACCAGATACATTTTAAACAAACATTGCTTGATGGAAATCTCTATCTATAAAAGTGTGTGTGTGTAACGAATGTATGGCCACAATTTTCGACGGATTTGCACCAAAATTTACATGCACATGCTCCAAGTTAGCAGAAAGGCCAAGACCGAGGTTGCATTTCCCAACTCCCATCGATAGTGGAAATAATCGATTTTTTCTTGCATTTACGGCAGTTTTCATGTAGTTTGTGGCCATTTTCTACTGGCCAGAGAGAGAGCCTATAGCTGGCTGCCACGAATAGGCAGGAAGATTCTATTGGCCAGCATGAGAGCCAACAGCTAACTGACATGAATATTAACTAGCATGCTAGCATGTAAAAAATACCGATAGCTGCATTCATCACAAGTGGGAAAAATTTAAATCTGCATGACACTTTATCCAATTGGCTCATTCGCTTGCTTAAACTCAATGTTGATTCTGATTCCACAGAACTGGGTTGGGTGTGAAAAAGTATTTGTTGTTAACATTCTTTTTTCATTTGGTTTTTACAGTTACGAGTCCTTTTTTAAAGCTGATCGTTTTGTGTTCATTTTGTTTAGTTCTTTTTTTTGTAACAGATTTAATGTTTAGCATAGAGCTTAGAAAAAATTTGCAGTGTGAGATAGGCAAGAAGTAAGGCATGTAGCAACATCAGCACAGCAAAGGGCACTCCTTTAAAGGCAAGGAAGGGCAAAAATGTTTTAAGTGATAGCAATTGCTGTATGAGTCGTACGATTTTTGAATCAAGCACGGGCAAGGCTGGGCCATGCTGCTAGTGATTATATATTTCACAACTGTCCCAGAGATTAGAATTCAAGCCCAGATAAAAATACAGAATTGTAATGCTGATTTTCTAAGCAGGCAAGTCTTCTTATTTGCAAGACAATGCAACACTAACTTACATTTTTTCCCTATTTGGCATTACACTGTAATAAAATGAGTTTAGTAGGTATCAAGATTGAAGTGGCAAAAAAGTTCTTCGTATGATGACAATTCACATGTAAACATGAGAATTAAATTTGAAATATGACAATTGTATTTATGCCATCAAGATCACATTACTATAACATGATGGTATTTAGTATGGTATAAGATGGTATTAGTATACATAGTGCATATTTAGTATGTTATAACAAGATGGTATGACATGGTATGAGAAGATGGTATTTAGCACTAGAGTGGCAGTGAGGTCTCAGCATTTTACTGTTGCAGTTGCTAAACGTAACTGTAGTTCTATTATAATAGTCTATTCTCTTGCACTTCTCACCTGAGAAATTCTCTTCCAGCATCTTACTATCCTGTCACTGTTTTGTGATGTCACCAAACACTTGTTGCCACTTTTGTAATGCCAACAAATAGTCATTGTCACTTTCTTTTGTAATAGAGACATTGTAATTGCAGATACAACTATAGTACACCATTGAACAATACTAGTGTCAGACGCCTTCGAATATCACTCGCACTAATAGTACTTGCTCAATAATACTCGCTCAACAAGTAACCCATATAGTGATCTGAATAGAGAAATAGCATAGTGAATAGAATAGGGAATAGTGGCCCATATAGTAATAGAGGATAGACTAGAAATGACGATCCGAATAGTGATAGACTAGAAGTGGAGATCAATCTAGATGTCATGTGACTTCTTATATATACCTTTCCTCTATGGTCATGTGGTCTACTTAATTCAATAATGGAATCGCCTGTGTTTGCTCACTGACAAATTAAGGTTCAAACTCAAATGTCGGCAGTGACACTTTATTCCTCTATTACACAATGACACTCTTCAAAAATTTAAATTCAGTGTCAATTATCATTGTCACTCTTCTTGAATCCTCTTCTTTTTATTGTCCTTTGTTCTCAGTAAATTTTTTCAGTTTCCTTCACGCCCAGTAACCTCTTGCATCTTAGTGGCTTTATCACCTTGCTTGTTGTGAAATTATTAAGATAAATGATGACGATAATAATGATGATGAATCTGCTGCTGCTGCTGCTGATGATGATGATGATGATGGCAGCATGTATAAAATGATGGAGACAAAAACTACTGATAAGGGTCAAGATGATGTCAGTGACTGCAGAGGCAATCTTCTTGACAGGAGCAACACCTATTCAGATGGAGATGTGCTTTGGTGACATTAAATGTCCTTTTTCTTATTAACCACAATAACAAACACCTCCTCATATCCATGCACACATATATTAATTGTTTTCAGATCCTGTTCATGACTAGAATAATAATCTCTCAAAGCAATGCAGATCTTCCTGAAAATGAGGGGGAAAAATGATTGGATTACAGAGAAATCAAATCTAATTTCAAATATTTAATCTTCCAATTGCCTGAGCTTTCCCACATCCCAAGCCCTTCATTCTATTCAAACCTATTGCTTTTCTGTTTTTGACTTTTATGATTTTTTATTCGCATGAAACCATTCAAAATGTGTCAACAGAAAGCTGCATGCTTTTTTTGTATCATTTATGAAATCTTAAAGCCTATAAGACACACTTCAAAATTAACCTAGAATATGAAAAATCAAAAAGGTTGTCATCTTTAGCTCTATATTTATATGTATATTCATAATTATTAGTAATAAAATAGTTCACTTATCTTTTATAAATTTGTACTCAGAGTTTCATGGATATTTTGGGGAAGTGTAGATTTATATAAATGAACATTTTTATTTTATGTGGGGTGCTACCAATTCCTGATATAATAGGTCTTGTCGTAATACTTGGTTTATCTACTTTTGGTAATCTCTAAAGTGTGGGTGTTTTTAGACAAAAATGATAATAATAATAATAAATTAAATAAAAACAAATATATATTATCTACTAACTCCTTAAAATCTACTATTCAAAGTAATATATCCAATCTTAATATTAAATTAATTACAACTAGATCTAAAACTGTTAAGGATATAATCAAAACCAAAAATATCATAACAATTAACAGGTATATATAAAATAAACTGTAACAACTGTTCCTTACCATATATTGGTGAAACCTGCAGAAATTAAAGCAAAAACAAAAACAAACATATTTATGAACATAAAAAAAGACCTCCAACATAATAATTTACCCAATGCATTAGTTACACACAGAAATAATTTCAAATGCAACTTCAATCTAAAAATGCCGTACTAATCAAAAGAGAAAATAAACAAAATGTCCTTGAAAGTGCAATTATTGATTCTTGCCAAAATATTAATTTATGAACTGTTTTTTCAAATATCTCTTTTCTTAAAAGAAATTCTCTTTCCTTGAGCTAATATAACGATATATGACCATAAAAGTTTCAAAAGATTAAAGGAAAACAATTAATTCACGATTTTTAAAAATAAATTAATTAAATAAATAAATATACAACCAAATAAAAAAATTAAAAAATAAAATAAAATGTATTATTACATAAAAAGTCAATAACAACAATGTTAACTCACTTTCATTGAATAAACTGAAAAACTATATCACTTAGCATTTTTCATAGTTTAACTTCCCTTTACACAGTAAATTTTGAGAATATTTCAGAGCATTCTCTAATTCAAAAGTTAAAAACCTATTATTATTTTATTTGTCTTCTTGTTACTTCTGTGTATAAATACAGGGTTTTTTTTGGGGGGGGGTGTTAAGCATTACACCCCGAGCAAGGCATGAAGCCACTAGGATGCAGGGGGTTGCAGAAAATTTGGAGCAAGAGAAGATAGGAGTGATAGAAGAAAGGATGAGGAGAAGGATAGTGGGTAGATCAAGGTTATGCAAAGTGGATATGATCTAGCATGATCATTAGTTTAAACAATCACAATACTCCCAAAAACTTGGTCATGTTGATTTGTGACTGTACTAGCTCTATCATCGATGACCAGGTATTTTCCAAAGTGCCACATGCTGGGATTACCTCCTCAGAAGACACCTTCCTAATAAGTCAACCATAGTGAGATTCAAACCTTGATCTCATGGTCAGAAAGTGAATGTTCTAATCACTAAACCAAGCATTCATACCATATCTTTAATATACATATTCAAAGTAATGTATATATTTATACTTAGTTTAATTAGGCAGCTATCATTCTTTTAAATATATTTTATTGAAGGGTATAGACATTTTATGTCTATTAAATTCAACCATCTTTTTTCTAAATTGTGAAAGATATTTCACAAAACTGGCTGCTGCAGATGTACAAAATTTCCCAAATCAATATAATTGCTAAATCTGAGCTTTCGACTCACTTGAGTCATCATCAGGGGTATGTAGACAGTGAATTCAGGAGTATTATAAACAAAAAGTACATAAGTAAAATAGATGAAGAAAAACATAATTTGTACATCTAATATATCATTATAGTTTAAAGTATATAGAATAAATCCAAAATGCAGGGAGTTTTTTTCCTCTGCTACATGTCATGATAATGTGCATCAATCCTCTGTGTGTGTGTGTGTGTGTATATATATATATATATATATATATATATATATACAAACATATTTTGTTAAATGCAACAGATAAGTTATATCTATTACATTTTTATTAAGTTTTTTTTATTGTTGACAGATAGGTTTCCATATCTTGGTGTTAAATGTGTAAAACAATTGTCAACAGTTTGTGTTAGTCCTTGTTAATGTCCCCCAGCTATCGGTTAAATAGTAGAACTTGTATCTAAAAAAATTTGGAATGTGCAGTGGTGTAATGAATAGTGTCTCAGAATGAGAAATTAGAGAACTGTTTTAATAAATCACAAAGGATTGATAAACTGTAAAAAAAAAGAAAAGAAAAGAAAAGCAATTCAGAGTTTCTGAGCTTTGTTTTTGAGCTTCAGTCATTATGAGGAAAGAAATTCGATGAAACTCAAGGTCAATGTGGGAATTTCTTTGAAATGAAATTGAATTTTGAATTCAGAATATTTTATTGTCATATGAGCTCAATTACATTTTCAGCATCTTCAGGCACAAAACCAATCCATCAAGAAAAATTTATAAAAGATAATATAACTTGTCCATTGTCTTCAGAAAAACTTGTTTAAATGAACATCTGCCACTGATATATATATATATATATATATATATATATATATATATATATATATTTAAAAGAAAAATAGACCACTTTAAGGTACTATTATAATAATTTATTTCACCAGAGTCCTTTTAAAGGATGCTGGATCATCAGATAGCACTTCCAAAAATAAAATGAAACGAAAACATATATATATAACCAAGTATATGATTGGTGTGAGCGTTTCCCCTTACGAGGGGTGGTTAATTAATTTGAACTTTTTAAAATCTTTATTCTACAATCTACATCATCACTTGATAAGACACTAGAGGTGTTGAAACAAAATGGCTACTTTTGTAGTGATTTTATAATATATAATTTTAAATATATATATATATATATATATATATATATATAGGCATGTATGTATGTGCATTTGATCAATCATCTTTATTTTGTTAATGTGAGGCCAAATTATAGGATAATATAGATATTTCTATATATTACCTATATTGCTAGTGAATTTTTTAGGACTTCAATCTGTTGTCCTTTCACTTAAGTGTAAGATAATGAGCCTAACATACACAGAGAAAGAAAAATTGGATATGTATGAACATATTGTTTTGCTTAAGTTAACAACTTATTTTCTGTTGCAGGGAAACAAGCCATGCAAAAGACCCCCTCTGGGGATGAATAAAACTGTCATGGTTCTAATCTTCCAAAATGTAATTTGCTAAGCAATTTCTTTTTTTTTTTTTTTGGTGCGGGGTAGGAGCTAGTGTACCAAAAGAAAGAATAAAGTAGAAAAAATATCTTTAAAATAAAATAACAACAAAAGGTCTGTTTTGAATATTTTCCTTCTCCAATATTTACTTTATTAACAAGATATAGCACCAAATCCAGTTGTCATGAAATGCAATTTTACATACAAAAAGGATGCTGAAATATTCTCAGCTTGACCAACTATCTGTAATGTAACCTTACATTATTAATAATTCTTGTATCTTTTCTTAAGACTCAAGTAAGAATAGGTTACTACAATTTAGTAGTAATTCTTGATCTGGCCAACCAATACTGTATACATTATATATATATATATATATATATATATATATATATATATATATATATATATATATGTATGTATGTATGTATATATATATATATATATATATATATATATATATTCCAGTCTCTCATAAGAAATAAGCTACCTTTGGCCTTGACTCTTCAAGTACAGATCAATGGTTTCTGAAGCCCAACAGATGCCATAACATAAATATATATATATATATATATATATATATATTCATGAATTATTCATACAAAAACAAATACAAAGGTTAATGACTTAATTGGCGAGAAATCCATCGTCGCGAACAATTCAAATAATATACAAAAACCCCGAACCTGTTTATGAATGAAAAGATCCTTGTTTTTATAAATTTCTGTTGTATAAGTTCTTATTTTTACAAGCTTTCGTCTGTTCCTACAGACATCCTCAGGTATGGAATAGATTTCTTGTTTTTTTTTTTTCTTTTTTTCCTCGGATGCCAATTTGTTTGAAAATTGTGCTATACGGGTTTTTTCACCCACTGAGTTTAAATAGATTTACATCATATATATATATTTATATATATATATATATACTTACCTGGCTTATGTCAGAAGGTATCCCCCAGACAAGGCTCTGCCAAAGGGCAGAGTCTTGTCTCGGGAAACTGACTCCGTTTTACGTGGTCTATAGGGAATTTTTGCTCAAGCCTGTAGGCTCAGATACCCCACTTTAAACTCGGCCTTGTGCCACATCTTGCTGCATGGAACAGCAGGTAAATTTTATATATATATATATATATATATATAGATAATGTGAAAGTTCAGATATAAGTAAATATATCTGCAAAGACTACAAAGAAATAGCAAGAGGAGAACTTTTTACAACAACGACTTTCTTTCCTTGACATATTCCATCAAATGCAAATATATAAATATGTTGATAAAACTGTATTTATACACAGAAAAAAATGAAATGATGCATTCAAATATAAATTACAGAATATCTAAAATATTCAAAATCACATGATATTAAGGAAAGGAATGGAAACTGTGGAGGATGATATCAGTGATATAAACTTTTACGTGTTAAATGAAAGTGAATTAATGCTATTATTATTATCATTATTGTTATTTAATGAAACAAATATATCAAATTTTTCTTGATTTCAAAATCAGAGCAAATAATTACCCCTATTCTTCAAAATGCTCAATAATGGTGGAGAGAATTTTTACATGAACTGGAATCAAATATATTATCTTTCATGAAAAATAAAAATAATTAAATACTGAAAATAAATCTTGTCAATAACGCATCACTCGCTCTGGTTTAGTGAGACAAACTTGTTAACACAATCCAATAGTATCTTCACTTAGTATTATTTACACTATTTACATTCAGGGACGCATGGTGGAGTAATGGATAGCAGGACAGACCAGGTTCTATAGCCTTGGATGGCAACTGGCCTATCGCAGAAAGAAATGGCAACCTACTGCAGGAAAATAATCTGCCTTGTCAGTCATGTATCGAAAGATATATGATCGCCTAAGCATGTATCATGCATGGCACATAACTGACTGACTGACTGACATTCAGACTATTGCCCACATTTTTGTTGCTGCTATTTCAGATGTTGTGCTCTCTGGACTGCCTCAGGTGTATATCAATCTAGGTAACCTACAAGGAATTCTGAACTGAACACTTTATTTAATCTACAAGGATAGACTGTTCTCATTCCACTGCTCATGTCTAGGGATATCATCTAGTCCTTATTTTGATTTAGTACTGCTCAGTTACTGATTGCCTGTTTCTACATGAGTGTAAGTCGACACTGCCCAACCCAAGGATTGAACTCACAATCACTGGGTCACCAAATTCACAAACCAATGCTCTAGTCCATTAAACCATTGTTCTGTAGATCAATATGCACCTGACAAAGATGAGGACAATAATCTGAATATAAATTGTGTAAACAATGATAACTCCTCATCACAGAAGTTCACACAAAAATCACTTATTTTGTCCATCCAACAATTTTCTAATTTTATATGAAAATTTTAAAAAGTATTTTATTATGTAAGTTTTGAGGAATTTCTTTTTGAAATGCTATGTTCCTAAAGAATATAGCTGATCATAGCTCTCCATACTTTTTTTTAATATTCATATATTGACAGGATCTCTTTAGAAAGATCATTGATTTGTTCCCCATTGTCTTTCCATGGTTTTGAATTCAAAGTTGTCATTTTCTTAGACTGGCTTAAGGCTGCTATTTTAACGTATGGCTGGTGGCGGGGAGAAAGGAGTTCATACTTTTCTCAAGATTTGTGCGAAAGTGAATTCAACAGCTTAGGCTGGGACTTGAGATCAACAGGATGTTAGGGGTTGCCTACATGTAAACAGGTGATCAACCTAACTGTTCTTAAGATATGTACACAAGAGATAACCAAATGACAGGAAGATATATAAATGCCACACCCGAGATAGAGAGAGAGGTGGGGTAGGAAGAACAGAGAGTCTCTCATACCCATGCTAGTAGGAGATAACCATTCAAAGAAAAGCCCACAAAGCCACACACCCTCAAATTGATATTAATTGACAAAGTCCAGAAGTGAATAAACAATAATTTTATGTATGAGAGATTTATTCTTGTTCATCCTTAGAACTATAACTTATTCTATTTTGGTTACCAAACTCTAACATTTTTTTAAATAATTTATCATCCCTTTGTGGCTTATTTAAAGCTGAAGCATTTTTTTTTAATTTTTATTGTTATAATAATTCTTTTTTGTAAGTTAATATTGCAATAAATATTTTTTTAGTGATACCTATGATTTTTCCAGACACAAGACTTACTATTTAACCCCTAATTTGGGGAGAAGAGATGAATTCATACATTCACAAAAGATATTTATGTACAAGTAAATGTAACAAATTTGACTGGAATTTGAACATGGCTCTGATTTCTCATTCCAAGACACTATCCATTACACTACTAGACATCCACTATCTTGACTGAACCAAGAACTTTTCAGCACCCTTATCTATGGTGCAATATTTAGCAAGCTAAATTCAGACCATTATTACACTAATGATTTTGAGCCTTACTAGATGCCTATACTTGTGGCCTTGTGCCAGACTAAGCAAAACTTAATAAATATCAATGTGTGTGCACGCGCGTGTGTGTGTGTGTGTGTGTGGTACCCTGCTGAAAAGTACTGATGAGTAAGCTTGTCTCATAATAAATAGCTTATTAAATACTGATATCCACGCATATACAACAACACAGACATGTACACACACACACACACGACGGGTGTAATGCCAGTACCGTCTATATCATGTCCGAGAAAAACTAGCCTTGGTACTGCGAATACACATTTATCAGGGTTAATTTTAAGACCAAAGTTGTTGAGTCGCTCGAAAACTTGAGTTACATGATGTGTTCGTTCATGTCTTTGCTATCTATGAGCAGGTCGTCGATGTAGGCTAACGAATGTGGTAATCCGCGAAGGGCTTCATCTATTAGCCGCTGGAAAGATTGTGCAACGTTCCGTAGTCCGAAAGGCATTCACAAAAACTCGTACAAACCGAAAGGTATAGTTATTGCAGTTTTATGAATGTCTTTAGGAGCTACCAGAACTTGGTAAAATGCCTTCCGTAGGTCGGGCTTCGTAAATATCTGAGCACCTTGAAGTGTTACTGCAAAGTCTGCTAGGTTTGGTACAGGGTATTTATCCGGCACAGTCTGTGCGTTAAGACGTCTAAAATCTCCACAGGGTCTCCACGCTCCAAATTGTGTCTTAGATACCATATGGAGTGGAGAAGCGAAGGGGATGGATGACGGTCATACGACGCCGAGGTCTAACATGTGTTGAAATTCAGCCTTCGCTAGTTTGTACTTAGTCTGTTTGGGCTTAGTCTGTTTGTACTTAGTCTGTTTGGGCTTAGTCTGTTTGTACTTAGTCTGTTTGGGCTTAGTCTGTTTGTACTTAGTCTGTTTGGGCTTAGTCTGTTTGTACTTAGTCTGTTTGTGCTTAGTCTGTTTGTACTTAGTCTGTTTGGGCTTAATCTGTGAGGGGATGAAAAAATGGGAGCTCCGGATGTCTAAATCCTATGTACAGTGTTGTGTTTAACGGAAGTGAAAGGTGTTGTAAAAGCAGGAATTTATCTAAGACGTGATGTAGCGGGTTGTTTTCAGGAAGTGAGGCACAGATCTTAGCAGATGTATATGTGGAAGTCATGCCTGTAATTGTTAGTTGCGTCGTCTGGTCGATTAGGGTGTAGTTAGACATGTCCACGGCGAGCAAGTAGTGTGCTAAGAAGTCGGCTCCGAGGATAGGAAATTTCACCTGTGCGACAGTGAACGTCCACGGAAATGATCGTCTTAAACTGATGCTGAGTGTGTGACAGATTTGACCATACGTCTCAATCTTGGTACAGTTTGCTACACGCAGGATATATGCTGATTCACCTGTTTTGGTGTTAGCTCTGGGTGGGACTACACTGACCTGGGATCCAGTGTTCACCAAAAATAACTCGCCTGAGTGGTATCCTTAACAAAAAAAAGACGGTTAACTCGATTTCCCCCAACAGCAGACGCCGTCTTCATGTGCTGTTGGGGGTCGCCTTTTCCCGCTTGATTTTAGTAGATGTTGATCGACCGTTGAAATGGCAAGGTTCTGCACAATGTCTCGCTGCTTGTCCAAACTTTTGGTGGTACCAACAAATTCCAGTGTTTGGTTTACTCCTAGTGTTCGAGTTAGTTCTGCTATGGTGTCGAGACTTGTATGCGTTGCATGCTGGATGCGAATGCACTCTACTCAGTCGCTCCAGTTGCGTGGACAATTTTTCGATCTGCTGCTGCATTTTCTTTAGTGTGTCGTCACGTGGTGTGCTGTCCACTGAGGAAATATGAGTGCTGTTAAGAGTCCTTGTCTCCACGATTCTATTGGCTACTGCAGCCACTCGTAGTAGGTCCAAGTCCTCAGGAATTGTTGCCAAAATCTGCGCGGTGTGGGTCGGCAGCTTGTCCAGCCAGAGTTTCCGTAGCAAAGCCTCTGACATGGTGTTGTTACCCAAAAGGTTTTTCATCTTCCGAAGAAGTTGTGTTGGTTTGTTCTGATCGAGTTGAAGCGTGTTGAACAAGTCGTTGATTCGTCGTTCCTCTGACTTTCCGGTCCTGTATATAATGGCTTCTTTCAGAACGTTAAATGGGTTCTCTGATGGGACGTTACGTAACAAGTCGGAAACTTCCGATGCGATGTCGGGACGTAGTTTCTCGACTACATCAGCGAAACGAGCAGTCTGTGACTGGATTCTCTTAGCCTGAAATATTGCACTCAGTTGCGAGAACCAAACGTGAACATTCATCGTGTTGAAAACGGGAAGGTTGACCAGGACTGCAGCTCCGTCACTGTCTGGGACTGCCATGTTGAGTCGCGTGAATATTCGCACGTATGACGAAAAAATTTTGCGCGCCAAGTAGATATGCTGATTCCGAGATGTTTTTTTACGATTCTCTTACTAGGTTCACTGGCGAATGAGGTAACAGTGAAGTTTTGGTGCCTTCTTTTGCAGGACAAATACAAGCCAACTAATTTTTATGTGAACTTTGATAAAATACCAATGAAATGCGGCCCTCTCAGATTACGTCAGCCTTTCCTAATCATATCGGCGGTCACCAATGAAATGTGACCGACTTCACCACATTTATTTAACTTAGATTAGGAAACCCAAGTGACGTGAAGAAAAAGAGGATAAGCCAAAGACATCATTACACATAAAATTTGTATTTAACAAGATGTACAAACAAGGATGTGAAAGAAAAGCATGCATTGAGTAAAACAAGAGTTGTCTCTGTTTAACTATCAATTGTTCCAAAGTTCACTGAAAGCAATAAGGTTGTAACAGTTTCTGGTAATAAATGTTTTCAACAGTTTTGCTGTGTAAGAAAAAAGATTATGTGAATATAGGGAATATTCAGCATGTGAGTGGTGGTATGAGTGAGAAGGCTGGCGCATGGTTTCAGCTGTCGTGGATTTCTGTGGCAGCTGAGATCTCACTGGTTTACTAAGAATTTTCTTTGCTTAAATAGGTGATCATCGGCTCTGAAAGCGCTGCGCGGGAAGAATCACTCTTCACGTGCAGACAATCGGATTGGTTGGTATTGACCAATCAGCGAGCGAGTTTTGGGGAGACTAACGAAAAGCTTCTGGGATCCGATTCTCCCATAAGTGCACGAAATCGACTACATGAAAATATAGCGATTATAAAATTGTCGCATTACACAGTAGTGTTGATTTACTATCCAATAAATGCTTGTGGTTGTATAATTTGAATTTGCATAAGTATTTATGTATGTGTGTGATAATGATGATCATCACAAACTGTTCAGCGCTTATGAATTCAGCATTGATAATAGAATTTCTTCTCTGGACATTTTAGTTGACACTAACTGTGATAATTTTATTATTCACAAGCTAGTTTTGTGTCTTCTCAATTACAAAAGTGAATGTTCTTAGATAATTGCTAGTATAAAAGACGTAGTTAATTGCACCAAAATAATTTCTTCAGACAAATTATTTTATAAAGAATTAAGCAACATAAAACAAACACTTATCAACTATAATTTCCCTAACCATGTTCATGACAAACAGATAAAATTACCCCTAAAGAAATTTGGAAAAAATAATGCAAGCAGCCATCTTGATATGAATAATAAAAAAAATAAACACGCCATTAGCTTCTTCAATAATAACCAGATAGACTCCAACAATAAACAAGATGAAAAAGTCATTAAACCATGATTTGCCAGTACATATCATTTATTGATCCCAATAAATACTTTTTAGATTTATCATTTGCTGTAAAATGTTCCAAACATCTAACCTAATTATTATCGCTCACACGAGATCTCAAATGTCCCCGTCTCAAAAACAATGTTGTTTATGAATTCTCATTTCCTTCGGGACATTGCATCTGCAATATAAATTATCCTAAACAGTATTAAATTCTTACGTTGGTCACACATGCACAACACTTTCTTGTAGGTTCACTTGTCTAAATTTACTGCAATTTGGGCACATATGAATTATCATATGAAAAGCAAGCAAAATACAACTAACAACATAAAACAAATATTCATTGATAATAATACTCAAATACTGCACAGCAAGGAACGGCTCAAACTGCTAGAAGTCATTATACAAAAGAAACAACTTTTATACATATATATAATACAGTGTAACCCGGATATAAGAGAGTTGTCGGGACCGGAGAAGTCTCTTATATCCGGGTTTCTCTTATATCCGGGTTTGGTCTAATTTATATACATTAACACAGGCTCTAATTTGGGACCAGAGAAAATCTCTCTTATATCCGAGTTTCTCTTATATCCGGGTCTAATATATCCAGGTTACACTGTATATATGTATGCGTGTATATATACAGTGTAACCCGGATATAAGAGAGTTGTCGGGACCGGAGAAGAAGTCTCTTATATCCGGGTTTGGTCTATTTTATATACATTAACACAGACTCTAATTTGGAACCAGAGACAATCTCTCTTATATCCGGGTTTCTCTTATATCCGAGTCTCTTATATCTGGGTTACACTGTATATAGTAATAATAATAACATTATATATATATATATATATATATATATATATATATATATATATATATATATATATATATATATTGGGTGCGCACACATGATTTAAAATTAGGATATATAATCCCAAGGTTTTGAAATTTTTGACAACTATTAAGCGTTCATGAAAGTAAATTTGTTTCGAAATATATCCGATAAAGCACTTCGCCATTTTAAGCTTCATCAGATCCGAAAAAAGATAACGAAAGGAATGAAATACTTCATATAGGTACGTCCAAAAATTTGCTAGAAAAAGGGCATAGAATGATGAAAAAGGGCCTTAAACTTGAAGAAAATAATTTTTTATTGTCTAAATGTTTATGCTATTATTAAGAGGAAAGACCAAATTCAGAGTATTTTTTATTTCTTATATTTTTTAGCCGTTCTTAGCACGTCCGAAATTTTTGTCAAAATCTTTTTTGAGTCAATAAAATTGACACAAAATCGATCATGTCAACCATTTTTTCAATTTTGTAAACAAAAGTAAAATACTCCATTTGAAAACCTTTCAAAAAATCATTTATACATTTTTCAAAATTTAATTTAAGAAAATTGGAAATTATAAAGTTTATTTAATATATTTTGAAAATATTTTAATATATCTGTACCGAAAATATTTTAATATATCTGTACCGAAAATATTTTAATATATCTGTACCGAAAAAAATGTAGTTAAAATATAAGAGTAAGCGGGTCTTAACAATGATGACGATTGACAAGTGACGAGTGATGATTTCACATATTGACAGTTTACGTAAGGGAAACTTATCGTACGAAAGGACAGAAGTGACATAATTATTTAGTTTTAAGTTAACCAACTTATTTACCTCGCTATTTTATGTAAAACTTTCAACGCTCTATTTTTTTTTTTTTTTTTTTGTATTTACCTTTCACTTTTACGTTTACGGTGTTTTATGGGAAATATACTATAAAAAAAGTTAAAATACGACTGCTGAGAGTGAGATAAAATTTCATAAGAAAGGTATCTAATTAATTTATAGGTATACTATATTTATACTATAATTTTATGTACATTTATTACATTTTACTGTGTTATTTGTATTTCCATTCATTTTAATTTTGATATTTCATTGATGGAAAACTGTCATAACTGTAATAATATAAAAATAAGATCATATAAATTTCATAAGATAGGTACCTAATGTTATAAAATAAAAGAAGACATATCTCGGCTGATTTACAGGCAAATACTCAAGAGCGAGAGCCGGATGTGAACAGGACAAAACCCCGTCACAAAATGACCATTATCTTCATTTACAAATGTTCCCGACACACGTGTTCCGGTCGAAAAATAAAATAATATTTAAAGTGTTCTATTTTTCGTCCAATAAAAATGCTTCCCTCCTAATTACACTCGATTCGTTTTTCGAGCCTGTTAAGCCATAAAAAAGCGCTATAAAAGGGGTCACACAGAAGTTCAACAGGCAGTCAACAGGTGGCCAGGGTAGAGACCTGTCACGGTCAGCAGCTATTAGCAAGGGAGCATCAACCACCGTCAACATGTGTGAACTACTATGAGAGATCGACCTAGATCCGAAGCCGGCCTATGAACTATACCACAAGGTAGCTGTCCCAAACCCTCACGTTCCTGTTGAAATAAACCACGTAAATCTATTTCTGCTGTTGTCGTATTTCTTTCTTGCAACCATACGCTTGTCTATAACACTAATACTTGTAGATACCCTTCTTAGTTGAAATTGAAAAATCAAATTAAAGTCTCCAAGAAAATGTTTCATAAAAATAAATTCTCAAACAATTCGGGGAACAACGCTTATAGTAACTCAAATAACGTGACGTTTTATTGTGTTCATGATGCTTGCAATCTTCCGTATATTTGAATTACAGCCATTCTATGGACACAAAAGCCATGTTATATTAGATTTTTTTATATACTGAGAGACTGTTGATTGTAACCATCTTTACAATTTATAATCTGTAAAGACAGATCTACTTAACATCATTAACTAAACTGTACATCATGTTCACTAATTTTAAAATATTTAAAGAATTTAATGTTAAAATAATAAAATAATCTAAAAAATAACAAATAATTGTTTTAAAAATTCATTTTTCATTTAAAAAGTTTTTTGCTTTCAGACAATATTATTCATATTCATAAAAAAGAACTAAAAGCATTTGAAATTAAATAATATCTTTGTTTTATTGAGTTTTGTATGTTACAATTCAGAGCTGATTTTCAGGTAGAGTGGATCCAATTAAAAAAAAAGAAAAGAAAACATGATTTACTTTCCTCAAAGGCTTGTGCTTTTAACTAAATTGTAACTTATTGAAATTCTAGAGTTTTCATAAAATTAGTTTGGTTGCTTAATAAATATGAAAAAATATTTTCCCATGACTTTAAAAGAAGAAAATATATTTACAATAATTTTCATCATTTGTGAATAGTTTCTGAAAGTTTCATTAAAATCCGACAATTATTTTTATTTTTGCAAGATTTTCCAAATTAATGTTTGTCATAAAAAAAGTGCTAAAATTTACTATAGTTATTTAGTACTTCTGAGAGAAACAAGGTTTTTTTTTTTAATCAAAAGTTAGAGTGTTCTAGAAAAAAGGAAAAATGTTTTTTTTTTAAATAATTAACATATACTTTCTTTTTTCTTCTTAATAATAACATAAACATTTTGACGATAAAATTTTGTTTTCGTCAAGTTTGGGGTCTTTTTCATCATGCTATGCTCTTTTTTGTGCATTTGTGTATGCAGATGCTTAAATAATGAAATTTTTAGTTATCTTTTTTTCAATAAAAAATTCAGGTGAAAAAAATAGAAAAAAAACGAGTTGACTTTTTAAAATTGTCATTAACATTTTTTTTAATAATTCTTTAGATCGAGTCGAAAGATATAAACTTTCAGAATGGAAGTTTTTTTTAGTTTTTTTTCATCCATGCATTTTCCGCGTCAACAGTAAGCGTCCCTACTGAGGACGGTAAAATGCTCTCATTGAAATCTGTAGGCAATATCATGGTGGCCAAGGACACATTCCAAAAGTTGAGCAGAGTAAATGCGAGACAGATGGATATCTTTGGTAACAAACAAAAGAATACTGAATTTTTATTGACATCTATCCTTCTTTAATATTGAATGTTGGACGATTTCCTCAAAGATGAAGAAAAGAAATCGAAGCGACAGAGATGTGGTTATAAAATAAAGGATGCAAATTTTCATATATACCTATCTACAAACAACTTCCTTTCTGTTTTTGACAGTTTAAAACAAAATTAATTGGCAATATAATTCAACATCAGGTAAAGGCAGCTTAAAGTTTAGCAGACATTATAATGAGGAAGGAGGGCCTGGAGAATCTGATACTCACGGGGTCGAATTTTTAGGAAAACAGAGACAAAATAAAACAACGCGTGTTGATTATGCTGGAACAAAATGGCTTAATGAAATGGATGACAAAATTTTGGTCTGGGGGAGGAAGCAGAGGGAGGGATCTTGTTGAGAGCTGCAAGGAATAGAGAAAGGTGGAGACATAAATAAAATCGCCTATGTCCTGAAAGGACATATATACATAAAAAAATAAAAGAATCCTGACAACTTTTAAAAAATTTTTAACAACTGAAAAAACGTTATGCAAAATTTGCTTTGGAATATATGCGATAATGCATGTGAATAGACACACAAACAATTTTTCTAATGTATATATATATATATATATATATATATACATATATATATATATATACGTATATATATATATATATATTTATATATTGAAACATTTATATCCCCAACCATCATATATATATACAATTATATAATTTATATTACCATATACACATACACATATATATATATATAAATTTATATATATATATATATGTATGTATTATACATATTCATATATATAATACAGATATAAATATATACACACATGTACATACATTTTACACATATATATATATGTATAATATGTAAAAACTTGTGTGTGTGTTGTTTTCTTAGTGTGTGTGCATGTTTATATATAAATAAAACACACACACATATATACATTGATATATATAAAAAATATATATGCATATATATATATATACATATATATATACATATATATTTTTTATATATATAAATATATATTACAATATTTGTATATTAATATATATATACACGAACACATATATACAACATATACAACTATGGCCCAAAATTTATACACACAAACATATATATTCAAAAATATGTTCCCATCTTATATATATATATATATATATATATCTGTATGCACATATATATATATATATATGATACATATATATATATATATATATATATATATATATATATATATATATATATATATACACATATATATATATACACACATACATATGTTTATATATATACATACATCTAAATTTATATATATATATATAAAACATTTGTATGAATATATAAATACATATATGTACACATGAAAATATTTATGTATGTATGTATATATATAGATACAAATATGTATATATATATTTATAAAGTACAAACATATATATTTTTATATATAAATGTGTTTTGTGCATATGTATATAGACATATATAAATACCCATATATTAATACTAATATATACATGTATTTAATATGTACAGATATATATACAGGTACATACATATATATATATATTCATACACAGATGTTCTCCTTACACATGGCACAGTGGATAAAGGCGTTGGTTAGTGAAAGAACCCTTAGAGATGGAAGTTCAATACCCATTTCTAAGGCAGTAGAGAACTTTCAGATCCGAAAATTAACAGGAGATCCATTAAACATGGCACAAAACTAGAACAGTATAGCGAAATAAATCTTTTCAGTTCGACATTCCAACCAATGCAAGAAGGCAGGAATGTACAACAGCCGAAACGTTGTAATAAATATGGCGGGGGGATGAGGACAATATATAAATAATATCACAGAGAGCGTATTGAAAATATAAATATAAAAAGTGAATATTTAAAATTCAACATTTCCATGAGGCGAAGAAGGCTTTTAATATACACGTTTATAGTTGTCAGACTGCCTATATATTTATATATATATATATATATATATATATAGGCGGCCTGACGATCGCGTTCTATATATGAAACAGCCTTTTTTAGAGTGTTTAATATAAAAATTTATATTTGAGATATATAGATATATATATATATATATATATATATATATATATATATATATATATAAAATTATTCGAGAATATTTGGCTACCAGGTCGTCTAACCAATTACCTTGTTGCATATCGCTCTCTCAAGCACATTTCTATATTATCAACATATATATAGAGCCCACCATATATTCATATATATAATATATATCAGAATTTTGTTAGTTTTTGGAGAGAGAAAATTATCTAGCGTGATCAACAATTTGAACAAAATATATATTTTTCTCAGCCCTCATTGATTCTTAATAATTTCTCGTGCTAGCACAATATCGACGGTCCATATTTGTTCCGTGGACCCAATTTCATTCATTGAGATTACTTTGGTTAACACGTTGTATGTTTTAAAGGCATAATATATATATATTTATATATATTTTCATATATATATATATACACACACACACACACATATTAACATATATATATGCACAAACAGACATACAAACACACACACACACATATACATAGATAGATATATCTTATATACATATAGATACAGACCTATTTATACAAAGAGACATATATATATATAAATAAACGCATATATATATATATATATATATATATATATATATAAAAATATATATATATCACATTTCATTCAAAATACGACAACAAAGTGCTTTTTTTAGTTTTTTTTATACAATTTCTCATGCGATCTAATTTTTTTTTCTTTTCAGATGATAAATTATATAAAAACTGTCCAAATGTTTTTTTTATCCGAACGCTTTCGGCTATACATTTAGCCATTTTCAAGGATTAAATATTTTAACTGTTAAAATAAGAAATAGTTTGTTGTATGTATATTTTATAAAATGTTTTCATTTTTCGAAACACGGTCAAGATATTATGTCCATGCTCAAAGTTAATATTATTTGTTATTAAGTGTTGGTTTTTTTTGTTTTTATTAATAAGGCTTCCATTATTTTTTGACTTTTTTGCATGTAGATGATGCAATTATATTAGTGTTGTCAATAAGTTACGAATATTGTCTGGTAGGTCTCCATGAATATTTAAATGGGATCTAATTAAGCTATGGTCAGAAAGGTGTAGAGTGAGTCTGCATGTCAAACATGTTGTAGTGTGGCCTATATAATTATTAACGAATTTTGATTGATCAGGAATAAAATTCCTTAATGGGCATTTAAATTCGTAAATAATATATGCCTTATTTAATTTTGTTCTAGGAGGTGAATTATTATTTTTAACTATAAGGTTAGAGGTTTTAAATTTTTTGTAATAAATAATTAATCTAATTTTTTTGCTATTGTCAACTGGTGTTATGTATTTTTTTATAATGTTCTTAATTCTGCATTCATCCTGATTATAATTTTTGTTCATTTGATTTTTTTTAAAATTATTAATGCTATTGTTTATGTTTCTATTCTCACCGTTGCTATTAGCTACCTAAGATAGAAAACGCCTAATGTGGAAATCCAACAATTGATTAGGAAATCCGTTATTAATCAGCGTTTACTTTACATTGTTTAATTCTTTAAAGAAAAGCGTGCGAGAGGATGAGTTCTCGTGCGCTCTCACGAGGAAATTTTTAATAACACCTATTTTATATCTAAGAGGGAATTTACTAGAGAAATTAAGATGGCAAGAGTATTTACTAGTTGTTTTTTTTTTATAAACAGAAGTTTTAAAAGTATTATTACTAAAATCGACAAGAACATCTAAGAAAGGAAGTTTATTTTTTTCACCGAATTCATAAGTAAAATTTAGGACGGAATTTTGGTGAAATGTAGCTTTCAGATTTTCAATTTCTTTCTTGTTTTCAGCTAAAATAAAAAATATCGTCCACATAAAGAACATATATTTTAGGTTTAATAACTTTAGTAAAACCTTGTTTCCAACATAGGACATATAATAATTGGAGAAGCACGGCCCGTGAGGATTTCCCATACTTATTCCATCAGTTTGTGCGTAAATGGTACCATTCTGGTTATAAAAAGAAACTCTCGTGGTACAAGCGAGCAATAGTTTTCTTAAAATATTGGGTTGGATTGATGGAGGTGGAATTAAAATATTTTTATACACTGAATTAATGATAACATCAATAGTTTTGGAGACAGGAACATTAGTAAATAAATTCTCTACGTCAAGTGACGCAAGAATGCCGTGGTTTGTTTTTAATTTTATGCTTTTAAGTATTTGGAAGAATTCATGGGTAGATTTAATGCTATTGTTAGTATGGAGATATGGGTAATAATATCATTAAGAAATTTTGATTGTTCGCATATATCCAAATACACAAAGATGTATATATATATATACACACACAAATATAGAAACGTACACACACACACATATATATATATACATATATATATACATTTATATGTCCACACACTTTCATATATATATATATATATATATATATATATATATATTTGTGTATTTAGGGAGCAAATTCTCTTCTAGGCACATCCGATTAAAAAACTTATTACTATTATTTCTGCTTATTTTTAGCATATTTGTATATCCATGAATATGAAAGTATTATGAGAAAATAAGATATAATGTTTGTAATTTATTTAATCACGCACACACACACACATATATATAGATATACACACAAGCATATATCTACATACATATGTGTATATATACACGCATATATATACTCATATATATGCACAATATATATATATATATATACGCAATTTATATCAACAATACAACAAACACAATACGTATATAGACACACATATAAATATAAATACACACATATATAGATATATATGCACACACATATATATATATATAACATTCACATTTACAAATATATATATGCTTACTAAGATAGGTTCACACAAAGACACACATATATATATGCACGTACAGATATATATACGTACAGACACAAATATATTTCAATATATATAAATTCACACATATATTCATACACCTATATATATATAATTATATATATATACATGTATACACACATAGAAATATATGCTAGCCGAATTAGGCGCGTCTTCCTGCGTGTAACACACTTTTTAAGAATATCATGATGGATTTTAAATTATTGTTATAATTAGTGGAGAAAAATTTCAGTATTACCCAATGATCTTGACGATGTGATCACCTGGCTTTCTCTTTCTGTACATTGGATAGCTGTCATTCCCTTGTTCCAATTTAAATTTAATTTAGATTAAAGGAAAATAATTTCAGTGCTGGATTTGTGCCCACTACGGACACTTTTTGATGAAATTGAAATATACTTATCCAAATACCCAAGTAGTCATTCCCCTGTTCAAATTTAAATTCAATTTAGATCAAAGAAAAAAATATATTATCAGTGCTGGGTTTGTGATCGATACGGACTCTGATGAAATTGAAATATACTTATCCAAATACCCAAGTAGTCATTCCCCTGTTCAAATTTAAATTCAATTTAGATCAAAGGAAAAAATATATTATCAGTGCTGGGTTTGTGATCGATACGGATTCTGATGAAATTGAAATATACTTATCCAAATACCCAAGTAGTCATTCCCCTGTTCAAATTTAAATTTAATTTAGATTAAAGGAAAATAATTTCAGTGCTGGATTTGTGCCCACTACGGACACTTTTTGATGAAATTGAAATATACTTATTCAAATACCCAAGTAGTCATTCCCCTGTTCAAATTTAAATTCAATTTAGATCAAAGAAAAAAATATATTATCAGTGCTGGGTTTGTGATCGATACGGACTCTGATGAAATTAAAATATACTTATCCAACTACCCTAATAGTCATTCTCTTGTTCAAATTTAATTTCAAATTAGATCAAAGGAAAAACATTTTTAGTTTTGGTTTTTTGCCCGCTACGAACTTCAATGATGAAATTGAAATATACTTATTCAAATACCATAGTAGTCATTAACTTGTTCAGATTTAAATTTAATTTAGATCAAACAAAAACATTTTCAGTGCTGCTTTTGTGCCCCCTCCGGACTCTCTTTGATGAAAGAGAAATATACTTATCCAAATACCCTAGTAGTAATTCCCTTGTTCAAATTTAAGTTAGATCAAAGGGAAAATATTTTCAGTGCTGGGTGTGTGCTCGATACGGAATTTCTTTGATGAAATTGAAATATACTTATCCAAATACTATAGTAGTAATTCCCTTGTTTAAATTTAATTTCAATTTAAATGAAAGGAAGAACATTTACAGTGCTGCTTTCGTGCACGCTACGGACTCTCTTTGATGAAATTGAAATATACTTATCTAAATACCCTAATAGTCATTCTCTTGTTCTTATTTAAATTCAATTTAGATCAAAGAGAAAATATTTTCAGTGCTGGGTGTGTCCTCGATACGGATTCTCTTTGATGAAATTGAAATATGCTTATCCAAATACCCTTGTAGTCATTCTCTTGTTCAAATTTAATTTCAAATACGATCAAATGAAAAACATTTTCAGTGCTGTTTTTGTGTACGCTATGGATTCTCTTTGATGAAATTCAAATATACTTATAAAAATATCTTCGTAGCCATTCACTTGTTCAAATTTAAATTCAATTTAGATGAAAGGAAAAAAAATCAGTGATGGTTTTTTGCCCGCTACGGACTTTAATGATGAAATTGAAATATACTTATCCAAATACCTTAGTAGTCATTCACTTGTTCAAATTTAAATTCAAATTAAAACAAACGAAAAACATTTTCAGTGCTGGGTGTGTGCTCGATACGGACTCTGTTTGATGAAATTGAAATATATTTATTCAAATACCCTAGTAGTCATTCCCTTGTTCAAATTTAATTTCAAATTAGATCAAAGGAAAAACATTTTGAGTTTTGATTTTTTGCCCACTACGGACTTCAATGATGAAATTGAAATATACTTATCTAAATACCCTAATAGCCATTCCCTTGTTCAAATTTAAATTTAATTAATGTCAAAGTGGAAAAAACTTTTCAGTTGGAAGTTATTTCCCCGAAGACACCCTTTAATCAAAATAAAACATACTCTTAGTTTCAGAATATATGTGGTTATGGGGTTTGACTCCAAATCCCTGCGTGGAGTTCGACAACAAACGGACAGACAGATAGAAGCTACATCTTTATATATATATATATATATATATATATATATATATATATATATATATATATTATTCAGATAAGATGAGAACAAATGAAGTATAATTCACATTTAATTTAAAAAAGGGATCCGTACTGATTAGTGCTAAGGAAAATGATCCATAGCGAATTACAAAGTTTAAACCTTAAGGCTAGCATAACTACTAACGTTAAACGAGTAGATTTTCTTGATGTTACGATAGATCCTTTTAATGATGTATTCCAACGTTATATGAAAAATTATGCCAACCCAATATATATTCACCCATTTCTAACCACCCTCCATCTATTAGCAAACATATATCCTCATCTATCGAATGTAGGAAAAGCAACAACTCATCTGACAAGGATGTGTTTAATAAATATAACATTGTTTATAATAGAGCTTTAAAAATAGTATAAAATATAAATAAAAAAAATAGTAAAACTACAAGTACGCTGAAATCAAGTACAGAAAACATGATCTAAGTAAAAGAAAATCATTTGGTATACACCCCCATTTAACCAATTTGTCAGTACTTAGATCAGGAGTTCCTTCTTTTAATTGATAAACATTTCCCTAAAAGTAATCCTTTTAGTAAAATATTTAACAGAAACTCACTAACTCTTAGTTATAGCTTCACCGATAATCTTGAGATTATAAAGAAACACAATAATTAAATTTTAAACCAATTTAAAAATTCTGATAATAATGCACATTCCAAGATAAATACTGTTGATGATATTAACCAATGTAATTGCAATAATTGCTCATTACGTAACAAATGTTGTTTATCTAAGTAATATTTCTGCAATAAAGAATCCGATTATTGAAAAAAATTATATTGGTAGTACTAAGAATTGTTTTAAGACTAATTTGTAGCAGAATATCTTATCCTTTACCTATAGTACTTATAAAAAATAGTACATCTCTTTCTAAATATTTTTGGAATTTAAAAGAAGCTAAAACTCCTACGGTAAAATTTTTAAAAAGTTAGAACATGTAAATATTTAAATGGACCAAATGACTCTTGATTCTTATGCTTACATGAAAAACTAGAAATCATTAGATTTTATGATAAAAATCCTTCTTAAAACAAAGAAGTGAATTAATCTTAAATTGTAGACATATTCAAGCTTTTAGCTTACAACATGGTTAAACTTTGAATATGATAATACTTTTTCTTATCGTAATAATTAGTAGATGAACTGCGTTGCACCTTATGACTTACTATTCTATTTGTAAGATTCATTTAGATTTATTATAGTTCTGTGTTGATGTCTAGTTAGTATTATTAGCATCTTATATGGATGCGCTATACTTAACGTTTGCATATTAATTTGCCAAAGTAGTTTTGTATTTATGATCTAATTGCCTTTTTTAAACGGTTAAGTTATTTATCAATTTCTTAAAGAAGCCTTAAAATTATCAAGTACAAAATTTTATGTAGGAAGCTGACCGAGCATATAACTATTTAGCATTTTGTTAAATTACCTCCCTACCTCTTTCTCTTTATCTTCTTGTGAAAGTTGAATTATATATTATTTCTATATATTTTACGAAATAATGTAATCATTTGTGTCTGTCCCGAATGTAATTGTCTAGGATTTATATGCAGACAACTTCATGTCATGACCTACATAATTTTTTTCGGTTACTTTGAAATTAGCGCTGATCGCATTTCATTGATTAAACACGGTAAAACCCACAAGCCTCCTTTTAATTCTATTTTTTTAGAAAAAAAAAAAGCTGCTTTTGAAAATAATTAATCGTTCACTCGAGTGTAAATTACTATCACCCAGGGAGACACCTTTGTAGTGTAGAAACACGATTGCTATTGTGTAGCAATTTTTAAAATATTTTTGCTTTAATCTGATATATATATATATATATATATATATATATATATATATATATATATATATTATAAATGGACAAAGTCCGACAATTATTTTAAGACATTTTATATGTGTAAACATTTTTTATAGATACAAATATTTAAAGTAAATGTTGTCTGTTTATAATAAACAGTATTAAAAACAACATTTACCGGCCTAAATGTCCGAGAAATTTTTACAGAAAATATTCGTCCTTCGACAAGATTCGAACCTGTATCCTATACGGAACCGTCATTTGTTTATAATAAATATTTTACCAAATCGGTAAAGGCACATCAAGCTAAATGACGGTTCCGTAAAGGCTCTGTGAAAATTTCCCGGACATTTAGGCCGGTAAATGTTGTTTAATACTGTTTATTATAAACAGAGCATTTAATTAAATATTTGTATCTAAAAAAAAGAATGTATAAACATAAAAATGTCTTAAAATACACGTATATATATATACACACACACATATACACACACACATATATATACACGTATATATACACATATATGCATACACACGCGCATAGACACAGGCACACACACACACACACACATATATATATACGTATACATATAAACAAACATATATACACATATATATGTACATATATCCATATACACATACAGTCAACGACGAAATTATTCGTATACCCATCAATTTTGAATATTTTTATCCATTTCTCAGAATCTAATGTCCGTATAATGCTAGGTTTTTTATATGTTAATATGCACAAAAAAAGCAATATAAAACTCAATTTTCAGAACAATTGGTTAAATACAACGAATTTGTCAGGCGAATTATTTAAAATAGGAAAAGACAAAATTATTCGTACAGTATGAAAAATAGAAAAAATTGAACAACTTTCAAAATATTAATAATCAATAGCATGGCCTCACATCTTTATAATCGCAATCGTTTTCTAAAGTTTTGATGAGATTTAACAAGTCTTTCTAGTTTTTTTTTCATTCTTCTATGGTTACATGTTCTAATTCTTGAAGGTTTTTTGGTGATGATTTATTCGAACTTTCAATTCTTGTCATAAATTTTCAATAAGATTCAAGTCATGATTCATTGAAGACCATGACAAAACTGTAATCTTCTTTTTCTGAAGCCACGCAGTCACTGATTTAGACGTATGTTTGGAATAATTATCTTGCTGGAAAGTAGATGAAGATTTTTCGCTGATAATTGTAGATTTTCCTCCAGAATTTTGATATAGTCTGCAGATTCCATTATTCCACTTATTGCAATTAATTGTCCAGTCACCCTTGAGGTAAAACACCCCAAAACATCATCGAGCCGCAGCCATGTTTTTATGTTGCCACTGTGTTCTTTAGGAGAAAAGCATCACCTTTCTTGCTCCAAATCTTCTGTACATCATTATGTCCAAAAAGATCAATTTTTGTTTCATCACTCCATAGTACTTGATCCCAAAAGCAATTTTCTTTGTCCAAGAACGTATTGACAAAATTAAACCGAGTAACAATGTTTCATGGTTTGTGAAGAGAGGCTCGTCGTGACCGGTTTCCATACAACACATTTCTATTTAAACAACGTATCCATCCTTTTGGCGATGTCTTTCAAAAAAGCTCTTGGGTTTATATTAACCTAGCGACACAACTTTTGTATAGTTCTCTGTGACAATTTGGGTTTTCTTCCACGCCCAGGGAAATTCTCTGACGTGCCAAACTGTTTAAACTTCCTTATAACAGACTGTACCGTAGATCTAGGGAGACCGGTTTGAAATAGCGCTGTCATAATTCCCCAACTTGTGGAAGTTAATAATTCTCTGTCTCAAGTCAACGCTAAGCTTCTTTGTCTTCCCCATTGTGTTGTTAATGTAAGAATAACAATGGTGACCCTCTATACACCACGTGATGTTCTTTGCTGGAATTATCATAAATATTCCACTGAATCTAGAAAGACATAAAGATTCTAAGAAATGGTATATATATATATATATATATATATATATATATATATATATATATATACTAGCAGCATGGCCCGGCGTTGCCCGTGCTTGATTCAAAAATCGTACAACTCATACAGCAATCGCTATCACTTGACTTAAAATATTTTTGCCCTTCCTTGCCTTTAAAGGAGTGCCCTTTTTCCGTGCTGATGTTGCTACATGCCTTACTTCTTGCCTATCTCACACTGCGAATTTTTACTAAGCTCTATACTTAACATTAAATCTGTTACGAAAAAAGAACTAAACAAAATCAACACAAAACGATCAGCTTTAAAAAAGGATTCGTAACTGGAAAAACGGAATGAAAAAAGAATGTTAACAATACATACTTTTTCACACCCAACCCAGTTCTGCGGAATCAGAATCAACGTTGAGTTTAAGCAAGCGAATGAGCCAATTGGAGTAATGCAGATTTAAATTTTTCCCACTTGTGACGAATGCAGCTCTCGATTTTTTTTTTTTTTTTTTTTTGCATGCTAGCGTGCTAGTTAACATTTGTGTCAGTCAGCTGTTGGCTCTCACGCTGGCCAATAGAATCTTCCTGCCTATTCGTGGCAGCCAGCTATAGGCTCTCACTCTGGTCAGTAGAAAATGGCTGCAAACTACATGAAAACTGCCGTAGAAGCATGAAAAAATCGATTATTTCCATTATCGATGGGAGTTGGGAAATACAAAGTCGGTCTTGGCCTTCCCGCTAACTCGGAGCATGTGCATGTAAATTTTGGTGCAAATCCGTCGAAAATTGCGGCCGTGCATTTGTTACACACAAACACACATAAACACGCACACATCCTGCCTTTTATAGATAGAGATATTTATAAATTTCGAAATAAATGTTGGTGGCTTTTCCTGTAACAGAAATATATTCAGCAATGTTATAAAAGCATTTACATATACAAATTTAAATTTATATATTTACATATTGGTGATAGACAAATACTTGTAGATAGACTATGATAGACTATGATAGACTATGATAGACTATGATAGACCTTATTTCACTGTCTGTTATTATTTCTGTTGCAACAACTGTTTCAACTGCTGTAAACAAATGATAGATTAACATTAAATTTGACGTCCAAGAATTTTTGATGACCGCCTTCCTTTACATATATCTTCAAAGTGTTGGGCACCTCGAGGCGGTGTAAGGGTTAGCAAGCTTGTCTCTCTAGAACATTTACGACTATTTTAGTGACTTCGATCCGCACTAGGTGCTCCACACCTTCGGCCTTGTGCCACATCTAAGCTACGCTTGGAAAATCACTGAATAAGAATCGGCTTAGATAGATAGATAGATAGATAAGAATCGGCTTGGGCACCTCAGGGAGGTGTAATGGTTAACAAGCTTGTCTCGATAGAACAATTACGACTGAGTAGTGAGTTCGATCCTCACTGGGTGCCTCATACTTTCGGCCTTGTGCCATAGCTAAGCTACGCTTGGAAAATCACTAAATAAGAATCAGGTTAGATAAGAATCGGCTTGGGCACCTCAGGGCGGTGTAATGGTTAACAAGCTTGTCTCGATAGAACAATTACGACTGAGTAGTCAGTTCGATCCTCACTGGGTGCCTCATACTTTCGGCCTTGTGCCATAGCTAAGCTACGCTTGGAAAATCACTAAATAAGAATCGGCTTAGATAAGAATCGGCTTGGGCACCTCAGGGCGGTGTAATGGTTAACAAGCTTGTCTCGCTAGAACAATTACGACTGAGTAGTGAGTTCGATTCTCACTGGGTGTTTCATACTTTCGGCCTTGTGCCATATCTAAGCTACGCTTGGAAAATCACTAAATAAGAATCGGCTTAGATAAGAATCGGCTTGGGCACCTCAGGGCGGTGTAATTGTTAACAAGCTTGTCTCGCTAGAACAATTACGACTGAGTAGTGAGTTCGATCCTCACTGGGTGTCTTATACTTTCGGCCTTGTGCCATATCTAAGCTACGCTTGGAAAATCACTAAATAAGAATCGGCTTAGATAAGAATCGGCTTAGATAAGAATCGGCTTGGGCACCTCAGGGAGGTGTAATGGTTAACAAGCTTGTCTCGCTAGAACAATTACGACTGAGTAGTGAGTTCGATCCTCACTTGGTGTCTCATACTTTCGGCCTTGTGCCATATCTAAGCTACGCTTGGAAAATCACTAAATAAGAATCGGCTTAGATCAGAATCGGCTTGGGCACCTCAGGGCGGTGTAATGGTTAACAAGCTTGTCTCGCTAGAACAATTACGACTGAGTAGTGAGTTTGATTCTCACTGGGTGTCTCATACTTTCGGCCTTGTGCCATATCTAAGTTCCGCTTGGAAAATCACTAAATAGGAATCAGGTTAGTTAAGAATCGGCTTGGGCACCTCAGGGCGATGTAATGGTTAACAAGCTTGTCTCGCTAGAACAATTACGACTGAGTAGTGAGTTCGATTCTCACTGGGTGTCCCATACTTTCAGCCTTGGCTACGCTTGGAAAATCACTACATCTTCAGGGTGAATTTTAACTGCTGTGATTAAGATGGTAAAACTGTTATAACAAACTCTTTTAATGATTTCCGTTGTCATCACCAGGACTAACGTATTCAAATACAGATGCATAACTTCAGTGATTGTGTTGATCTTAAGAAGCAAGTGTTGGATTTACCACCTATATGTGAGTGACCTTAACAGTGCCTGCCATAGGAGCAGATATTTACCCAAACATTATAAAATAAAAATAAAAAAAATCAACTTTAGAAAAGTTGGAAGAACATAAATGAAAATTTTATTTTAAAGAAAGGGAATTTGCTTAAGAAGTATAAAAATGTGTTATATGTCTTCTTTCTTGCCATAAAAAAGGAAATCTTGCAAACATTTCAAAAGTATGTCCTTACTCACCAGTCCGGCATGTTATGTTGCAAGAGGTTGTGTTTTCCCATGTATCCAGGAAGCATCTTCTCTTTACAGCATCTCCCTCAAATCTCTTCTCTGTAGAGAGTGTCTTTCACTAACTGGCCATTAAGGGTCACACTACCAGCGAAGTTTGGTGCATATTGATTAGGGAAGAAGACGGAAACAAGCACCTGGCTCATTTGAAGCAGATCAAATTCAACACAAGTCCTCCTCACAAATGTTTACCAACCAGCCATATATGTTTATATTATAAAATTTCCGAAACACAATACTGAATGGCATCAACTATAGAAAAAATGTTGGCTCTATTGGAAAAAATTTTCTGTACTAATTTCCTGGACATATTCCAATATATTGTTTACTTATATGTCAGGAAACTCGTTATTTATTATACTTATTCCAGTTTAATGAAAGTTTATTTTAAAGAAAGGGAATTTGCTTATAAAGTATAAAAAAAGCGTTATATACCTTCTCCCTTACCATAAAAAGGAAAGTTAGTGAATATTACAAATGCCTGTCCTTACTCATCAATCCGACATGTCATGTTGTGATTTTCCAGTGTGTCTGGGAAGCATATTTTCTGTTTTCTTTTGTTTTTGTTTCTCTTTAAGGGAGGTAAATGATTTTTCAAATGATTATGATTATTATCCATTTAATAAATCCTATGCACTTAAATTCTCACCTAATTTTAAAATTGCAATGTTTCATATCTTCAATTTCTTACAGTTGTATCGATTAATTTGTTAAAATAAAGCGAACCAACAATGTCACGAGATATGTCAGAGATGATTTAATTTATATTTTGTGAAAGACCACCAAGATTCATTCTTAGTGCCACTAGCTTGGACATTTGCAGCCAAGAGCTGCCCTGCTACGTCCAGAGGGTTGAATTACCCTCATTCTCTGCATATTCCTTTGGTAAAAAGGGCGTTCCATTCCGAAAGCTTCTTCCCAAGAATTACTACTCTGTAAAACAGACTCCTGCTCGTGGATGCTTCCCTGAACACAATAATCTTCAACTCTTCAAGTTTAGGGTTAATTGTTATCTGTCCGCCATATCCTCAAAATCTTTACTTCTTACATGCTCCTCACTTGTTCATATTACATACCTTATTCCCGTAACACTCTATCTTGAGTGGCTCATGGGCTTTGGAGAATTTTATTGTGAAAAAAAGAAAAAGGTGCATCACCTGGTTGCTTGAACTGTAGTTCGTATCACATCTCAAAAAGAAAATTAAGGTAACATGACATTTCTCAGAAATTAATTAAGATATAAGTATCTTAAACCCCAAAACAATTACCATATTTGACGGCATATAAGACGCACGGATGTATGAGACGCACATCAATATCAGCAGGGTAAATCAAGAAAAATTAGTAATTAGTAAAATTAGTAAAATTATTAGTAAATGGTACAGCCTGGGGTATATTTATGAGATATTATTTAAGTTAAACAAGCCATGGTTACAATTAAACGAGAAATAATAGGAAAAAAAAGAACACGAGTCTATAAAAACTTTATTATATCCAAAGGTAAGAAAACAAAATAAAAATCAAAGAAATTATTCCAATTGAGCAAAACAGTACAGTTACCATTAAAATTCAGTCAAAATTTTTCCTTTATATGATCTGTACAACCTGCGTCTTGTAAGTGTCTTAGTGGAATAATTGGATATAAAAATCCTGATTGCATTTACCAATGCAACCGGAAGTTATTGCAAGAAAAATATTAATGAAAAAAATATATTTTACAAATATATAATTTGAATTTTTGCATATAATTTTAGTGAAACAAAGTACTAATATTAAACGTGATGAAATTAATATAATGAATATTATCAATAATAAAACTTTTAATCTGCATCATAGCCTTTTAATGACAATAGGTATATAAAAGTTACTCTAAAAGTCTAAGCTAACAGGAGTTGCCTGGTAGCTAATTTCGGCTGACTATTGTGAATTTTAAACCTACATATGGCATATAAGACGCAGGAGAATTTATTTTTAAAAAATAGTGTGTCTTATAGACGTCAAATACGGTATTTAAAATTGAATCTGCACAATGTTTTTATAGATATAGGTATTTTTCACAACTACGTCTAAAACAATAAAAGACTTAATACAGTGTAACCCGGATATAAGAGAGTTGTCGGGACCGGAGAAGAAGTCTCTTATATCTGGGTTTCTTTTATATCCGGGTTTGGTCTATTTTGTTTACATTAACGCGGGCTCTAATTTGGGACCAGAGAAAATCTCTCTTATACCGGGTTTCTCTTATATCCGGGCCTCTTATATCCGGGTAAAACAAAACAATACGTTAAAAGTAAAACTTGAAGGAGGAATTTATTCTATTACCTGTAATAATTGCCACAAGGAATACATCAGAGAAACCTCAATTAATTTAAATAAAAGATTATATGAACACAACTGGGATATTTTAAAAAACACATTAAATGCATGTCGCTCACAAAACTGACCACAATTTTTATATAAAACCTGCTGTTCTAATTAAACGAGAAGACAATTCACTAAGACGGAAATGTTGAGAAAAAAAGTTTAGAAATCGCTAGATCATCCCCAATAAATTTGCGCCTAGTTTTCATCATTCTTGGCAGATCTTTCATTATCACAATGTGGAATATTTAATAACAAAAGTGATGGAAACAAAAAAAAAGAACCTGAATGAAATCGGAGAGATTATTTGCCAAAAACACATAAAAACAAAAAAATCATTAAATTTTAAATTCCCAGCATCTCTAATTCGAGTGAATGTAAGTACAAACTCATTCCGATAAAGTCTTTAAGAATAAAATACAAAATCTTTTTCCAATTTGTCATACATCTTTCCCCCGAAAGTGTGCCTGATATATATATATTTGCATATTGTTATTCAAGATATAGGTATATGTCTATATTTATAAATATATGTGCCTATACATTTTTGCATGTTTGTTTACAAGGTTGTATTGGAAAGTTCTAAGACTAGGTCTTAAAAAAAAAGAAGTACACCATTACTTCATATAAAATTTAACTTTGGCTACCATCCTTTTTGAAATTGCCCAGTTGAGAGCATACACTGAAATTTTTTAAGCACTTTCTGGCATTTTATGGTAAAGTAATTGATTGATTACTTTGAATGCTCACCATCTTGAACTAACACTCGACTGGCTTTGAAATACATTTTTACCATCAAGCTATTTCTTAAGTAGGGTAATTTAGTCTTGCATTAAGCATTTAATGGGTGTTTACCATAGAAGATGGACAATTGCTTTGCTATAATGGTTTTTTTAGTTCAATGGTAAAGCACACTTGGCTTGAAAGTGATTTCCCAGATTAGAAAGGGAATGCAGGTTCAATTCAATTTTCATTATTAAGACCTTCGATCTCTAGTCCACGCACACACACACACACACACACATATATATATATATATATATATATATATATATATATATATATATATATATAATTACTGAAACTTTCCGACGGCTGGACTGAGCAATTACAAAAAAAGGGTTGGTCTAGCATCAATCAGCTAAGTGACAAATTTTATATTTCTATTAATCCCATATATATATATATATATATATATATATATATATATATATATATATATATATATATATATATTTAATATTCAAACAAATTCTTTTACCTCATATGGGGAATAGGTTATTTCGGCAGACGACGAAAGTGGTCGTTAGTCTTTTCAACCCCAGTGTGGAATGAAATGAAGTTTATGTCTGTAAGATTAGACATGAACTTCGTTTCATTCCATATCGGGTTTGAGAAGACAGATGACCACTTTTGTCGTCTGCCTATTCATACAAGATAAAAGGATTTGTCTGGTTATTAATTATATTACTCTGTATAAATTAAATAATATACATGGAACTATTTTTTGTGGATCAGTTCTAATCATATTACTAGGATTCATTATATACCGACGGATTTATTTTACCTTATATATATATATATATATATATATATTAATGATAGAATATGGTAATCCGTATGGAATTTCCAGGAGGATATAGATCCATGGAGATCTCTATATCAAAAGACAGAACAAAATTACTATTATTAATTAAAGAATATCAAACACTTAAAATCACATTGGTAATAATTTGAATTTCTCATGAAATAAAAATTATTACCTCTGGGATTTTAAGTGTTTGATTTCTTTAATTAATTAATTAATTAATTAATGATAATAATAATAATAATTTTATATATATATATATATATATATATATATATATATATATATACATGAGATCGCTGGGAAATGAGAATAGCATAATGAAAACGGCTTTAAACTTGACGAAAACAAAATTTTATCGTCCAAATGTTTACGTTACTAAAGAGGAAAAAGAACAAAGTATTTTTTAATTATTTAAAAAAAAATGGTCCGTCTTTTAGAACATTCTAACTTTTGATTAAAAAAAACATTGTTTATCTAGGTCAGCGGAAGTACTAAATAACATAGCAAATTTTAAGACTGACATTAATATTGAATATATATATATATATATATATATATATATATATATATATATATATATATTACTCCCCATAACTAATTTTATGAAAACTCTAGAAATTCAGTGTTGAAGCATTTAAGTGATTACAGTGAAACCCGGATATAAGAGAAACCCGGATATAAGAGAGATTTTTCTGGTCCCAAATTAGAGCCTGTGTTAATGTATATAAAATAGACCAAACCCGGATATAAGAGAAACCCGGATATAAGAGACTTCTCTCTTATATCCGGGTTACACTGTATATTATTTAAAAGCACAAGGCTTTGGGGAAAGTAAATAATTTCTTTTTTAATCGGACCTCATCTACCTAAAAATCAGTTCAGAATTGTAACATACAAAACTCAATAAAACAATGATATTATTTAATTTTAAATGCTTTTAGTTGCTTTTAATTGTTTTTATGAATAGGCATATTGTCTAAAGGCAAAAAAAACTATTTCGATGAAAAGTGAATTTTTAAAAGAATGCTCTGCCATTGAGCTCTTTTTTTTCCCAGTGTTCCATTTCAAATGTACTCCTTCAAGAGTTAATTACTTCTGTGTATTGGTACACATGCATGTGTGCACACGCATGCGAAACACGCGGACTGAGGTATCCCAACTTTGCTCTTTCGTATCATCATGTCATTACTATTTCTGCTTACAACTGCCAAGGTTTCTTTTTCAACTTCCTCTACCGAAGCCTTCCTCTTTTCTATTTTCAATGATTGTGATTCCCATGTCAGCCGGACAAGTGTGCAGCAAGAGGCCCATGTAATTTACTTAATGGAATCTCTCAGCTCACACCTGACACCAGGCCGGCGCCATCTACAACAGTGTTGTTCAGCCAACCCCCTCATCTCTCATAGATTCTTCACCAACACTACCACCACGCTTCCTCCACCCATCTCCATCTGCCTGGTTTCTGGCTTATGCGAATGTCTCAATAAAGACAGGAGGGTGGGCCATACAACTCTTTCAGTCAGTAGTAAAAGGATTTCTCCGTCAACCACCTTACGCCACAACCGACTTCGACACCCTCAGCTCTCCGAAGACAAACACCAGTCGGCTTTTTAGCCATGTGCTCACTAGTGCAGATGGGAGTCGGGGTTTGGGGATTATTATTATTATTATTATTATTATTATTGTTGTTGTTCTGCGTATTCTTTTGTTCGTTCCCTGATGCTAAAGAAACAACAAGAAAAATGAAAAGTAGCTCGTGTTAACAAGAAAAACAAGTAGTAAATAAAATAAGTTACAATTTTACAAGCACCTTTAAAAAAACGAAAAAAAAATCCGTCAAAATTAAATTTAAAAAAAAACATAAAAATTAACACATTCAAATTCAATATTTCAACTCATTTACACAAACAAAAGTACAAATAAAATAATTACTCTCTTTACCTTTTATTTAAATTAACCTTTTTATTTATAAAAATATATTGAAATTTGTCAGTTTTCTTTTCTCCATATTTTTTTATCCTTTATTTAAAAAGAATAACTAAATAAAAAAAAAAAATATATTTTTTCTTACCCAGTAATAATTTTATGACCGTTTTCCAAATTTAAATTATCAGGAATCCAATTTTAATACTTAACAATACAATGAATGAGCTAAAAATCGTTAGAATCATTTAAAATAATCAATTAATTGAATAGAAAATTCAAACAGCAAAAATAAATTAACCAACCAAAACAGTACGAATAAAATAATGATGAATAGTTAAAATAAAATTTAAAAAAGGAATTATCAATAATCGAATAAAAAAACGATTATAAAAAATATTAATTGATTAATAATAAATTTATATATATTTTAAAAACCCATTGAATTAAAAAATAAAAATAATTTAAGTTTAAATATCACATTATGCAAATTAAAATGGAAAACAAAGGAAAATTTTAAAACACACTAATTTTGAAAAATAAATAATTTTTAAAATATGTGATTGTTGTTATTTTAAACTTAAAGTAAATTATATTTTTTCCAAATCAGAATAATTAAACTTTGAATGAGCTAATATTCCTCAAATAAAGTTTCAGAAAAGTATATTCTATTTTTGGAAGATTTTTAAAACCAAGAATTAACTTTTAAAATAAATTAAATCGACAAATGTGTCAAAATGGCCGATTTTAGTGATGTTACTGAAAGCAACAACAAAAATTGATTCCAATCAGTAGTATACTATAATTTCTATTTGAAATACACCAGAGTATTTTGCTTACTAGAAATTAAAGTTAGTCATTTAGCTTTCAATTAAAACTGAAAATTTTAGTTTTAATTGAAAGCTAAATGATTAACTTTACTATTTCATTTTAAGTTATGAAATCGTCAAGAATGCTTTTTCATTTTTAAACCGTTGGTATCAAAAATGAGTGGAGGTACCTACTTTGTCAAACGGCAGTACTGACAAGGTTGTGTAGAGGGTATTTTAATCACCCAACAAACAGACTAGACACTGTGACTAATTTATTCAATAATTCTTTCGTACAACTATAATTTTTTTTGTACTAGTCACCATTGCAAAAGAATTATAGTTATACGAAAGAATTATTGAATAAATTAGTGACTATTCTTACTTACTCAAACACAGAAAGCTTACTTAACTGTGATTTATTTTCTTGAAAAAACAAGGCAATATTTATAAACTAAAGCTCGAAATTAGGATGGAACATGTGCACCGTTTTTTTTTTTTTTTAATCTTTCTCCTATCCTCCAGTATGAATTTGTTTGTCTTGATTATTTTCATTCTTTTGAGTGAGAAAGAAAATAAATAAAATATAAACAAGTTGTTATAAAACTAAAAAGCTAATGTCAGAGAAAAAAAATGTATGCAACAACAATTTAAAAAATATTTTTTTATCCACCTTGGTCTTAGCAGATGATAAAATAACAGGTTCTCTATTTTTGTTTCCTGCCAGATGCACAAATGGACCCCCCCCCCCCAGCATCCTGTCATTCCTTCTCCTTTCTATTCCTCTGTTGGCATTATTCTGGCACAGATGCACAAAACAGCAGCGTTCGTTCTTATCAGCGACTGATGAACTAATAATTTACCGAATTGGTTTTAATTTCTTCTTTTGACTTCAAAATCGGACTCCACATTAGCACTTGTGACAAATTAATGTCTATAACGAAGTTTGAGTTTGATATTAAGTTTGAATAGTTGTTTAAAAAAGTAAAATTGTAAAAACAAAAGTCTTTTTTCTACTTTCAGTTTTACTTTTCGTATTTTTCATTAATTCTCTTGAAAAGTTGAATTTTAAAAGTCTAAGGGAGTGACTTTTCTTTGCACGTGCGCGATTTTGACATTTATTTTCAAATTATGGACGTGACGTTCACCAAAATAAAGAAAAAACCCAACAGTACTAAAAGTTAAATAAATGGAAAGATTTAAATTTTGAAAAACTTTCATTATTAGTTTTTAAAAATTCATCAAACACATTTAGAGTAATGAATGAATAAAGAAGCCTCAATTTTTTGGCAGTGGAAAGTAAAGTTTGATTTTTTGGTTAATCAAAAAAAATCTCCAAGATACAAGGAAGAAATTGAATCTTAAAAAAAAACGTAAGTACATAAAATTTTATTCTCTTTTATAAATTCGTTAGTGTTGTTTTTTTAGAAGACAAGAACTGTAAATGTTTATTTGCTAAATAATTTCTTGCTTTTTTCTTGATTTAATATTGTCGCATGAAAAAATAAACTTTTTTGAAAAAAAAAAAAGATTTGACTGAAAAACATAAAAAACACAAGTATTAAAAAGTGCAAATCTAAGGTTGTATCATTCTTGTTCTTCTTGATAGTGAATGGGGTGTGACCACGTGGTTATTTAGTTGTTAGTTATGGTCACGATAGGGACATCATTTAAATATCGTGTGTTCTTTTAACTTTTGTATATTTATATTTTAATTCTATCTCCAAAAAGAAGTAAATTTTGAGATCTTTAGTCCCTCAATATGAAATCAGAAGATTTTTTGTTATTTAACTTAACATTTTTTCACCGTTTCATTTTCGAAAAAAAAAACATCTATTTTTGCTTTGAACAAAAATATTTCCTACATTTGTTTATATTCGCCCTTTAGACACATTTTTCAGCAGATTCCTTTTTAAACATTAAGCACAATGAATAATAAACATAAAAAGCATTAGCATAATTTTTTACCATATTTCATTTTGAAGAAACAATGCTGACTTCATTCACTAACCTTATTAACTTCAAAGACAAAACAAATCCTTACACTTTTTGTTTATTCAACGCTTGTAATTTTATTCATTACAAGATAAACTGGGAAAATTAATTTTATTTTGTGATTGGCACCTTCTTATTTTTCGTTTTATTTTTACTTAAATCATCACAATCGTTGCCCGAGACAATGATGCTAAAGGTTACTTATGTATAAATTTTTAACGATTTCAAAGTTGTAAAGTTAAGTTTATTTCTGTCTTTTACTCAACAAAGCAATGTTTTTATTTTATTTTTCAGGTACGGCGCCGCAAAAGTAAAAAAAAAATGTCGGCGTGGGAGGCGGGGGGTATGAAATAGGATGCTCATTTTTAAAGGCTCCTAATTAAATTAAGATTTTTAGATCATAAAACAAATATTTTTAGATCTACTTTATTTTAATTTTAAATTCATTTTTTTTCTTCATTAAATTCTTGATGTTTGTATGTAATGTACTTATTTCGTGGCCGGTCACAGGAAAAAAAAGAGTCACAAGTCACAACTAAAACTTTGTTTTCAAAATGACATATTTGTTGGTCAACATGACATGAACCCATTGTAGCCGATTTTTGGATCACACTTTTAATAATTTCCATAGCAGGGGACATAAAGATTATTTTTCACTAAATCTAAGTATTGTTGATCCACAACATCGGTGAGATCCGAGATTTCCACACACGCTATCTTCAGGATCAGGATAAAAAAAAAGAAAGAAAAGTCTATTATTTAAAGTACAGACGAAGAAACAGTGCTAAACATTGTCCAGTTTCTTTTTTTATTTTTCCGGATACAAGAGAAACCCGGATATAAGAGATTTTCTCTGGTCCCAAATTAGAGCCTGTGTTAATGTATATAAAATAGACCAAACCCGGATATAAGAGACTTCTTCTCCGGTTCCGACAACTCTCTTATATCCGGGTTACACTGTACTTTTACCTGGATGCACTTTCTGGAATGAAGCCTAGACTTTTTTCCGCATAAAGTCTTTCGTAAAAGTTTTAGAAGCTAGTTTCGGAAAAAAAGATTAATTGACCGGTACCCAGTATAATTTTATATATATATATATATATATATATATATATATTCTTTTTTCTTTTTTTTTGGTAAGTGATACAGGTCAGCTCAGTAGCATTCCAATGAGGTCAAAAAGATAAAAAGTTAGTCTTCTCTTCTGTTTGATTTTTCAGTGCCAACGGGGAAACTAATGGGTACTATTAATCCTCTTCTCCTCCTCCCTCCAACTATGGGTAAATAGCAGGACAGACCGGGTTCTATAGCCTTGGATAGCAACAGGTCTACCGCAGAAAGAAATGGCAACCTACTGCGGGAAAAAAATCTGCTTCGTCAGTTATGTATCGAAAGATACATGATCGCCTAAACGTATATCACGCATGGCACATAACTGACTGAGGAAACCACCCACTTAAATTAATTATTTTTGTTATGCTTTTTTATTCTCTTTTCCTTTTTTTTTTTAAATATAAAAGGAAAACTTTTTTCTTTTTTTTTTTTTTTTTTAAACTGCACATTTTCTTTCTGTAGCAAGGTTTTGCCGTAAAACCGCAAAAATATCAAATAAGCGTCTGACAAATATATGCTGTCAGAAATGGTTTTGTTCGTCAGTGGTATTTCTCATTAAATGATTCGGAATCGTTTTTTTGGCGTTATGAAATTAGCCTATACACCACATGAATAATGGTGCAGGCCTGTGTCAATTTCAAAAATGTCAATAAAAACAAAGTAAATTTTCTGACAATTTTGTACACTCAGTGTATTCCTTTATTTGGGAATTTTTTTCTTTTTTTTTCCTTTTTTTTTTTTAAGGGATAAAAATTTTTATCTAAAAAAATTATATACATTTTTATTTTTCACCTTTATTCATTAATTTATTCTGCCCCCCCCCCGATTTTTTCACTGAAAGAAAAATTACATTACTTTTTTTTTTTTTGTATACTTAGAGATTTCAGTTATTTAAAAAATTATTTTTTCAAACTATGACGAAATTTATCTTCCTCGTCAACTATTTAGTAATCATCCTGTAGGTTCAAATTCAAATTTTTGTAATCAATATTTATTAGAAAAGAGAAGAAATGTTTATTTTGATAAAATGTAAAAAAAACAAAAAAAAAAAACAAACAAATGTTCACCATATAGTTTTAAACAAAATTGGAACTTAAAAAGAACTAATTGCATGGAACACAGATTTTTAATTGTTTGATTCACAATATCTCCACGCTTTGCAAAATTTTAAAAAAACTGGAAAAAATATGGTTTGGAAAACAAACTCTGAACTCGGACCAACGTTTTTTAAGCAGTTTTTATTGTAAAAATCTGAGAAAAATGTATAAAACTTTGTAAAGGGTTAGAAAAAAATCTGAATCCCAAAAGAACTTTAAAAAAAAAGTTTTTAATAACAAGTGTCAATTAATCAAATCGAACGTTTGGAAAAGTTGATACTTTTTAGGTTTTTTTTTCCACCTGTTTTAACTTTGGCTTCTTTTGAACAGTTAATTTTTTATGAATCAATACCAGATCTATTATTGCCGGTGAAGAAGTTGTGAGACCAGAATTATTCGTTTTTTTTTTTACTTTTTTTTTTTCATATTACTAAAAATTACGGACTCTAGACTATGAATATCATTTTTGTTTAATTTTATTTAAAAAAAAAAAAAAAAATTAATAGGTAGTGAGATCCGGTTGGCTAAATTCATTATTGATTGATACAACGATTCTAGGCTTCTTACGGAAATCAAAAAAAAAAAAAAATATTTGTTCATGCAACGTGATTTGTTAAATGTCTTCTTTTTTTTTAATACTATTCTGGAATGCTTAACCGATAGTAATATTTTGAAAAAAAAAATATGAACGTTTTTTAAATATTTTTAATTTTTAAGAAATCACGTGGTATGAGATGAGATTTTGTTTTGGCTTAAAAATCAATTGATACAGAGAATTTTTACGTAGTAAACAGGATGCTCTATTCTATTAAATTTTTTAAATTAAGAAAAATATTCTTGATCTGGAGTGTTTAATATTGTGGAAAAAAAAAATAGTACATTTTTTTTTTTTTTTTAAATCTAAAAATACAATGCCGATTGTACAATATTTGACAATTTGGAATTGTACAATAGGCACTGTTTTTAGATATTATTTTTATTTATTTTTTTTTTTATAGAGAAAGAAAGATATTTTCAAAAACATTCTTCATGAGAATTGAATCTCAAAACATTCTGCATGGAATTTTGTCTGGCATCGAACCCTGACAACTTGTTGGTGCGTCACTTGAGGCACACGACGCAAAGCTTAGTAAATATCGTGTACCCAATGACCAGGGGTGCTCCACATTTGTGACCCTTTGTCATAGTGTTTTTATTTTTTTGTTAAATAAACAAAAAAATAAAAACAATTTAAAAAATTGATTATAGAGAGTGCTTTTTACGTTTTTTTTTTTTTTTGTGGCTTTTTGTGCCATTGTTATTGTCGCCTCGTGTTTTGGTTATCATTTTTTAACAAGCTAAAGCATATTATTACGGCTGAGTTGTGAGTTCAATTGTCACTGGGTGGCGCATGCTTGCGGCCTTGTACCAAGAAACCAAACTGCGTATATAATTAATTTTAGTAACTTTTACAAATTGTGTGTGTATGTGTGTTTTATCCTCACTTCGTGCTCAGTATGTGCAGCCTTTCAAAGTAAGTATAAGTTTGCTTTTTAAAAAAGGTCAGCTCATTGAAAATAGTCATCTGAAGTCTTGCTATTCACTAATTATTCGGACAATTTTTCCCCCAACTTTGTTCCTACATCCCAGCTGGTGTATTTATCCTCCTGTCTTATTCATGTACAGGTCGCATCTAATCTTTAAGGATTTTTGAAAATAATTCCTGTTTTTGTTTGTTTGTTTTGTAGTTTTTTATTCATTCACGCCTTCCCCACTAACTTTTTTTTACTCCCTGATGGAAAAAATTATTCGTGTTATATACCAACACTTTAATGATCGAAAAACAAAGATAGCGGTGTCCGTTTAATTAAAAATAAAGGATTGTTTCGTTAAAGAAAGTTGCGAGTCTTTCTTACCCTGACATTGTTTTTGCTTCATCGCAAATGACACAACTGCATATATACATAAAACTTAGTAAAAAAAAAAAAAATTATAACTAACGAATTAAGAAATGTTTTAGCGCGAATGCCGGTTCCATACTTAGACGATCATCTGACTGCACAAAGTTAAAAAATAAAACAACATGGTGTGTGATAAGCAAGTTTTTGTTATCATTTTTACTGTTCTATTGTTTTATGTTAACCATAGATAGTATAGCACATGTAATTATATAATTTAAATTTTACTGTATTTGGGAGGGGGTTCATTATCGGATATAGAGTGCTTGTCGATACAGAGAGTAAAAAAAATCAATATTGACTCTGGGCCGATGATCGCTTGAAACTGAGTGACAGTGTCAAATGCACCATGGATGGAGTTCTATGTCCATACGCACTCTGATCCCAAAATTTACTTTATAGATAGAATAAAAAAGTTAAAATAAAAAACATACTAAAATTAACAAAAGTACATGAGTGTTACTGTTAAAGTAGAAAACAACCATGTTTATTAAACACTGGCAAAAGATTTGTACCACACATATCCACACGTTTGGTAAGATTTGGGATGTCGTGACTGAAAAATTCTACCCAATTAGAAGTTTCTAATTCCAACTACAGTGTAACCCGGATATAAGAGAGACTTTCTCTGGTCCCAAATTAGAGCCTGTGTTAATGTATATAAAATAGACCAAACCCGGATATAAGAGAAATCTCCGGTCCCAACAACTCTCTTATATCCGGGTTACACTGTATGTTTTTCTGTGTAGAAGTTAAATTCTAATTTTCGTTACTGTTCTATAATTTTTCTGTTTATGCAAATGTTTTTGTTTCATATTCGAAAAACAAAAAATGAAATACACAAAAATATTTTCTACTACAATCTACAAATACATATGGCTTTTTAGATCATTTTTCACTTGATGTCCAGTCTCTAAAAAAGCTTGTTTTTCTTCCATCTTTGTCCTATCCCTTCATCAAATACTTTTCCTTTTACTTGGTTTTCTTTTCGTCTGTCTCCATCTCTCTTGCCCACATTCAATTTTCCTACTTCACATCCTCTTTTCACCTTCCTCCAAGTTTATTCTCGCTTTATTATTTCACGATGAAAAACCCGTAACTGATTCCAACTGAAAAAGGGTCATGGATCACTTGGAGATCACCCACTTTGATTCTAGATAAAAGCATAGCGGTCACAAACAAGGCGAATATCCTATATGAACTGTTAGTGTTTGTACAAACTTATTCAATCTGGACAAAATTTTTGACAGATTAAGCGACTTTTGAAAAAAACCTTTATTTATTTTTTTTTTTTTTTTTTTTTTTTTTTTGTTAAATTCTGTCACGACGCTTAAAAAAATATTTTTAAAAAATTGAACGATTTTATCAAATTTAAAATTACATTTAATGAAAAAAAATGTGAATTTCAGTTTGGCTCAAATTTTGTTGAGCAGAAAAAATGTAGTTTATCTTGGGTTCACAATTGAATTTTAGTTGTAATGTCCCAGATGTTGAACGTTCTGTTTGATAAGACGACTTAAAAAAAATGTAAAAATAAATGCCTGAGACTAAAGGTCCTTTTATAAGCGAACTGCAAAAAACATCTGCATAGACATTCTGCTTACTTCTGTTTTAATTTTTGTTTGTGATAGTATCGGTGAAAAAACTATTTCATTTCACTTTTAGATAAATTTTATTTTTCCTACTACAAAATAACAAAAAAAGTTAATGATTTACGAAATTGGAATTTTTCGTAACACTAATTTTTACATACTGTGTAGTAGTGTAACCGCTTGTACTCCAAAAAAAAAAAAAAATAAGATATTTAATTTTAAACGGTATTTTCATTTCTAAAAAGTAAGACTTTGGTAATTTGCCGCATTCCTTTTTCGGACTGGTGCCAAGGTACTTCCACTTGTCGCTGAAAAAACAGGATAGCATGATGAAAAAAAAAAGAGACCAAACTTTAAAAGATAAAGTTTTATCGTCAAAATGTTTGTTATTAAGAGGAAAGAAAGAATTTTTTATTTTATTAAATTTTTTAATATTTTCTAGCACGTTCGAAATTTGGGTTAAAATTCTTGTTTTTTTTTTTTTTTTGGGGGTTTTTTTTGTTATTTTTACTTTGCGTCAGCAGTCGACGTAATATTTGCGATTACAGTTTATGCGCTTTTTTCAGGTCAAAAACATTGATTTAGAAATTCTTGCAAAAATCAAATAATTTTCGGATTTTAATGAAACTTTCAGGACCTATTCCTATTCATAAATGATTTTTTTTTTTTTTTTTTTTTTTTTTAGAAAATCATGGTTTTTTGTTTTTGTTTTTTTGTTTTTTTTTTTACATATGTGAAATATATGAAATTTCGAGAAATTAAATTTCAAACTCAAAATTTGTTTTATAAGCCAACTCCTAGGAGAATGTAAATCTTTAATTTTTTTTTTTTCAAACTACTGCTCCCAATTGTAAAATAAAAATCTCAGTAAAGCTATTTAATTACAAAAGCTTTTAATTGCTTTTATAAATAAAATTTATTAAGGACGCTATTGTCTTTAAAAAAAAATTTTTTCATGAATAATCAATTTTTACAAGAATTTGTTTTCGTTTTATTTAAATTTTAAATTAATGTATAAATCGTTTAAAATTTTGTATTACTTCAATCCGATTAGGAAGGTGATATTGTTATTAAATGAAAACTATATTTACTAATCAAAAATTGAAAAGATTTACGAAGTATTTTGCTTTAAGATTTTTAAAATAATTTTTAATTGTTTTTATGTATATAAAATATTGCATAACGTGCATGTTTGAAAGTATGGTCGGCCATAGTTGACATAATCAGAAAATGAGAGCAATGACTAGAGTAAATTTAAATTCAACATTTTTAAAATTAGATTACAGAGAATATTTTTTAAGATTACTGAGTACTTATATAAAAAAAGGCGCTCACCTGTCATTTTCTTAAATTATCTTTTAACAGATAAAGCCTCCGTAGAACAACAAAAATCTGTCAACACCTTATCAATGCCTGTTAAGTGATCTACAAGTGACAAGCAATGGGGACAAGTATGTAATCACCACTATTTGCTTTAAAAATCCATTTCTGTTATTTTAAACTGAAACAAAATATTTTTTTTTTCAAATCAGAATAATTATACTTTAAATGAACTAATGTTCCTTAAATAAAGATTCAGAAAGTATATTTTATTTTTGGAAAATTTTTAACACTGAGAATTAACTTTTGTTTATAAATGTGTCAAAAATGGCATCCATAAAGTTGAGATTCCAGTCATTATAATTTCTATTTGAAATGCACCAGAGTATTTTGCTTACTGGAAATAGTAAATTTAATCATTTAGCTTTCAATTAAAGCTAAAAAGAAAACTTCAAGAATACTTTTTCATTTTTTTAAAATTCATTTTAAATATTAGGTATCAAAAATTTAGTGGAGGTCTTTTGTTGGCTAACAGTAATTTTAAGGCTGGTGGATTTTAAATTTTAAATAACCCTTTCTCTAAAAATTGGACACAATGCACTAATGAGTTAACTAAGAAAATAATTAATAATTTCAGTATGTCTCTCACTGAAAAACAATAAATTAATTATATTTAAAAAATGAAATTAAAATATTTAGTGAAATAGAATGTAAAAAAAGAAAATTAAAAATTTTGAAAATGCGACAATGATGGTCAGTTTGTCAGAAAATTTAGTACATGTTCGCCAGAAGGAAGACAAAAAATTTTTTGAGGAGATATTCTTACTGTCAGGGGAATCAACTCTTAAAACATGTGACATTTATGTCTCACATGTCCATCCATATGTTTGGGAAAAACGTTTTTAAAACTTTTTTACATACTCAAAAAATATTTTAAAAAATACCCGTGTATCACAGATTGTAATAAACTTTCAAATTTATGGTCTGTGCAAAATAAATCTACTTAATAACAGCATTGCCTAAAGGGCACAGATTGAAACTTAATTTTTAAATATTTAAGACATTTTGTATTTAAAATTGAAAAAAAAAGAAAATTCTTGGAAAAATTCATTTTTCATCGCAAAAATATTTTGGCTTCAGACAATATTGACCATAACATATTATTCATAATAGTCAATTAAAAGTTTTTTGTAATTAAATGTCTTATTTTTATTGGGTTTTGTATTTTACAATTCAGAGCTGAATTTTAGGTAGCTGTGTATTTCAATTTTACAAAATAATTGGTGATTATATTCTTCAAAATATTCTGCTTTTAACTAATATAATCACTAAAAGGCATGTCGTACCTCTCGAAATTTCATAAAATTAACTAGGCGTTGGGTAACAAATGTTAAACAAAATATATTTTTACCAATATTTCCTAAAAAAATAACATGTCTAAAATAATTTCATTCATTTGTGAATACATTCTGAAAGATTCATTAAAATCTGACAATTTTTTTTTTTTTTTTTTTTGCAAGAATTTACAAATCAGTGTGTTTTTACACCTGAAAAATTTACAAAATCTAAGTGAATGCATATTTTTGGTTTTTAACTACCTAGTGGGCCACACGGAATTGTAACAGAAATGAAGATTACCGAAATAACAAATGAAATCTACAACAGCGGGTATATACCGAAAGACTTCAGCAGATCTATCTTCATAGCAATGCCGAAGAAACCAGGCACAAACAAATGTGAACTCCACCGAACAATAAGCTTAATGAGCCACATGACAAAACTCATCATCCGTATCCTGTTTAATAGAGGGCGCAGCAGAATCAGGCCAGAGATAGGACGAGAACAGTGCAGGTTCGTTAAAGACACCAGAACAAGGAACGTGATATTCATGCTTAGAATGTTATCAGATAGAGCGAAACAGATACAGAAGGCCGTGTATCTATGTTTCATAGATTAAGCAAAGGCTTTCAACAAAGTACGCCATAAGATCTGCTGGAACTGCTCAACAACCTCGATATATTTAGGAAAGATATCAGAATAATCAAAAACCTATACTGACAGCAAACAGCATGCATGTGCATAGAAAATGAGTTCAGAGAATATACAAAAATAGAAAGGGGTATAAGGCAAGGATGTGTCTTCTCACCCAACGTGTTCAATCTATACAGCGAGGCAATTCTCAGAGAATTGGAAACCCTACCAGGATTTAGCATTGGTAGCAATAATCTTAACAACATAAGATATGCAGATAACACAGTACTGATAGCCAACACGGAAAAGAAATTACAAAATCGGCAGTTTAAATATCTGGTAAGTGTTTCGACAGAGGATGGTAAGTGTGACACTGAGATCCGTCAATGTATTGGGATGGCCAAGCATGCATTCCAAAAGCTGGGCAGAGACAGGATGATTTCTTTGGTAACAAAGAAAAGAATACTGAGCTGTTACGAGATATCTGTTCTTCTTTACGGCAACGAATGTTGGATGATTTCCTCAAAAATGAAGAAGAGACTTGAGGCGACAGATGTGGTTCTACAGAAGGATACTAAGGATATCATGGACCGGGCAACAATGAGGTCTTAGAGAGGATGTAAAGAAAGAAGGCTTATGCATAATATCAGGAAGAGGCAGCTGAAGTTCCTGGGACACCTAATGAAGACGGAGGGCCTGGAGAATTTGATACTCACTGGTCAAATAGAGGGAAAGAGAGACAAGGGAAAACAACACGTGTCATACTTAGCAGCTTTAAGCAAGTGGATGACAGAACGTAGTCTGTGGGAGGTGGCAGAGGGTAGGAACTTGTTATGAGCTGCAAGAGATAGGAGGTGGAGAGCCATGATCACCTCCATCCTGAAAGGACATGGCACATAGAAAAGAAAAGAAATTTTTACAAATTAACATATTTTCAGTAATTATCTTATATTTTATTGACTTTTAGTTACATTTGGAAATGCTTTATGACAAAATAACATTTTCCTAGATTAATTTAAAAACTTATTAACTGAGATGAAATACCATGATAGCGAATTTCTCTGAAAATGGAGGACAACACTTACAACATGTTACCTTTTCCTAATAATGTCACATTTAGGCTACCATTGATGAAAAATGGGAATAATTAAAGTAAAAATATAACAAATTATTTTTTAAATATAATAGTAAAACAATGTATGTTAATCTTTTCAATTTTGGATTCATACATTTTGTTTTCACTTAATTACAATATAACCTAAAAGAAACAAAGTAATGCGGAATTTTAAAGGATTTTTAAATTATTATGATTAAAATTTTTAAAAATTCTTGTCAAAATTCATTATTCTTCAAAAAATATTTAGACAATAATATCCTTAATATAACTTATTTACAAAAGCAGTTAAAAGCTTTTCTAATTAAATAATGTCTTACTTTGATTACATTTTTTAGTTTACTATTTGGAGCAGATTTTCAGTACAAATAGTAAGTTTGAAAAAATAATTAAATGATTTGCATTCTCCAAGGAGTTCTACTTTTAACTAATTAAAAAATTTTGGAAAAAAATTTAATTTCATGAAATTAAATAAGTGGTGGGTGGTAACATGTGTAAAAAAAAAAAAAAAAAACAATATTTTTACCAAGATTTTCTAAAACAAAAAATTTCGAAAATAATTTCATTCGTGAATAAGTTTCATTAAAATCTGACAATTATTTGATTTTTGCAAGAATTTCTAAAATCAAGGTGTTTTTTATTGGGGAAAAAATGTCTTATTGTAAAAATTATGTTTCATGCTGGCATAAAAAAAAATTTTTTTTTAATAATTAAAAAATTTCAAATGTGTTAGATAAATAATTAAAAAATTTTTAAATAATTAAAAAATACTTTGGTCTTTCCTCTTAATAATAACATAAACATTTTGACAATAAAACTGTTTTTATTAAGATTGTGGCCTTTTTTCATCATTCTATGCTGTTTTTTCAGTGAGCAAGTGGAGGGTCCTCATAGGTACTGCCACAAAAATGCTAGAAAATCAGCATACCATGAAGAACAGATGCTCCAAATATAATGAAAACAGTTTTATTGTCAAACTTATTATGTTATTAAGAGGAATGATCAAAGTATTTAGGGATTACTTAGTTAATTTTTTTTTTACTCCATTTTAGGACATTTGAAATTTTGATTAAAAAAACTTGTTTATCTTGCATCAAACAGTTTTTTTTAACTTTAGTGTAGCAAATTTTTAAATTTTTTTTTTGGGGTGACACATATTAATTTGGAAAATCTTACAAAAATCAAATAATTCTCGGATTTTAATGAAATTTTCAGGACTTATCCACAAATGAGTGAAATTATTTTTGAATTTTTCTTATTAAAAAATCTTGATAAAAATGTTTTTTTTTCACGTTTTAGTTCCTTACTTAATTTTACGGAAACTTGAAAAATTACACGTGATACTTTTTTTGACTATATTAGTTAAAAGTAGAATTCTTTGAAGAATTTAAGTCACCAAATTTATTTTGCAAAATCAGACCCAGTCTTACTAAAAATCTGTTCTGAATCAAAAAATAAAATCGTAATAAAACTAAGATATTGTTTAATTAGAGAAGATTTTAATTTCTTTTATGAATTATATATATATATAGGACAATATTTTCTGAAGAAAACCTTTTCCAACAAAAAATGAATTTTTGCAAGGTTTGTTTTCATTCTTTCTACAATTTTAAATTGAATAATAATGTGATAATTCTTAGGAAATATTGCTATTAAGGAAAACTATATTTATTAATCATATATTTTAAAGCTTATTATGATCTGACGACCCCAAATATTTTTAAAAGAATTTTGGTTTGTGTGATTACGTGCAGAATTTCTGAAGTATCGATAAATCTATCATTAAAAGGCCACGTGTTTTAAGGGTTCGGCTGTCAATCAGGTGTCAATAAATCCATTAACACATCAGAAAAAATTTAAAGACCTGTAACATGAAATGTTTGTAAATTTGCTATGCTTTTTGTTTTTTTCAATAACATTTTTAAAAAAAATATTTTTTCCTTAACATTTCAAAAAAAAATATTTTATTTTCACAAGATTTTTAAAACCGGGAATTAACTTTTGTTTATAAATGTGTCAAAAATGGCTGTTTTGATCGATTTTACTGAAAAAAATGGATTCTGATCAATAGTTTCTGTTTGAAATACACCACAGAGTATTTTGCTTATTGGAAATAGTAAATTTTAAATACTTTAGCTTTCAATTAAAGCTAAAATGAAGGCTTCAAGAAAGTTTTAATTTTTAAAAATTCATTTTAAACCTTACGTATACCGAATTGATGGAGGTACCTACTTTTTTGTTCTTGATGTAGTTGCCATAGAAACAAGAAAATATTTTCCACAAAAATATGATAATATTGTACGTTTTATTAAAATAAACTTCAGCTTTCTTATATATGATTTAAACATAGTAAGACTAAATTAAAATGCCTGCCATATAAGATGCAGCTGTTTTTTTATTTAAAAAAAATATGGTAGCTGTGTAGCCGGTAGAAACAGCAGCGTTCCACTAGGGATTTTTATCACTCTGGAAACGTCCATAAGAATTCTCGCCGCTGAAAACTAACAAGATGCATCTGATGGAAAAGAATAGCAGGTGTGCATCGAAACATCTGCATTTCTTTCTTGCTTATTTAATCATTTCATCAAAAATGACGCATATTTTCAACAACTTTCTTATGAGGGTCACATACAAGAAAATTATTGAATTAGTGAGAAATTTATACATTTTCTTTTTCAATATTATGCTTTATTGTTTCCTGATTATTAAAAATGGGTGGGTTCAGGTTAAAAAAGACAAAACAAACTTATTTTAAACAATTTAAAGAATTTCTTATATAATTAACGTTACTTAAGTTTGTTTTTTTTTAACCTTTTCTCTAATTTTAAAGAAAGGTTTGAGTTCACAACATTGGTATTGTCTTCAAAATGACATGAGATAAAATAAATGAAACTAAATGTTAATTTTATCATCTTACTTTTTGTGCCATATTTAATTTACAAGAGTAGATAAGATTCTAATATAAAAATTATTTGTTTACGACTTTTATATAAAACCTGAGATACTTGACAATGTGTAAAGTTTACGCTTTGTAAACTTTCAAAACAAATTCACTAACTTTCATTAAAGATTTTACCCGGGAAACAACCAGATTTTAACCCATATCCTCTTAACGTTAGTTTATAAACTGCATCATTTTGCCTCTCAAATATTTTTTTAAAATCAGATTTACCCCAAGCAAAGCAGTAAAGCCACAAAGGCATAAGGGGTTACTAGGTGTGAAAGAATTAGAAAGCAGAAACATTATTAAGAAATGAGAGCAATAGAAGAGTAATCAGGTGGACAGTAGATAACGATTAACAGTTCATTTAAAGTTATGAAAATTAAAGTTGACTAGAAAGTATGAGTTCCACAAGCAAGAAGTGCGAGAAAAGAAGCTTTTAGCATAAAATTTACGGTTGCATCTAGCCAATTCAACTGTAAATTGATGAGATTTTGTTGCCAATCTAGTACTGTGCTTAAATTCATAAAGTCTAGATACCATAGTGAAGAGCTCATCCGAACAATTACCATGAAAATATTTATAGAAAAGGCACAGAGAAGCAACTTTACAGCTGTGAAAAAGTGACTGAAGCTGAGATGCCAGGTCAGGATCAACAATATTGTTGATTCTACTTTGGATTTCATCAAGAATCTCTAAAAATATTTAAAGCAGGAACACCAGACCATATGTGATAACAATATTCTAAGCATGGGCAAATGGTAGACTTATAGATATGTAAGACAGATTCTGGAGAGAAACATTGTCTAGCATGACACAATAAAACAACTTTCTTACCAGCTAACATAGCAATGGAAGCCAGAAAGGGGTTTCAGATGATTAATATGAAAGTAACAATTATAAGCTATAATTTTGGAAAGAGAAAATTTCACTGAATAATGATGGAATTTTTTTTTTTTTTTTCTGAAATCAAAACAAATTTAAGCTAGGTACCTCCAAAGATTTGTTAGAAAAATAAGCATACATGATGAAAAAAATACCCCAAACTTAATAGAAACAAAGTTTTACTGTTAAAATCTTACTTATTATTAAGAGGAAAGACTAAAGGACTTTTTTGATTATTAAATTATATTTTTTTAACCTTTTTAGAACATTCAAAATTTTGATTGAAAACCTTTTTTGCATCAGCAGTAGAACCAAAAGTTAGTATAGAAAATTTTAGTGTCTTTTTACAGTGAAAACACATTGATTTGGAAATTCTTGCAAGAATCAAATAATTGTTGGATTTTAATGAAACTTTCAGGACTTATTCACAAATGAATGAAATTATTTTAAAAATGTTTATTGTTTTTAGAAAATCTTGGTAAAAATATTTTTATTTTTACATCTGTTACCTCCCACATTTAATTTTATGAAATTTTCAGAAATTAATTTTTGTGCCACTTAAATTTTATATTAGTTAAAAGCAGAACTCCTTGGAGAATTTAAATCATCAACTGTTTTTTATAAAGTCAGAACACCAGTTACTGAAAATCTGCTCTGAATCATAAAAAAAAAATGCAATTAAACTAAGATATTATTTAATTTGAAAAGCTTTTAATTGCTTTTATGGGGAAAATAAAATTTTTTTTTGAATAATGAATTTTTACAAGAACTGTTTGCATCTAATTAAAATTTTAATTAGAAGTTTTAATTCTATTTAAATTTTGTATTAATTTCAGCCATTTTTATGATATTTTTAAAATTTTAATTATAATAATTCATAAAATCTTTAATTATAATAATAGATAAAATCTTTAAAATTCTGTATTAATCTGTAGTGGTTAGGTAATATTGCTACTAAGTAAAAACTATATTTAATAAATAGAAACACTTTCTACAATTCAGTGACCCCCCCCCCAGTATTTTAAAAAGAATTTTGAATTTATTTTTTGTGTATAAATATACTGATTACAGACATCCATACATGACATTATTATAGAAAATATGAGAAGTAACTATAGTAAATTTAAAATTTATTGGTAATTTTCTATCATTTCATCAATAAGCATCTTCATAAATAAGACTATGATATCAAAGTACCTAAAATTCAATAAAATGTTAATGTTTAAAATATTTTAAATTCTGAAGATCACTGGCTAGTTAAAAAAAATATGTAAAAAATGTTGTGTTCATCATGTAATTTTACAAGTATTTCCCTATTACATAAATCTCACAAACATCAAGTTATCGATAGATGTGTCAACATGTTATAAAAACACTCTCCCTGTGTGAAAAAAAAATGTTTTTCTGTGGTATTTTAAATTAAAAGTAAGTCTTATTTGTTTTAATTCAGATTAATTAAACTTTAATTTAGTTAATCTTTCTTAAATAAAGTTTCAGAAAAGTGTATTTTATTTTTTAAAATTTTTTTAATAAACATAATTATGTTGTGTTGACAGATTTGTAAATATGGCTGATTTTAGTGATTTAAAAAAAAAAAATTTCCAATCAATTTATATTAGTTTTGAAATAAGCATAGTATTTTGCTTATTGGAAATATTAAATTTAATCTATTAGCTTGGAATGAAAAATAAAATAAAAGCTTTAAGAAAGACTTTTCACTTTTAAAATATATTTTAAACCACTAGGTATTGCTTCTTTTTTTAAATTAATTTTTTGAGTTATCTAATTTAAACTAAGGCCAGGAGTATGTGTTAAAAAAAAAAAACAAGAATTTAAGCAAATTTTTTTTTTCTTTCAGGTGAATACCCTCATCATCGCCTAAAAACCATTGTAGTCATTGTTTTTATTTATTTATCTACCAAGAAGAAGCAATCATGCCTTGAACTGACACAAGACCACAGTTCTCCTGGCCATTATCTCATAGTACGGTAAAGTGTCAATATTTCTACAATCGACTGTGCATTTTGGTTTCTCAAAAGGCAATGAACTTTGTGTATCAGAACTTAAACTTTCGCAAAAGTTGTGTAAAGGCAATTAAATTGATGAAACATCTATTAAGATATGAATTGTCGTTTCAGGTTAGCCAACATGCTATTACACTATATAAAGGGAAAAAACTGATGGCGTCCTATTTAAGAATGAAAAGATCTCTGAGTAGGTAACAGAAGGCCTCAAGTTAAAAAACAAAAAAAAACAAATATAAAACAAAAAATTGAATCACACACAGGTCACTGAATAACCAAGACATTGACAATTTCTTCTTTTTTTTTTTTCTTCTCACTAAGAATGACGTCAGTTTTTTTCGTTTTTTTTTCTGGCTGCTGTTGATTTCAGAATTTGACTTCTCTCTCTCTCTCTCTCTCTCTTCTTTTTTACTTGTTTTTTTTTTTATTATTATTTTATTCTCCATCACTCATTTGAATGACAAGTGTCTACTTAGGTTATGATAATCACAGTAGTCATAAAGTACACTTTGTTTGGGCAGAATTACATTTAGGTAATATTTTAATTAAGAGACATGAATAATTTGTAATAAATATTATGACCATATAATAACTGTGCTTATCCTTCACTTTGTTAGTTCGCACAACCATTACACCCTGCCAATACCTCACTATCCCATTTTGACCGCAAGAAAAGACAAAAAATGAGATATTACTTGGTTTCAGGGAAAGAAAGAAATATAGAAGTGTTTAACATCTGCTAATATCTCAGAAATAATGGACTATTTCATTTTGACAACATGAAAAGACAAAAGAAAACATATCAAAGTTGCTACTTGGTTTCAGTGAGAAAATGAAAGAAAGATGGAAACATAGAAGTGGTTAATGTCTGTTTCATTGAAATGGAAAAAGTTATCAATTTCAAATCTTTTCATTTGTACCCCCTTACTTCTTAAAATAATGACCTGGCATTCATATTTATGATTGTTATTACAATATTTTGTTAGAGCAGCTAAGCTCAAATGTTTCATGATGCAATAGGGGAAGTTCTATGGATATCTTATTGTCATGAGCTTATTCAATCATTAACTGAAGAATTAAGATTCATCAGAAATTTAAAATAGAAATACTGTGAAATTTTACACTTTAAGACTAGGTTTAAACAATTTTGATTAGATATAAGGAAGTTTATTAAATTATATTAAATTAAATCTTATTTTATTAAGAATAATAATAACCTTTCTTCCACAATTTTTCCCAGTAATCTCCTGCTCGGTGTCAGTGTTCGAGTTGCAGTAGCGTAATGTTGATTTTCAAAGAAACCCACCCCTTCTACTTGTAAGATTGGAGTAACTAACACAATCCCAATTATTTAACCCACATTCACACTTAAACAATCCACTTGGCTAAACTTGGGATGTATTGGTAGTGTAACGGATATCAGTGTATAATCGGAAAGTTGAGTTCAAATTCCAGGTTTGTTATGTTCACTTTCTCACTATTGCCAGAGGTAGACTGGCAGTCCATCTAAGATGAGGAAAACCCTGAATTCTAAACTGTGAAGAAGGCAATTCACAGATATAAGGAATCTGTAGAGAATCATGGCTGCCTATGTCTATGCCATTTTGAAAAGGGCTAAACTCTGTTGGTCTTTTCAATAAAAGAAAAATCATTCTTGATATTTAAATATGAGCTACTTCTTTAATGTGATATATTGAGTATGGTTGATTACACATATACGTCAAAAGTTCCAATCACTCTAAGAAGTAGTGACACAGCAAATCTAAAAAAAATATATTAAACAATCAATCATGGTTATACTTTTATGTCGGCTACATTTAAACTGGGTTTAGTAACTTACTAATTTTATTTATACTATTTACATTGTTTGGACTGTTGTCCTCATTGTTACTGTCACAATCATGACATATCACATGAAAAGGGCCAGCACGTACAACGACCAAAACACTGTGAATATGACGGTAAAGATGAAGACAACAGTCCGAACAATGTAAATAGTGTAAATGCATACAATACCTCATTTCAGATATCTAAACAGATGTTACTAATTTATTTTTGGTATAAGTTTGAAGATAGGAAGATTGTGTTGATCCAAAAGCCTGCCTATTTGTCTTGAAAACCAGCAATTGAAGCATTGTACACCAGTGTAAATCTTTTGATATTGAAAGCTAACATTTAATTATCACCAATCTCTGACTTGCATTTTCTTTGTCTCCTTTTCAGTTGATTTTTTTATTACAAATACTCAGGCTGTCACTCTACAGCATTCAGTAAACAGCATAGATCAGAAATAAAGAATAAGTATTGGCAAGAAGAGTTGATGGGTGATGGGGGGAGGGTACTAATCAGAAAGACATCCATCAAAAGAAATTTATCAAATACATCAAAATCAAAGCCTAAAATGTACCAAATCCAGAATATATGATCACCAACCATTTGTTAATGCGATCTCTCTTCAGGACATAGGTGATCATGGCTCTCCACATTCTCCTTTTTGTTATTTGTAAATTGTCATGACATCTTGGGAAAGATAATGAAGTAGTTTTCTGTTGCCTTATTCATTTTTGAATTCAAAGTTATCTAGCAGTTAGACTGGCTGCCAACTGAAACCAAGAGATCCCATCCTACCCTGCTGCTAGAATCCATAGATGAGGTGGCAGTGAAAGAGAATGCAATAGACACTGGCTGAGGATTTGAACTTTGCTTGCCAATTTCACCCCCCCCCACCACCACCACCACCTCCAGAGAAGTTATCAGTAAAATCCCATGCGACATCTAGAAGTGAGCATATCACTTCCATTGAAAATGTTGTTTTTTTTTTGTTTTTTTTAATCACTCTGAGCAAGGTGATAAAGCCACAAAGACTCAAGGGTTTACTGAGAATGAAAGAAAACGTTACTAGGGAAAAAGGATAATAAAAAGAGCAGCATTCAAGGAAACTGAAGCTGACGATTAACGTTGCAGTTACATTTTTCAAGATTGTAGTTGACACAAAAAGCAAGAAGCTGGAATAGATTTTCAGTTGAAATGTGAGAGAGAAGGATTTATTATAATAGAATATACAGTTAACTTTAGCAATTTCAACAGTAGCTGTCAATCTAGCACTACATTTAAATTCATGAAGTCAATTTACCAAAGAAGGAACTCATAACAATTGCCATGAAAATATTTATAGAAAAAACACAGGGAAGCTACATTACTGCAGTGGGACAACTGAAACTGTGATGCCAGTTCATGAGCAATAAATAACATAGCAGATTCTTCTTTGGATTTTGTCAAGAATCTCTAGATTCTCTAGAAGCACCAGACTAAATGTGGCAACAATATTCAATGCATGGACGAATGCTAGACTTATAAAGGTGCAAAGCAGATTCAGATGAGAAAAACGATTCCCTCATTTAGATCAACAAGAAATCAATGGAAAATGCAAAGTAAATGAGTATATTTTGTTCAAAAAGACCAAATATTTTGGGTGTGCTGCCATGTATTCCATTGAATGTAGAAAGTAATAATTTTAGCAAGCCTGGCCAGAAATTGTTGATATTGTTGACAATACATGTGTACAGTGTTGTTCACTTAAGAAATATTAGTGAAGTCCCAAATTTATGTTCTGTTCTCACATATGCAGTTATTTCAGTAGTTATTTTTTTCTTTTGTACATTTTGCATATTCAGTCTGGTAGATGAAGATTAAATAAATATATTGCTTAATAAATAAACAGAGCGTCTACTCAAACATAGGTAGCCAGTAAAAATAATATTTCAGTGATAAAATCTGTTGGATTAATAAATAAAAAATTCATTACTTTAGAAATTACAAACACACACAGATATATATAAATATAAAAGTGAACATTGACGTCAACACTCAGGCAACAGGCTGTTTCATGCTAGGCGGCCTGACAATTGCGTCTAGTAATTTATTACATTGGAATCATAATCACGATCCAATTCATCAGACCGACAAATTCAAAAAGAAATTGGAAAAAAAATTTCCTTTTAAATTTGTAGGTCTGATGAATTGGATCATGATTACAATTCCAATGTAAAAAATTATAACCATGGAATATTAATGTTTGAGCCTTTTATATTATAATAATTTACATACGTAGATATGCCATGATCTTGGCAAATAACTCTGTATAATACAAAAAGTTTATTTTTTTTTTAACAATAAAAATATGGACCTACCCACCATTATGATAATCTGATTTAACATATTTAAATTATGTGACAATTAGTCTCAATTCAGCACCTGAAGATTGCGTTGTACATGAAACTCCAAGTTGTGCTACTGGTGAGGAAAAAAAATGTATATTTATTTTTATATAATCTATAGCTCTGTTATATTACATCGAGCACTACCAGACAAATAAATTAGGATATGAAACTTTCTCAGATATGTATGTTTTGAGAATCTTTGAAGTAATTTGCATTTAAAGGCACTATTCAGCTTTGCATAATTGGGTGTGACCCTTTGTCACTAAATTGGTCTAAATGATGTCAGATCTAATGACAGTTTCTCCTGCTAGAGGGACACAGTTTCAAATCCTGCCAGAGAACACATCTTTTCTTTAATAATATTTCTAAAATATTCAGGCTGCTAGATGAAGATTAAATAAATATATTGTTTAATAAATAAACAGAGCGTCTACTCAAACATGGGTAGCCACTAAAAATAATGTTTCAATTATAAAATCTGTTGGATTAATAAATAATAAATTCATTACTTCTTTAGAAATTAAACACACACACACACACATATATATATATATATATATATATATATATATATATATATATATATATGCACATTTCTTTGAATTTGACAGACAAGGTATTTTGATTTATTTTTTTATACAATTTCTCATGTGATCTAATAATTTATTTTCTTCTACCGGCTAATGTTTGTGAAGGGAAGGTTTTCATTGGTCTAAATACAATTTTACATAGGCTCCCAAACCCCTTTCCTTTATCTTAGCTCACTGGTCAATTTCTTGAATTTTCATTGACCCAAAGAAAATCTTTCATAGAAAATTTCTTTATAATTTGGAGTAATTTAAAAGTTATTATTATTTCAATAAATACATTCTAACACAACACAATATACATGTACCTGATTGACAATGCTCCTTTTATTAAAAATTGAAAAAGATAGTTTGTTTATTAACAGAATATTCTGATTGTTATTTAAATTGATAGCTTGAATTTTCATCACAAATCTTTGATAATTTTCCTTCTAGTCTATGAAAACATCTGAGCATGAATTGCACACTTTTGTCATGCATAAGATAATGAAAACAAAGGAGAGAGTTTACCAAAAAGTTGCCTAATAAACATAGCAAATGTGGTTATTTTCTGTAAGTTTTATTTGTGTTTTCAAACCTACAAGAGATTAGGAATAAAATTGATGTTGAATCATTTATTTTTGAACAATGTTAGATTGATTCAATCTTTATGATGAAAAATAGTTTCAAACTTTGAAAGAAAAAAATTGTCGTTCAATAAATAAATAAGATTTTCTTGATACTTGTTTAAAGTACGTACACTTGAAATAAAAACCTTCACGATTTTCTCTCATGGAAATATTTTTTATTTTTTTCTCTTAGACACTCATCTTTTATTAAAATCTGTCTTCCTCTCAATTGTTAGTCTTCAACATCCACCATCATTGTAAAAAAGAAAAAAAAAAAGCAGGCCAGAGGTGGGGGTTTGTTGAGTTTACGGCTATTTATTATTTTTATTTATTTATTCATATTATCGTTGTTCTTATCTGGAGTACGGTCGCATGGCAAGATAAGCAGATTGCCCGGGACACACTTTATTCCACTGAAGAAATATTTGTTTGCAATGATTAAACTGCAATATTGTGTTGACGATCGATACACAGGCCGGGGAAGAGACCAGCACCAGAACACCCATGGGTGATTTTATAAAAAGAAAGTAAAAATAAAAAAAATATAAAAAAAGCAGGCGATATCTGTTTTTTTTTTGTTTGTTTTTTTCATTTTTCTTTTTATTTATTTACTTATTTTTGTCATTCTACCTCAATTCAGTTTTCTATTTTCCCTTTCCGGTTTCACTTTGTGTTCTCCTTCCATCTGTCTTTGAGTTTTGAGGTTTTTTTTGTTTTTTTTTGCTTTCTTTTTCTCTATTTCATCATCATCATTATTATTATTAACAGTAGTAATAGTAGTATGCTCTGACTCCACCATACCATTTTCTCTTTCACCTTCAACATTTTTTTCTTGCACTCTCCTAAGATTTCTCTTCAGTATTCTCCTTTCCCTTTCTTTCTTTTTCTTTTTTTTCTTCTGTTACTTTAGTGTCCATCATTTACTTTTTTTGCTCACATTTCTCCTCATCCATTCTCTATTTTCTTGTTCTTATAGTATTCTCTCTCTCTCTCTCTCTCTCTCTCACAACCCTTTCCTCATTATCTCCTTTTGTTTCCTCTTTTTGTACTTTTCTTTTCTCCCAAATTTTCTCTTTCTCTTCCCTTTTTTCAATTTTATCTTTCTTTCTCCCTCTTTAACCCTCTACTTATCACCTCCTGTCCCCCTTTTTCTTCCTACTTCCCTTTCTGTTTTTTTTTTTTTTTTTTTTTTTCAGCCATAATTCTCAGCCAACACTAACAGGCTCTACTATTTCTCTTCTGTATTTTCCTTTCCTGTTTTTTTTTTTTTTTTTACTCATCTGTCACTTTTAACTCCACCATTCTCCTTTTCCTTCCTCTTTTTGCCTACATTTCTCCTCATCCATTCTTTATTTTCGCCTTCTTTTTCAGCATTCTCTGTCTCTCTCTCTCACTCTCTCTCTCTCTTTTTATGCACACTTCCTCTTTTTGTACTTTGCCTTTCTCCCAAGTTTTTTTCTCTTTCTCTCTTTTTCTACTCCTCCACTTCTGTCTTTCTTCCTCCCCATTTTTCTTCCTACTTCTCTTTCTGTTTGTTTTTTTTTCTTTCAGCAATAAATGTCATTCTTTCATTTATTCATTAAGCCAACGTTTTATTCACTTCACTTTCTATGCTGATCTAATCCTCCAGACAAAACAAGTCAAAATAAAAAAAAAAAAAGAAAAAGTACAATAAATGATTGAAATGAACAAATCACAAAAGTCAGTTTGATGAATTTTATCTTGCACTTCAAATTCTTATTTTTAATTATTAAAAAATTCAGAGTCAGATAATCTGACTATTTTTTTTCCTTATCGAGAAAAAAACTTGTTTAAAATCTTGGCAACATTAATATTGAAAATAAAAAAGGAATTTCATCTTAGCAGCTGCTCTAACAATATTCTGGACATAGAAAAAAAGAATTTGAAGCCAATATTTGAAAAAATATAATTTTTTATACTGCTGAGTAAAGCATTTCTAATTAAGTATAAATTGGCAAAAAAAAATGGCCAAGGGAGATCACTTCAGGTCTATTAACTGCTAATTACAAAATTACTTCCCTATTTTTTAATTATAAATAAGCAGGTGATAACCCTTGACCTGTCTGTACTCTACTCTTTCATGAATAGTGTAAAGGCAATGATAATACTTTAATAATGAGAACAATAATGAGAATTTGCAAAAAATTATGATATACATTTTGTAAGATGTGACTAGACAATGAACAGAAGCTGCTGCAGGTGACATTTAAGCAATTCATTCTTGAAAATAACTTATTTTATGTCTTGTAATAAAACTAATTTTCTTCAGTTTCATATCTAAAATTCTTATTTGAATGTGAAACTTAGAAACTGAAAATAAATTCATAAATTGAATGCACATGACACACAGATGATACTGTGTTGATGACACTCATAAAACTAAAAGAGCTATTAAAAAAGCAAGAACAAAAGTTTATTAACTTTTAATACCTCAAAAAAAAAAAAAAAAAAAAAGCAATAAAAATGATACCTAACATTTAAATGAATTTTTTTAAAATGAAAAAAAAATTCTTGAAGCTTTTATTTTAGTTTTAATTTCAAGCTAATAGATTAAATTTAATATATAAGCAAAATAAAATAATAAATGTATTTCAAAACAAAAAACTAATTTAAATTGACTGGAAGGAGATTTTCTTTTTTCTAAAATAGCTGATTAGCCACTTTTTTTTTTTTTTTTAGTTTCATTACAGTGTTTATTCTCTTTATTAAAAATTTTCCAAAAATAAAATATACTTTTCTGAAACTTTATTTGAGGAATATGAGCTGATTTAAAATATAATAATCTGATTTGAAACATATTATTTATTAAGTTTAAAATATTGCAGAAATGCATTTTTAACCTGACAGTAGCTGTTTTTTTAACCCAACAGTACCTGTTTTGGCATGTTGACAGTCTGATGAAATTTTATCTGCAAAACATAATTTAAGAAAATGATGCATGTGCCTTTTAATCTTAAAAATTTAGGAAAATTTTCTCCATAATTTAATGTTTTATTGAATTTTAGAAATATTGACATTAACTTTACTATAGTTGTCACACTTATTTTTTGATAATGTGTAAGGTCACCCATAGTTAAAAAATGGGCAGGTTTATGCACATACAAAAAAATTCAAAATTCTTTTAAAAATATTGGTGTTTGATGATTTGTATTAAGCTTTTCTATTTATGATTAGTAAATATAGTTTTCACTTAATAATAATATCATCTCAAAGGTTGAAATTAATACAGAATTTTAAAAGATTTATATATTATAAATTATTATAATTAAAATTAAGAAAATGAAAACAGTTCTTGTAAAAATTAATTATTGATCTAAAAATATTTTTTTCTTAAGACAATAGTGTCCTTAATATATCTTATTTATAAAAGCAATTAAAAACTTTCCTAATTAAATAATGTCATAGTTTTATTGCCTTTTCTTATTTTACAATTCAGGGCATATTTTCAGTAAATGGTGTTTCTGTTTTGACAAAAACAAATTGATGATTTTAATTCTTCAAGGAGTCCTGCTTTTAACTAATATAAATATGAAATGGTTGAAATTTTAATTTCTTGAAATTTCATAAAATTAAATAAAGGTAACAGATGTAAAATTTGTAAAAAAATATATATATATATATATATATATATATATATATTATTTTAAAGAATATTTAATTAAAAAATTTGAAAATAATTTCATTCATTTGGGAAAAAGTCCTGAAAATTTCATTAAAATCTGACAATTATTTGATTTTTGCAAGAATGATTTTTTTTTTTTTTAATTAATCCACCCCCAAACAAAATGGGAATGCAACTAGTATGCAAAAAATCATGAGAGTGAAAATGAAAAAAAAAAAAATTAACTATTGGGGAGATTGAGGAAAGGTTAAAAGATAAACAGGATTTAAAAAAGAAGAAAAAAATGATTGCTGTTGCATTTAAATTTTGAAGGTTGTACTTTTCAAACATAATTTAAACAGGATAAGTTTAATTGACTGTCAATAGTTTGAGAAAAGAAACTGTTGGAGTAGAAGTGGTGGTTAGATTTAACTATTTCAACAGTAAAAGGGTGGGACTTGGTCTAGTAGCATGCTTAAATTCATGTAGTGGAGGCACCAGGGAAAAAAAAAAAGAGCAGTTGCCATGAAATGATATGTAGAAAAGACAGAGGAAAGCCATGTCATGTTGGTGAAAAAGTGACTGAAGACAAGATGCCAAGGCAGGATCTATTACATTGCAGAGCCTTTGGATTTTGTCAAGAATCTGTAGATGAATAGCAGGAGTGACAAATCAGAGGTGGCAACAATATTCAATACACAGCCAAATGGTTGATTTGTAAATGTGCAAGATGGACACTGACAAGAAAAACCTTTTGGCACAACACAGTGAACCAACCTTCCTTGCAGTAAAAAAATGTTGATTCAAAACATTGTTGTTCCAATTCATTTATAAATTGAAAAGTGAGGCCAAGAAGGTGGAATTTTTGCTCTCAAGAGTTGAGCATCAGCCATGCTGATCGCTGGCAGGGAAGTTTCTCTATGGTTGTTAAATGAGAGCAGTTTAGTTTTCCAAAACAATGTGTTTTTAATGCCAAAAAGGACGCTAAAAATCCTATTAATCTTTGGCCCACCTGTTGACATAAGATTTTTAACCAAAATTTCAAACGTGCTAGAAAGGATTAAAAAAATTTAATAAAATGATCAAAAATACTTTGGTCTTTCCTCTTAATAATAACAAACATTTTGATGTTAAAACTTCATTTTTATCAAGTTTGGGGCCTTTCTTCATCGTGGTATGTTCTTTTTTTAGAAAATTTTTTTAGGTACCTGATTAACTGTAAGAAGACATAATGCATGGTTGTCAGCAAAAGAGACAGCCTAAAGGTGTGAGCTACATATTGGGGACATCAAAATCAAACAGGTGCAGAAATTTAACTATATGAGTAGTAGAGACATCAGAAAGCATATAGGAACAGCAAAAGATGCCTTTCAGAAAATTAAGAAAGTATTAGGTTGAAACAAAGTTCATAGCATTTTTTTCATTAGTGGAATCTGAAATTTATGACCCATTTTTATGACATTCTGAAAGGTTACATTTAAATGCATCTTCCTATAACATTTCTATGTGCATTGTGAATATTAAATGTGTTTATGTTAAAAGTGAAAATGGAGGAAAATGAGATGTATTTCCATCATTTGATGCTCTTTTATGTGTGTAAATGGTTGACTAAGTTCAGAAGTGGAAATTTTGATCTGGAAGACCAACAACATTCTGACAGACTTACAATTGCTGATGATAACCAAAATGAAATGTTGATTAAAAATAACATAGGAAAATGTTTTAGATGGCATTTTCATTTGCAATTCACTGCTGAAACACAACAAAAACAACCCATTTTTTAAAACAACAATCACAGACAGTGAAAATTGACTGATTACAACAATGTATAACAAAATGGTCCTGCTTAAAATGAAATGTGGTACCATTAACCACTCCAAATGTTTGTTTGTAAGTAAAGAAGGTGATGCTGGGCATCGGGTGGAATTGGAATGGCATTCTGTATTACAAACTCCTACCACAAAATTAGACGTTAAATTCAGACAAGTACATAATATTTGATGACACATTGAGGAATTATTGCACTGTCTCACTTTTTTCTCTATATGGTATACCAATAAAAAGACTATGATTAAGATGAATGTTGACAAGTCAGAGCTAAGACTATGGGAAAGTAATACATGTAGTTTCAAGTAGAAGCTAAATTATGTTTAGTGAGAACAGTTTTGTCTCTATATCCTTCTATTGATAGATTTAAAACATTTTGATCATCAGACAAGATTAAAATAATTGCAGAAAACTTGCAATAATAATCATGGAAATTTCATAGGTGTTGGTAAGTAAGACATTATTAAAATTAATGCATTATTTGTTAACTGTGCATCTGATCTGATTTTTTTTGAGAATTATTGTTAATTTCTTAACATACTAGAAAAAAACACTAGAAAAACTCAATAAATTTAATCAAATTTTCTTGTCTGTTATATTCAGTGAATCATTTATAAGAGTATATGAATGTTTTAACCATGAGACCTTGGTTTAAATCTCATTTTCTCAGTGACTCCACTTGCAATAACAGTGGCGTAGCTAGGGGGGGCTTAGGCAACCGCCCGGTGCCAGCACAGGAGGGGTGACACAATGTCACCCCCAACAAAATTTTTCAACCAGGCTAAGGTGCCAAAAATAGTCTGAAAACAGTGGTGGAGACACAGGGTTTTCAGGCAGGCATATGAAAAAATAATTTATGACCCCCCAGTTTTGTCCCCCTGTCAGAAATTTTCTAATAAATTGTCAGGAAATTTGGGAGTAGGAAAAATAAAAATGTTTTTTCAGCTTTCATGTGTTTCAATTTCTACAATCTTGGTTACTAACAAGAGACATTGTTGTAACATTTTATCGGATAATATGGTGTTTTAACTCTGCATCATTAATAACAACAAAGTGAAATACGAAGCCAAAAGTGCAACAATTTCAGTCTTGCCTGTGTATCAATTTGCTGAGATACAATTTTCCATTGAGTGAGCGATATACTTTTGAATATATCTACTAGTGTTGGGACGATTAATCGGAATCGGAATCGAAAATCGAAAAAAAAAACTTTTTGAAAATCAGAAACGGTATCAGAAAAATTTGTGCTTATTTTCCGATTCCAAAAATAATTCTTTTAAATTTTTTTTTTAATTTTGCATTATTGGTACTAATGATAAATATTTATTGATTTTTAAATTATCACTAAAACTAAAATCATAATAACATCAAAATACAATATAAATTTATTTTACTTGTATAAAGAAAAAACAAAAAATAAACTTTGCATAAATTCTCTAGGTAACCTTTAAAAAATTAATGCAGTTGATTTACAATGTTTCGAAAAATGCTTAAAATTAAATAGAACATTTTTGTCAAGAAAAATACTTTCAAATATCATTGATAATTAAATGGTACCCAGAAAATGATGCAACGGAAAATTGGACACCGGAAAATTAGCAACAGAAAATTACGTCAACCATGAGTCAGTCGAGACTGTTTTCTCTTGGCTGTGCTTTCCATTGAAAAATCGCTTTTAAGACAAACAGATTTTGACGATGTCATTGACCAGTTTTTCATTTAATGAAAACAAGAAAACATTCATTCTAAAACCATAGTATCGAATGTCATTCTTTTGTGTATTGCCATGTTTTGTATTTAGTTGTTCTGAAAGTGAACAGTTGCATTTTTTTATTTCTTTTGATTTGAACTGATTATTATTTGTGGTATTGGATTTTTTGTCTTGGATCATACATGTAAACAGTAACGTACTGGTCAGTAGAGTAAAGTAGAGGTAGAGCATGTATGAAAATTTAGCTACAACTAACCATTCAGCATAGGGTGAATCGGGGTCATTGGGGTGACATTTGAGCGGACCGCCCCGGGTGACGTTTACTCTAGCTACGCCACTGTTCCACAATGTTATTGGCTTGGGGCAACAACCCCAGTATGCAGCATCTTTGGGATGTACCTGAAAACCTTTCTATAGGTTGACCCAAGTCTTGTGAATGAAATTGTGTAGACAAAACTGTTTGGAAGCTGTCAGTGACTGTGCTAGCACAAAGTCATTGTGGCTGAAGATTTGAGCAAACTATCCTTGTTCAACTATGGATGACACCAGGTTTTGTACCCTCTCATAGGAATTGTAACTAAGTTTAGATCAGTATAGTTGCAATATAAAGCCCAGGTTAATTCTACAGATGTTGAAGAAATGCAAAATGCACCTAAGTAGGCATCTGCAACAGATTAATTAAACTGTTCATTAGTCTATCTTTTAGTTTTGAATTCTGGATCTTCACGCTTTTGAAACAGCCATCATGGTTGATCAGATGTAATTAGACTCTGTTACATTTAAACATGATGCTATCTTCTTCAATTATGTTAAAGTACTTTCGTTAAAAAACATTTTGAATTAATACAGTTACAGATATAACAGAAGTAGTCTGTATTTATTCAATCGAAGTTAGCCGAGGGCATGAAAGGGTAAAACAGGCAACATGAAGACCCTCTTCAGGCCACAATTATTTTGGAGTTTTTGAAATTCAATTTGTCAGTGTGCTACTAGGGATGTAAAAGAGGATACACTTATAAAGCAATTGCTAAGTTTGATGAAAATTGGTTGAAAGATCAATGAAAAATAAGAAAGAAACCAATAAAAATTGCCATTTTTTGCTATTCACGCAGGTTTTCACTATATGGATGGACTCATTTATCAAGTTAAATGACTGTTAAACAATCAACTTATTGTTGGCTACAATTGAGTGAAGTTTGTATTAGATAGCTTGAAAATTGAGGGAGATTTTATTTTAAAATTTGTGTTGAAATCAATTTTTCGTTTTTCACTAAACACAGTGGTGTAGAAATAAAAATGAGGTATTGTTGAGCTCATCATGATGTAAGTAACCTACATACCAAGTCTGAACAAAATTGGAGGAAAACAGTTGAATTTATCAATTTTTGATTGGCCTTATCAATTATTGATTTTTTTTTTAAATTATTGATTTTTTTATGCAAAGAACTTGTCTCTTACATTGTACAATGAATGTACCAAGTTTGATCAAAATCAGTTGGATAGATCTCAAGTGAAAAGGTATCACACAGACAGACACAGACATCCTCTGTTTTACATATATAGATAATATATTGTTTAAAAACTTTTGTTTCATTGAATTTGTTTATTAGAATAAAATTAACGTAAATTTTTTATATATTTTTTAAAATGCATGTATTTTAATCAAATTAAATAGTAAAATGTGTTTGAACAAATTTTGCTCATGGATATCTGAACCTCTTGTAAAATGTGTGTGTATATAAGTTTATATATATATATATATATATATATATATAATATATATATATATAATATACAACTCTCAAGAATATTGCCAACACACTATTTCTTCAGGTAGTCACCTGTTTGGTTTTTTTATTTGAAAATAGGTGAAGTTTCTTGTACATCTTTTTTAATCTGATGGTATATTTGTAATTGCATTTGTGCACTGCTCTCAAATATAAGTTCAAATTTAAGTTACAAACCTTCAATACATCATTATATTTGGGGATGGCATTTTTTAGTTATTTATTGTAAAGTTGTCAGTGTTACAGTAACTATTTCAGTCTATGTGGGTTTTTGTCTGCATTTATGTCCATGTTTTTTTGTGTTTTTGGAAATGACTGCAAGGCAGATGGTGTTTAAAATCATTCTGTGTTTTGTGTTCCCTAGATGGTCTGTGTCCCCCGTTTTTTGTTCTCCATCAAGATGCTTTTATAAAGGAACCAGTTTTCCATTCCTTTTGCTAAAGTTTCTCCAGCTGTCTGAAGACATGCCAACAAGCAATAATTCCCTATATCACATTTGGCTAAGACAACCTTTGCGACATATATAAATAATGTATGTATATAAACATTATGTACGTTAAGCTCCCTAAAAAAATTAATTTGTTTTTAAATATATAATACATTAGGTAAATAAAAACACTAGAAAGCAAGATAAATTACGTAATATTTGTACATAAATGAATAAATAAAATAAATATCAAATAGGTTGTTCATTTGGGAAATATAAAAGTGAGAATAATTGGAATATCGGTCTAGCAAGAATGGTAAAAAATATTTAGAAATTATAGAATAATTTATACCAGGCATGTCAAACTCAAGACATATGGAGAAATTGGTCATAATTATGCATATCTGCAACCTCAAAGTTCACACCTGTTTATTTTTTGAGCTAGTAACGCCTAAACTTTAAATACAAAAATACTTTGAATATAAAGGTTAAGATTTCATTTTTAATCATTTTTATGTTGTCTGATGATTGACATCATTTTTAAATTTTTTTATTCTCAATATAAAATTTTTTGAAATGTCTGTAATTTTAAAAGAAAAAAAATTTTAAAATTTCATGTTCATCAATTTAATCTTGGTTCTAGAGACAAATATGAAGATCTAAGTAAATAAAAATAAAGCTCAAAAAGGTATATTAAAAATCAGATAATATTGAAAAGAAAAAAAGTTCTTGAATGTCCTGAGAAAGAATTTCCTCAAAACCGGAATGAAACTATAGAATTAGGTCCTTTCCTTGAGTGTTGATGTCAGTCTAATTTTTGTGTAGTTCCATCTGTCTTGTTTCTCATAAAATCTAAGCAAGTCAAAAAGTTGGTGATTTAGAATAATGCAAGATTATCATCTTCATAAAAATCAAAAATCATTTCAAAATCATTGCTGAATGTATTTAATTTCATAAAAATTCATATAAATGTCGTTTTCTTGTCAAACATTACTTTGTTACAGACTCAGTATTGGCAATTTTTTCAACTCCTTGCACATAGGAAATGAATCATGTTTTCATTTAAAACTGGGACTTCAATAAAGCTAATTTTGCAATGAAAGACTTGATAGCATCATACAACTGAGTGATGAGCTTATTTTACCTTTGAAAATTTCAAATTAAGATTACTTAAATACATGATCAATATCCACTTATTTAAACCAGCAGATCTTGAAAAGCCTAGACTACATTTTATCTCTCAATTCATCTGTGTTTTGACCCTTCATCTCCAAAATAGTTAATCTCAAAAATGTCGTTTGTATGAAAAAAAAACAAATGGTACCTTGTTTGGAATTTGGTCAGGTATTCTCATAGAATGGGACATTTGTTAATTGATATTCAAATCTCCAATTCCTGGTTAAACTGGCAGTGTTTGCAGAATTTGACCTCTGATGAAGTTCACTGTTTTTTTTTCAAAAACTCAATACATGATCTAATTTTTTTTTATCTTAAAACATAAGTTCTGTTAATGAATTATACAGTGAAAATGTTTTTTGTTGAATCTGGATATATATTTTTTCTGTTTTGTAAATAACTTGGCAATCTCTCCCGAAATCATTATGTCTTTAAAACCATATTGCTTAATAAAATCAACAGAATAAACATAAATTTTACTCAAATCAAAATATAATATTTAGAAACTGTTCAACTTTTTTATTATTTGTCCTCCTGGCTTGTTGTATATATGCATTATACCAGTTCAATCATATCTTCATAAATTTAAAATTCAAATAAAGCCCTGATGAAAATGGTGAAATGCTATTCCAATTTTAAAAAAACAGTCTCATCATAAATAAATACAGAAAAATGTTCAAAAACAATGATAAAAACTTTGATCACCTGCCATTTTAATATCTATTCAATTAAACAAATGTTTCTGCTTAATGAAATGTCTTTTAATAAATTCTTCAATCTCTGGACAATACAATTTCAAAAATATTTTACAAGACATAAATTTAAATAATTCCTTCAAACTAATTATTTCCACTTATTTGCAATATTTTGCAATTCAAAGCTTGCAAAAGGAACTAACCTTTTATTTATGGATTTTCATAAAAAAACTCTGTTGCAAAAACATAATTTAAAATATATTATCAATTCCTTCAAATTTGAAACATATTTATCTATATTCCTATTTATATATATTGATGGTTTGTTTTTCATGTCTTTTCACATTATATTCTTTTATATATTTTTTATAATAACAAAATCCATCAAACAGTTCATCTTTCCATTTTGCATAGTGAATCTTTAAACAACTAATTTCCCAATTTTCTTGAAACATTTTGTCATTCTTCATATAATTTTCTCTTTTTTAATAAGATGGAATATTAATTCATTTTTAAGGCAAAAATTAAATAATTACGAACGTTTTTTAATTTAATTTGTTCTTATTTAATTGTCAAAATATGACCACATGATTAATTAAAATTAAAAATAGTTGCTAACAATCTAATCATATCAATTGAAAAAAAATAATAATTTGTTTGAATTTATTTAATGATTTTCGAAATTAATAACATAGACAAAATTCTCTTAGATTTTAAGCTATAGAAAACTTTATAATGCCATAGTAATTTATGTAAAGGAAAATGTGTGAAGTTTTTTCATTGTATGTGTTATGATCTAAAATACCATTTTGACAATACTAACACTGAAGTGCGATAAAAATCTTTTTAAAAATTAATGTCTTTATAGAAAATGCCTTCTTCTTAAATATAACTTTTGCAGTAAAGAATTAAATAAAAAAATAAAAAAAAAAAAAAAAAAACAGCTTCTTTTGTTAAAAAAAATAAATACTAATAAAGAAAAAATATAAAAGTTTTTTGACATTTAATAACAATTTTTCATGTTCTTTCACTCTTTCACTCTTTCTATCAAATTTCTATATATATATATATATTTGTGCAAAAACACAACTGTCCTTAATAAAATATATATATAAATATTTATATATATATATATATATATATATATATATATAAATATATAAAATCATCATCCACTATAAATTTTTAAAAAAAAATTTTCTAGAATTAAGTCAGTACTGAATAAAAAATTTTAAAAAATTAAGCATTGTCTTTGTAAATAGTTAACACCTTTATATAACTTAAATTTCTTAAATAAACAAAATAGCAGCTTAATAAAGGAAACTGCAAAGTTAATAAATATCAAATGACAATTTCATTCGCATTATCAGAAGAAAACTTCATCATTTCAAATTGTTTTCATAATTTTAAAATTCCAGTAACACCTGGCATCTTCATTCGATTTTTCAAAACAATAATCATAATACCTACACACACACATACACACATGAGTTTTCCAACTATAAATTCAATTATTATCATATCTATCCCATTAAAGGATTTATTTTGTAAAATTTTTGCTATTTTACCTATTAAGCACCAAATTTTAATTATGTAAAAACATTCCCCATTTTTTAATTTATTTAATTGTCCTCAATTTTCTTTAAATAATCTGTTGTTCCATGAATGAAAACATCTTTTCAAGGAACTTATTATTTATGCACACACATCCACTAAAGAAAAAAAATTTGCACTGAAATTATTGAATTATGATTTTCTATATAAATTCATTTTCTACCTCTCTGTCTGGCCCATACTTTTAAAATTTACAGAATATATTATTTTTCCTAAAATTGACATTGATCTATGACAAAGCTTTAGCCTAATAGAGGGTGCTGACTAGTTCTAAGCCTAACTCACTTTCCAAAATCTCTATTCTGATGTTTGGTCATTGAATTACTGATTTTGGTAAGTGGGATTATTATTGAAAATTTTTCTGTATCTACCTATTCGTCGCATTTACTATTTTTTCTTTTTAATTTTTAGTTCCTCTGCACCTTACCAATGTACTGTACTGCTTTATACATAAAAAATAACCTTTTACATTTTTAACTCTTCCCGCAAAATTAATAAAGAGTGTTCCAATAACTTGGACCGATTTTAAATGTGAATTAAGTTTAAGTGTCTAATGATTTTTTTTCTTTTAGATTTAACAACTTAAGTCTTTGGCAATTCCAACAATGGAAAGATTAACAATCAAACGTGTTAAAGTTATCGAAGCCTATTACAAAAATGGATGTTCAAACAGAAATGCATTTTGCGCACTTCGCGATTTTTTAGTCAACATAATCGACCAACCAAGAGTGCAATTGGAAACGATATAACGTGGAGAGGTTCAATCCTGTGCGCAATGATGAATAGTGGTGTCTGGATTTTCAACCACATTCTTGTGCACTGCAGCAATGTTTTCAGCCAAACAGCATAAATGAGCATGTAATGGTGTTTTCATATCTGCCACTGACCCAGTTTGTTTGAATTTATGAGCAATTTTTCCAATTGCACTTTTGAAACTTTAACACGTTGTTTGATTGTTAATCTTTCCATGGTTGAAATTGCCAAAGACTTATGTTGTTAAATCTGAAAGAAAAAGAAATCATTAAACACTTAAACTTAATTCACATTTAAAATTAGTTCAAGTTATTGGAACACCATTTTTTTTTATTGGTAACATTGTATCTTTAAGTCTGATAGCAAAATCAAATTCTGTTAATCAATCTTCCAACCAACTAGCCATCCTCGAATTCATCCAGTACAAAGCTCAAGAGCTACTCAAGGTAGAGAGTTACTATTAAAATGTTTATGATGAATAAAGCATATGATTGAATAAAAATGGTGGATCCTATTTTTTAATATCCTCCTTCTGACTTAAAACCAATAGGAGTTACCTCTATTGGTGATGATTGTCTCCCTCAAAAGAAGAACTCCTCCTCCCCCCTTAGGTACTATAAATAAGCGGTCTAGCTGTGCATCCCCATTCATGCTCAATAAAGCTTTCTTAAGTCTTATCACGTCTCCGAGTTTTTATTACAGCGGTTAAGATTCAGGAAAGCATCCAGCTGGGACTCTGTTCCACAAAGTAGCAGTTTTTTGAAAAAAGCTGAGTGGAACTTTCTTTTGTTCTCTTTGGAACATGGAAGAAATGACAGTGTTTCTACTCTATGGAATTATCATGGATTTTTTCTTGCTGTAAAGATCTGAACTGGTAGAATGAAAAAATGGAGCTCATCTGAACATTCATCATGGAAACCACGGTGACAAGCTTGCAACATTGAGTCTGTCGATAAGAAGCTGCAGCTTAGTATGGCACAAGGCTAAATTATGATCAGGATGATTATGTTGCACCAATCTTTCATGCTGGGAGAGTCTGCTTATCTAGGAAATTAATATTTGAAATTTTAGCTTTTTGCATACAACTGAACACTGAACTTTGAAAATGATATTTGGCTTACTGCTGTAATTTTTTTTTTACCATCTTTGAGTCTTCTACTAACAGCTATGAAATTTTGGTCCTTAGATAGGGTTCAATGCTTTAGTTTCAAATCAGAACCTGATTATAGAAAATACTCTTCAACACAAAAGACTAGATAAAAATTTATTGACTTTGTTATTGGTTATTTAATATCAATGCCTGCATTGGTTAGTAAATAAAATATAGTACATAATTTAGGCATGGTAGGGCACACTGTGTCACAGTGTGTAATTGTTAGGAAGCTTGTCTTGCTAAATCAATTACTACTGAATAGTAAGTTTGATTGTCATTGGGTACCCATGCTCTCGGCCTTGTGTCACATCAAAACTGCACTTAGAAAATCATTATTTAGGCTTGGGAAGATCACAACCTAAACAATTTCTGGAGGTAGAGGGGTGTTAAAAAATCAAAATTTTTATACCAACAATTCTGAAAATCTTTTCAGGTCCTTATGAATTGTAAGGTGCAGCGCTATGTCTCTAGAATGTAATTAGATATAGTTCTCCACAGCTTTCTCACTTCATACTTGCTACTTTATGGTCCCTCTTTTGGCTTTATGGTACTTGTTCTTCAATCTGTTTTCTCAAACTTGTCAAGTAAATTAATCAGCTTTCCTCTGTTTCTCTTGCTTTCATTGAGTCCTGTGGATGTTAAATTCTCCAAACCTTCTTTCCTCATTGTGTCCCCAAAATTTCAACTCTCTCTTTTTTATTGTTAGCAACAATTTCTTTATTGTGTCTGCTCTTCTTTAAACGTTATTTTTTTTTTTTTTTCACATAAAATTTTTTTGAAATATCATCATTCGCCAGAAGAACCACATTTCTATTGCATCAAGTTTTTTTCTTCTTTTCTAACAAAATTATTCTGTGCTCTTGAGGAGATTAGACATTGTATCGAAGGCAATTAATCTTTCTTTTTGTCTTTAAGGACATTTTCCAATTGCTTATTACCTGAAAGGCATTTTTTTTCTATTTCTATGTCACACTTTCCATCTTCTCTCATACTATGCAGTTTAATTAGTTTATACTTTAATCTGGTACTGATGAAATACCTTCCTACGTTGCACTTTCCAAAACAAGTTGGAGATTTCTTCCCCTCAGCAAACTGACTAGTTAATTCCAAATACACTATGTCGATATTGTGAGCCCATCCACATACTATCACTAATCCCATAAATGTTTTTTTTTTCCTTTTTTTGAGCTGTCTTTTCATGTATAAATATAATATTCTTTTTCTCTTCTTTTGTGACCTATGTCATTTATATAAAAATATCTCCTATTACTCTAAATGTTATTTTTAGTGAATACACATGTCAGAGTAGACACCATGTTTTGTTTTTTTTGTTTTGTTTTTTTTCAAACTGTGAATTATGCCAACCAGCCTGTGCATTTGAGTCTTAAAGAAATTGTACTCTTGGGCATGGTTCAAACCTGTGTCTCCCTTTGTAGAAGAAACTACCATCTGATTTGGCATCCACACTAGCTGAGTGGACTAAAGCATACTGGATAAGACAGTTTCTCCTACAAAAGCGAAATGCTACCAGAGAATACATTTTCTCTCAAAGGTACAAGCTGGTAGATATAATTTGCTGTGACTTAAAAGAAAAAAAAAAAGATGTCTTCTCAAATGTGTGAATCTTCTTAAAAAATAATATTTATAGTGATTTTCCAAGCGTAGTTTAGATGTGACACAAGGCTGAAAGTATGGAGCACCCATTGAGGATCGAACTCACTACTCAGTCAAAATTGTTCTAGTGAGATAAGCTTGCTAACCATTACACTGCCTCAGGGTGCCCAGAAAATAATGTTAATAGTAGTAGCAAATACTACTGCATTCAAAATTAATTCATTAAAAATATATGTATAAAAATTCTTCCACATGTTGAATTCATTTCTTTTAACAACTCCTCCTGCTACAAACTGGTGACCAACAACAACTGCATCTTTGCTACAACTTCTAGGCAATTATAATGATTCAGAAATTTATTGAAATGACTGTATAAGGAAATTATAACTTGAATTTTATAACTACATTTTTATTTTATTTTATTTTAAATCTTAAAAAAAAAGAAATATATTCTCTTTGCTTTGTGATGTTTTTTGTGGATTTTGAAAATCATATGATGAATCAGAAATATGTATGACCTGCATTTTGAACTGACCCACCTTAGATAATGTGACCTGCACTTGAACATGTCTATTTGACTTTACATAATAGAACAGACGAGGAAAATTTTAGTTTCACTTAAAAGTACATAGTAAACTCTAGAATGAAAAGTGCATTGTACAACATTTGCAAACACATGTGACCCATTAGGCATTACAGTAAATACTGCCAACACGTCAATCAAAACATTATTCTCAGATCAAATCATGACAACTTTAAATACGGGTCTGCCATTAACAACACAGCAAAAACACCCTTGCATACTAATGAGTGGCGGATAGACTTGGGTAACAGCTGGGTGGAGCGGATTTAGAGTAAGGTAAATCTTTTGACTGTATAGAAATAGCAATCTAATTTAAAAGCTAAATAAAAAAAATAAAAAAAAAATAATAATTACTAAAATATACACTAAAAAGTATCCTCAGTTCAAGTTTTCATTGAAATATTGAAAACTCAGAAGAATTATGTTGCTTATGGTATTTCTCTCTCTCTTTCTCTCTCTCTCTCTCCCTTCCCACCCCATCCCATCAGAAAAGTATATTTTATTTTAAAGATTTTTTTAATAAAGACAATTACATTGTGCTGGCTGATGACTAAAAATGGTGCTAAAATCAGCGATTTAAAAAAAAAAACAAAAAAAAAAACTGTTTTCAGTCAATTTAAATTAGTTTTGAAATATAGTAAAATATTTGGCTTATTGGAAATATTAAATTTAATCAATTAACTTGTATTTAAAAAACTAAAATAAAAGCTTCAAGAAAGATTTTTCAGTTTTTAAAATTAATTTTAGACTTTAGGTATCATGTTTCTTTGGAGGTACCTAATTTTAAGCATCTGAAATCCACACAATGAAAAACATTTCCTCTAAAAATCAAAATTCTTGCATATTAAAAAAACAAAAACTAAACACAAAAATTTCTGTCTGAATTTCTGGAATGAGGAGTTATAATTATTTATACTATTTACATGCAACTATCACAACATTTCAGCCATTGTAACCTCTGGCCTTCATCAGGTGTATACCAATCCGAGTACCTTACAGGGAATTCCAAACTGAACCCTTTATTTAATCTAAGTGGGTAGATTGTTCTTGTTTCACTGTTCATGTCTGGGGACATCTCGTCTAGTTCTTATTTTAGTATTACTCAAGTTCAGTTATTACTTGCCTTGTTTTCTCCAAGTCCAAGTATACAATGCCTGGCCCAGGTATTGAACTTACAATTACTATGTTACCAAATTCATTAACTAATACTAAGCAATAACTAGTAGTAATAAAAAAAAATGAGATATCTTTAGACATGGAGTTCTTAGATTAAATAAAAGATTCAGTTTGAAATTCAGTGAAGATGATGTAGATTGACAGACACCTGAAGAAGGCAAGAGAGCACAATGGCCAAAACATTAAGTAAATAAGTATATTGAAGACATGTTTTGTGGCTGAGATGGGTAAAAATTACACACTGGGACCTGATGTATTCAAATCCAGATAAAAAAAAAAACATTTCAAATACTGACTTTCAAGGCAGGCTCTCTTAATTTGGACTTGTGGTATATTATCAATATGGCTCAATATATCAATAACTTATCAATAAACATATAAGGAATTAAAGTTAATAAGACAAGATTGTTCAAGTAAGTTCTATATGAAAAAAATCCTAGTTAAATATTGTATGGTACTATCCAAAGATTTTTTTGTAAGCCTATTGCTTATGGACAGCATACCATTAACTACTTTGAAGGAGACTGAAAACTAGCTTCTTCAGTAAGTAATTTTTTATTTTTTTTTTTTAAATTTTAAATCATGTAACAATATGTTATAGTGAAAGCTTAAAAAACCACACTTGGGTTTCCAGTAGATAATATGAACATCATTATTTACATTTATGCAATTATTCTCATTTTTGTTGTTACTATCACAATATTTCAGCCATTGTACCATCCAGCCTTCTTCCAGTGTCTGCTAAGCCTTCTTCTAGTGTTTGTTGATGCAGGTGTCTTTAATCCTTGAGGCCATTGTCCATAGGACAATAGCCTAGAGAATTAAATTTTTGGTTAGTGAATTTGGGAACATAATAATTGTGAGTTCAATCCCTATGCCAGGTAATATGGATGTACTCAGTGAAAACGGCATCAGCAATAATTGGACAATACCGAGGGAGAATAACCAATTACAAGATATCTCAAACTATGGATAGCAGAATGAAAACAATCTACTCCAGTGGATTAAATAAAGGGTTCAGTTTCAAATTCCCTGAAGGTTACCTAGATTGACTGATACCTGAAGAAGGCTGGAGAGCTTAACAGCCGTAACATTGTGATTATTCTGACTGTAAATAATAACACCTCATCCCAAAAAATCGAACAGAAATGTGAATATCACTTGATATTTACAAAATTTTGTTTCATATTGCACAGCGGGAGAGGGTGAGGAAGATTGCATTACACATATCTTCTAAGTGAGAAAGGCCTGCCTAGAAAATCAGCATTATGTCTTGTGGCATTAGTAGTATCAGTTATTTGTTTAGTTATATATCTTTGGATGTAACTGAAAAAAATTTCCTTTACATTTGACCAAAAAGAACAAGTACTTAACATTGATCCTAGCTCAACCTTAACTGCATCTACAATATGCTTCAATCTGTATTGACAAACACGGCAAACACTAAGCAAATGTTATTGGTAGAACAAGCCAGTTGTTCATTATTTACATTATTCGGACTATCGTCCTCATCTTTGTTGCCATTTTATGAACGTTTGAACCGCCAGTTATTTTCCGCCTTCTTCAGGTGGTTGGAATGTCGAACTGAACCCCTTTATTTAAGACTGGAGTAGACTGTTCTAGTTCCACGTGCCATGTTTGATGGATGTCAGTTATCTCCTGTTAATTTCCCAAAAAGTTCTCCACTGCCTTAACCGGTATTGAACTCACACTCTTTGGGTCCTGTCACTGGATCTAACGTTGTTTGCGTCTATGGCGATTCAAAGATGAGGAGAATAGTCCAAATAATGTACATAATACCTCATCTCAGAAATATAGACAAGCCAGTTGTTGATCATTAAACATCCAAAGAGATGGATATGCAATGTGATTGGCCCTGATCTGGCATCTCGTCTACAGTCACTCTCTCACAAATGTGCTGTCGCCTCCCTCTGTCTTTTCTACAAATACTTTCACAGTAACTGCTCTAATGAGCTACTTTCCCTCGTTCCCAGACTGCATGAATTTAAACATGCTACTAGGTTGGCATCTCGGTCCCACCTTTTCACTTTTGAAACAGTTAAATGTAACTGTCTCTTCTACTCCAATAGTTTCATGTCTCGCACCTCTCGCCTGTGGAACTCCCTATTACTTGTTTCCCTGATAGCTATAATCTCCAACTATTGAAATGTAATGTCAATCGACATCTCCAGATGCCTTGATCTATTCCCTGTCCTTCTCTTCATCCTTCCCTCTATCACGCTTCTTTGCTCTCGCTCCCACTCTCTGTAACCCCTTGCGTGTTAGTGGCATCCCATCTTGCTTGGGGTGAAATGCTTAAAAAAAAACAAAAAAAAAAATTTGAAAGCTTGCATCAATGAGATTCTTCAAATTCCTGAGGTGAAGCATTGTCATTTTATTATTGACTAGTTTGAATTTCTGTTGCTTTTTATCAAAACTCCCAAGCGATTACTCAATAACCGTTAATTAAGCAACTAAAGGAATCAGCTTCTGAGGTGATTTGAACTCACATCCTTTATCCTTGAGAGTTTGTCTAAATATAACTCGTATACTTGTATACATTTTGCTTTAAATCTTGTAAAATTGTTTCTTCACTTCTTTTGAATATTATTTGTCTACACTCTGAACATAAAAAAAACTCTTTTTTAAGTGTCAAACTTTATTAATTTCACATTTATGGCTATTAATCATTTGTAGACGTTATCATTATTAATGTCTTTTAGAGTGTCATGCTTGTTAAAGCCGACAATTTTTGGTTTGATGTTTCATTTCTTTTCTTTATTTTTACAATGAGTAAAGCATCATTTTTATTATCCTCTCCACCATACGCCATTACAATTACATCAAACAAGATTGTTTAGTTTACATACAAATTTATTATTATTATTATTATATACTTATTTACTCATGCTGTTAAAATGGCACTTTTTTTATGTCAAGTCCTTGTGATTATTAGGTTTTCATGTTTGAGCCTTCAAATATGTATTTTTTTCTCCACCCCCAATTGTTGCGTGAGTCATTAAATATTGTTGTTATTGTTGTGGTCTGTTCTTCCATGGACTTGGGTTTAATCTCTTGGTTTTGTAAATATCGGGCAACAGTCTGTCACTATAATACCACCTTCCATTGCCAGTGCAAGGGAGATAACAATACACAACATGAATTAACATATTTTACTATTAAAAAAACTATACATGTATATATGGCTTATTATTTATACAGTAAGTAAAATTATGTTTCATGAAAAGACTATTCTCATGCATAATATTAAAATAACCAACAAATTGACAGATTTCTCTTTACCTCACATTTGATGTTTCTTGCATGAAATTTTTTTTTAATTTCTATTTTAAAAGCAAATTTTACCAAACAGAATTAGTCAACAAAAGTTAATGATGGTTGTCAGGCATTATGATATATGAATGCCAACATGTGTAGATATATTGTATATCCACAGAAGAATGTCAATACTATGATGAGTATAAATACAGTGTAACCCGGATATAAGAGAGTTGTCGGGACCGGAGAAGAAGTCTCTTATATCAAATTTCTTATATCCGGGTTTGGTTTATTTTGTTTACATTAACACAAGCTCTAATTTGGGACGAGAGAAAATCTCTCTTATATCCGGGTTTCTCTTATATCCAGGTTACACTATATTAAATATACAGCTGAGAGAAAGAGCTTAAATAGGGATTCTACCTGCCTGTTTGTCTGTCTGTCCTTTATACATTAATTGCATGTAACTGTGTGTACATATATATATATATATATATATATATATATATATATATATATATACGCAAGTATATAATTGGTATATACAGAATGAATTCCAATAACCAACAATTACTATTCTTAAAAGAGTGCTCAATACAAAGTAGAGCAGATATAATTTTTATAAAAATTATAATATAAGTATGTTATAAAATCACTACAAAAATAAAATTTGTTTCAACAATTTCAATTATTTATCAAACATCATCACTTGAAATAAAATAATCCCTGAAAATAAATGATTATTTTTCTTCAGTGATTTTATAACATACTTATGTTTTTTATAACCATAAATAATAATTATATATATATATATATATGTGTGTGTGGAGAGAGAGAGTAGATAAGTTGGTCAATAAAAGGAAAGGGTACCAATGAAATCAGTATGAAAAACATTTATTAATATTAACCAGGTGCCAAAAATGAAGCACTGAGCTTGAGGTTCCAAGTTCAGAATTTTTGAACACACCTGTGTTCTTCTTCAGTGAATGCGAGAAATAAACAGAGGGATGGTGGAGACTATCTAACATTAGTTTTTGAGGTGGGTAGTGTCCACTTGTAGGTAGAATTGTTAGAAAAATCTGTCTGATTTCTTGCTGTGTGAAACATTATTTGAAAATAACCTTAGATTTAAAAATTGTGATTGCTGTTGGGTGGTAGGGGAGTGATATATTTGAACATAGAGGAAAGAGGGTTACTGGACCAGTGGTGGGGACGGTATTAGTGTTGAAAGATTTTGTGAGTTAGGAACAGTGTGGGAACATAGCGAGATTGTCAATAAAAGTAAAAAAGAAAAAAAGATTTTCTTAAAAAACAAAAAGGATAAAGAATTCTTTTTTATTTTTTTTAGACAATGGGGGTGCGGAAAAAATAAACTGAAATAAAAATTAAAAAATAATACCAAAATACTGAAAATAAAGATAAATATGAAAAAGTGACTTCAAAAATATCTAAATTTCTAATAAAAATATATGTGTTTATTTATATATATATATATATATATATATATATATATATATATATATATATATATATATATAATTATATAATATATATATATATATATATATATATATATATATATAATATATATATATATATTATATATATATATATATATTATATATATAATATATATATAATATATATATAAAATGTTTTGAACAATGAAAAATTAAAATTTTCAGACACACTGGGGTGTATTTTTTTTTTCTTATTTCAATTAGGTTCCTTGACTAGTTTCAGCCAGCATGATCATCATCAGGAGAAAAAAAATTCTCGCTTGTTAGAAGCAGTGAACTACAGAAATGAATGACTTTCTAAAGAAAATAAACTTTAACTGTAGTTTTCATTTGTTTTTTAGCATTAATTTTGGTCAATCCTTGTGTTGGATAAACTGCCTCTTTTCCGTTGTTTTAAGATCTCCACTGGGTAGATTCATACTACTCTGAATTCCCTAGGACATCTTGACAATTTTATTGGTTCCTGGAAAGGGGATGTGTTTGTGTTAAGTGTATGTTATCATTTAGTTTTTGGTCAAAAGTGTATACCATTACGGTGAGTCGGACTTATGGAAACGCGATCTCGTAGCCGCGAGGATTGGCGAGAGGAGAACTTGGGCGTATGCAAATTGGTTGGTGTTCGCTGGGATAAATGTGACGGCGGGGAGACCACTCGAGAGAGTTGTGTGTAGCGAACTACGAGGCGGTGTTGGAACATTTGAGTGCTAAGATCTGTGGAGTTGTTGTAGCTGGATTGTAGCTGTCGTTAAGCTGAGGAGTGTTTCCGGAAGTAGGCGGTGCCGGGCCAACCCGTTCCCGTCCTATTGTTTGGACCTAATTTTACGAGACCAACCCGTTCCCTTCCTATTGTTTGGACCGAATTTTGCGACACCAAGATAAATTGTTTTCAGTTGCAGTTGTGATAAAGTTGGTAGTTAGTGCAAGGCATCGTTATTGGTTAAGTTTTTTCGTGTCATTCATTCTTTTAATATTACTATTTTGACGATATTTCCGTTTCCTGTTAAATATGACAGATCTGCTATAACAATATAGGATGATAATAACAGAGAAACAAAAGCACAGAGAAATTGAATGAGATCGGCTAGATTATATGTCTAGACACGTCTGATAAAAAAAAATTAAAATCAAAACGTAAACATTTAAAAAACTCAAACAAATATAAAACACCCATAAAATTAAAACTAAAAAATATTTTTAAACTCTTTCTTAAGTTTAAAAATATTTTAAAAAATATTAAAAATATTTAATTTAAAAAGTTAGAAATTCAGTTTTCCTTTTCATCATCGTTTTCTCTCGGAACATTATTATAACCAAACGCTTGCGTTTACATCTCCCAAATCCTCGTCTTAATCATATATAAGTCCATCAATAAAAACATTACTTCAGTCCGATGAAGTCCTTCTACAGGACGAAATGCGTTACACCGAATTTTTCCACGTTGTCATTCAGTTGCCTAATATGGCTGTCGACTCACAAAGCGAGTATGACATTCAATGACGTGTCCAGTCCATCCAACTCCCACCTGCAACACTGAATTCATTTTTTGTTGTGTGAACAACAGTGGCTCATAAAGCCAGCCACCGATCTGCATTTTTTTGTTCCATATATGACATGTCATATCATCTTCGGGTGGTGGAAGTTAACTTTGAACATCATCAATGTGTCTTTTTTTTATATGGCTTGTCAAGCTCGACCTGAACTTACTCTAGCATTCAAATCATACCAATATGAAATCGTCATATGCAATAGACTGTTCCTGTTAGTGTGATTTCTGGAAAGTAAATGTCGAACAGCTCTATCTGAATATAGCAGCAATACTTTACTTATGGTCTGGTCTCACCCCTCTAAAGATAGAGCTCAGCAGGAGGAGTCGGATACTTTCTGGAGTGACACAAAGAACCGACTATTTTTCCATTGCAAAGAGTCAGATATAAAAAAACGTAAACGATATAAATAAAATTTGGCGGGTAATATTTTTTGTACATATGCATTCAATAGATATTTCCCTAGGGAAGATATATATCAGAATCGAAAAAATATTGATCATTTTAATCATTTTAGAAGTGGAGTTCTGATCGTAATATAAAACCTTCTAAAGTCTTCGCATTCTCTTTCACTTCCCGTAGTATTTATTGAAGCGTAACGTCATTATTACTTATGGTGAACTGATAAAAAGTATTACTTAGTTGTCATGAAAATATCCATAGAAAAAGACAGAGAAGCCACGTCCAGTGATGGCATTCAGATGGTTCGAACAGTTTCGCGCCAACCTGTTCTTAGAATTTTATGAGCTCAGTGAACTCGTTGCTAGCTGCAACCCGAACAAACTGCTAATTTTAGATTGTCTACAAATTGTACTCACATAATCGGTTGGGCTATGTAAATTCTGGTGATTGAATAAAGATTAATACAAACTTCATAAACTGCTGAACTTGCTTGAGCCAGATATTTGGAATATTCAAGAAATAGTTACTCTTTGGAAAACGGAGAAAAGAAAAGCTGAATGGCTTCAGTAATATTTTTCATCACAGCATTCCTATTAATTTTTTATCGTGACTATTTGGGAAAGGTCCTGAAGAACTTTCATAATTCGGTAGTTCTTCAAATTGTACAAAAAGCGAAAACTATTATCAATACAATTGGTATCAGTTCTTCCGAGACGGAAAGAGGTTTTCCAAGAATGGATATTATATAGTCTGATAAAAGAAGCCACCTTGCAGTGGAAAAAAGCAGCAAACTTGATGATAATTAATCTTATTGGTCTCCCTTTAGATTTATAGAATGCCACTCATTTCATTGAAAACATGGCTTAGAAAAAAAAATCAAAGTACTGATGACAACAGAGTGAGACAAAAAAACTGAAAACTTTGATGACAATCAAGTGGCTATTTGAAAATTTTAAAATAAAAAGATCATGAATAAAAGATTTTAAAGCATTTATTTTAATTATTGTTTCCTTTCAAAATGATAACGGGCAATGTAATGCAGATTAATTTTGCTATTTTTTGAATAAGGACAAGAAAAAATTGCTTTATTCGTAAATTATATCTATATAGTAAAGTATAGACTATGGAAAAAATGAATTATATCTAAATAGTAAAAGTATAGACTATGGAAAAATGAATTATATCTATATAGTAAAGTATAGACTATGGAAAAATGAATTATATCTATATAGTAAAGTATAGACTATGGAAAAATGAATTATATCTATATAGTAAAGTATAGACTATGGAAAAATGAATTATATCTATATAGTAAAGTATAGACTATGGAAAAATGAATTATATCTAAATAGTAAAGTATAGACTATGGAAAAATGAATTATATCTATATAGTAAAAGTACAGACTATGGAAAAATGAATTATATCTATATAGTAAAGTACAGACTATGGAAAAATGAATTATATCTATATAGTAAAAGTATAGACTATGGAAAAATGAATTATATCTATATAGTAAAGTATAGACTATGGAAAAATGAATTATATCTATATAGTAAAGTCTAGACTACGGAAAATGAAGGACCCGTTGCTGTTGAAAACTTTGGTTGAGAGAACCTGTTCTTAAAATGTTTGAATCTTACCACTGGCCACATTACGTCGGTGAAAGTGACTGAAGTTGAGATCCCAAGTCAGGATCGATTACAGGACAGATCCTTCTTTGGATTTTGTCAAGGACCTCGAGATGAATAACAAGAGCACCAAACCAGATATGATATCAGTATTCAATGCACGGACGGATGGGAGATTTGTAAATGTGCAAAACGAATTTTGTCAGGAAACATTTTCTGGTACGACACAGGGACCCGACTTTCCTTACAGTAAAACAGATCATTTACTTAAATATTTGTATCTATAAAAAAATGTATAAACATAAAAATGTCTTAAAATAATTGAGGACTTTGTCCATTTCATAATGCATATATATATATATGTGTGTGTGTGTGTGTGTGTGTGTGTGTACGTATCACCCATTATGAAAATCGAAGCCGAATTACTTACAGGCAATATTAAGTTGTAAAAGTTTTTTTTTTTTTCAGTCTTGTAAACACTAAACTTATAAAGAGTGTGATCTGTAGCCAGATCAATGTTCCGATTTTCCTTTACTTTCGTCGTCAGCAATATCAATAAATAAATAAGAAAAAAAATCATTTTTTTTTTTTCTAAATTGAGATAGGGTCGTCTTCGTAAAGAATCGTACAAAACTGTCCTTTTGCCACGCCTGGGGCAAAGAGAAGTCTCTTAATTATGTTCAACGTTCACATGATAATGACAGTCGTAATCTGGAATATTACTACAACGTTAACAAAAAAAAATGATAAAAGAATGAACAAATAAAAGTTATAGGACGCCCCATATTTGCGCAGATGGCGTGTAGAACTCTCTAAGCTCTGGAGAATCGAAATGTTAGGGAACATGGTGGAGGAGTGGACGCTGAGATGTTTTCTACCAACGCAAACGTCGAGTTGTTTCATTTTCTTTTCTTTTCTTTTTTTTTTCTTTTTAATTTCGTGTGGTGCATGCAACTTGCTTATGCCTCGAGCTCCAACAGATGTACGACTGTTCTATGCGTTTTCAAGATTCTTCTTGGGATAACAAGACCCAATGAACTTATTGCCGATTATGGAAAGAAGTTGCTTGAGGAGTAAGCTTCCGATGAATAGGCGGTGCGATCCAACCTGTTCCCCTCCTATAGTTTTGGACCTAATTTTTACGAGGAAAACCTGTTTCCCTTCCATGGTTTGGACCCAATTTTGCGACAATTTATTTGAGAAGTTCAATCCCTCCACCGAGGCAGGTTTAATTGAAGATGATTGACAGCCACATCTGTGCTATTAAGAAAAAATCTTGCATTCATACATGAGAGTTCTCTTGAGCACTTCGACTTTGAGTAATGATTAGCATATGAGTCTGGTGAGTCTGATCCTCACTGGGTGCCTCATACTTTTATCCTTGTGCCACATCTAAGCTACGCTTATAATGCATGAGATTTCCTTTTGGGACATAGTGTGTAAGAACTGTCCAAATGCTCTTTGGGTTCAAGTGCTTTCATCTAATCTATTAGCCATTATCAAGGATGTTTATTTGTGTGAATATATAGATTTTCATTTTTTATAGTAATAAAAATGTTATATATCTTATGGCCATATCATGTTGAAACAACAGTTCTGAACCAATCACCAAAGTTAAGCAACGTCAAACTGAGATGGGTGACTGCTTGGTAATACCAGGTGCTGTAAATTTGGCTGTGTGTTGAGCTTGTTACATTTACTTCTGTACAAATACCCTTACGAAAGGTATAAATCCATCTTTTCTACTATTAGTTATGGGTAAATAACAGGAAAGACTGTGCCCTATACCCTTAGTAGGTAACCAGTCTGGGAGAAGGAAAACTCTGAATTCAAACTAGCCTGGAGAGGTAGGCAAAAGGTGGAGGAGCTTCTTATAAGAGTCAACAGCCAAACATGCAGTTAGATGGAAAACTTCTATCTAAAAAAAAAAAGCCTGTGATTATAGACTCATTTGACATGTGGTACACAGTGGGCCAGTACAGGACATGGTGCTATGTCTGAGGTTGCCAGGTTAGGCAACAACCATCCTTTGCTTCTTTATGGAGTCTATCAGCATACTGGGGATTCACTTTGTGCAGACATTTGACTGAACTTACAGTCACTACTATTCACAGCAGCAGCAGACCTGCCACTGCAACACCTGTCACTAAGGCCATTTTCTTTTTTCTCTTTGTGATTGCCATTGACTATACTGATCCATCTCCTTACATCAGCCTTTTCATAAATCTTCATCAAGCTGCACTTTTCTCCTCCAAAAACAAAATCTATGACAGTTCTTTGCATTCTATGTGCATTTGGAGAGGCAACCATTTTGAAAGAGGTTTGTAATTAGGAAAAATCATTTCCTCCTAAGCAAAGTAATAAAGCCACTAAGATGCAAGAGGTTACTGAGTGTTAGAGAATATGAGAGAAAAAAAAACACTATTAAGGAGAGAGAACAATAAAAGAACAAGAATTAAGAAGACAGAAGATAATAACTGACATTGTATTTAAATTTGTGAAGATCAAAGTTAACTTTGATCAAGAGCAGAAGGGGAATAGAAGGAACAACAAGTGGTTCTGTGCTTACCCAACGGAGGTAGCCACAGTGATGTACACCAAGTCCACATTAAGTGTAATTGTCATGGGGATTGTAAACTGTCCCAATTCTTCTGGAAAATGTCATTGCCTGCATTGAAATTTTTTTTTGTAATTACTTTTTAGAATAAATCTCTTTTTCTTTATAATTTATTCTCAGTTCTGAGAGACACCCTTAAAGTGGACACTGAGCTCAACACTGACTGGTGACGGTCTGTTTCATGCTTGAACACAATGTTCAGGTCATGTCTGTTCCATGGCCTGAACATTGCATTCAAAAATGAAACAGACTGTTGCTCATTAATCACTTTATATTTACATACACCCCATCCCTATTATTGAGTAATTTCAACTATAAATATATAGCATTCCTTAAAACCTATACTTTTATCATATATATATATATATATATATATATATATATATATATATTATATGCACGTACTTATTAAAAAATCAATATCAGAAAAAGCTAAAATTTTGGTTTGGGTTGATTTAGTTTGGACAAACATCAATTCCC
>CAHIKZ030001419.1:387500-518544 GCA_903632075.3 Acanthosepion pharaonis | reverse complement strand
GGGTATTTGGTGAATATAACGAATCCAACGAAAATTGAAACTCGGCTATCCAATTAACAATTCCGAGCCATTATCCATTACACCACCCACATATCTAAGTTAATCCCAAGCGGTCACCCATCTAGGCACTGATCAGACACGATTTTGCTTAACTTCGGTGATCGTATAGGAACTGGTGTTTGAACATGATGTCGCCGTAAGATAGACATTTTTTGGCTACCTACAATGGCACTTTTATGAAAGCTGGAATTGGTATCCGACCTAAGTGACTTCATGTGTAACGTTCAAATTGAAAAACATTTATCAAATATTTTTTACGGGTTGCTAATATTTTTTACATATATTAAACATTTTGAACGCTTATAATATATTTTATGCACACTTTAAGATACCGTCTTTTGTAGAGAAATATTTTTTAATGCTTGTTATTTTTTTTTCGTATAATAATGGCTCCTAGAATCTTGATCAATTCTTTACAGTGAGTGTTGAACAGCATTTTGATATTATTTTTTAATATTAATCGTATGTTGATAGTTGCATTTTTAATTACGTCAGGTGACAAGTCAACCTACGAGAAAGTGCGATGCGTATGTGGCTAATGTAAAAATTGAATGTTAGAGTTAGCCTCAAAGACATTTAGGAAAAACAAAAACACAAGCAAACAGAAGTAAAAAATAACCACACCATAGAAAGGACTAAACATAAAATACAAGAAGACAGAATGCGTGGTTACTAGTAAAGGATTAAATTTCTGGTCAGGAACACTAGAACAAGGACGATAAAGTTTAAATATCTGGGAAACGTTTTGACAAAGGGACGGTAAGTGACACATTCCAAATCCATAGAGAGTATTGTAAGACAGGAGAATTTCTTTGGTAACAAAGAAAAGAATACTGGGCTGTCACGGGACATCTGTCCTTCTTTACGGCAGCGAATGTTGGACGATTTCCTCAAAGATGAAGAAAAGACTCGAAGCGACGGAAATGTGGTTCTACAGAAGGATGCTAAGGATATCATGGGCCGAGCATGTGAGCAACGATGAGGTCTTAGGATGCAAACAAGGAGGAGGCTTACATTTAACATCAGGAAGAGGCAGCTGAAGTTTCTGGGACACATAATGAGGAAGGAGGGCCTGGAGAATCTGATACTCACGGGTCGAATAGAAGGAAAGGGAGACAAAGGAAAACAACGCATGAGATACCTAGTGGTCTTGTGCAAGTGGATGACAGAACGTGGTCTGGGGGATGGAAGCAGAGGGAAGGAACTTGTTAAGAGCTGCAAGGGATAGAAGGAGGTGGAGAGCCATGATCGCCTACGTCCTGAAAGTACATGACACATAGAAAGAAAGAAATCTCATTGTCGCATCCGAGTGGACTATGTTTTGTTAAGCGGCTAGCCAATCCCACATTGCAGACGCCTGCTCAGACAAAATTTGTTTTTCTTTCAACACCCAGGAGCACACGTGTGGTTTATAGATCAATTTTCTCATTACAAGGCTAAAATTACAGTTTGTGGTAAATCAAATTGTCTTCCATTTTCAACAATCTTTTGTTAACAAGGATAGTACACTCAAACCCTCGATCATGATGACTTTTGACTATGTGCAAACACAACCATCGACCGTCTACCTAATTTCAATCACTTGGGTTAACTCGTGACGTATGGATTTTCAGGCATTTTCGAAATGTGCTGCACGCTGGGATCGCCTCAACGGACCAATAAAATCAAGAATTCATCCTCCTGATAAATCGAACCCTGCTTTCATGGTTTGCGTGGAAGCAAATATTTTTCCAAGAATTTTATAAAAATGAAACGTTTCACAAAGTAATTTCATTCATTTGTAAATATGTACAGAAAGTTCCATTAAAATCCGACAAATATGTGATGTTTGCATAGAATTTCCGAATTTTCACTTAAAAAAGCGCTAAAATATCGCATACTAATTTATGGTCGACCGCTGACACATGGAAAAAAAATTAACCAAATTCTAAAAATGATTAAAAAAAATTTAATTTAATAAGAAAAAAAAAAAATAAAATTTTCTTCCTATTAATAAAAAAAATTGACGATAAAATTTCGTTTTTATTATCTTTAGGGCATTTTCTTATCATGTATGCTTATTTTATATATATATATATATATATATATATATATATATATATATATATATCACCATGTGTATGTGTGTGTGGTGTTATCGCTTTGGAAGGGCTATTTTATTATTGCACCTTTGTTCTAAATTGTGAAAAAATACTACCTATGTACCAATTTTGTGAGTGAAATTGGGTAGAAGGAAACTTTAATGCATATTCGATATATTTAAAGCTAACCTTCTCTTATTCACAAGTTTTCGTGACCGTGGGTTTGGGTGTTCTGTCGTTGTTTTTCTTCTTGATCACGCTCGATTTCACGCCAGAAACTATAACTTTGAGGTCTGACTGTACATAGTTTTGTCAAAAATTTACAGGTTGGCTCTCTGTCGTAGTGAACAAACACAAATGTGCCTGGGAAAGTCTAATTATTTTGGCATATTCCGCCTTCAAAGAAAAATTATACTCGAATACGAGTGGCCAACTATTATATATATATATATATATATATATATATATATATATATATATATATCAACTGGAGGGCGGGTATCTGACAAGATTTCTCGAATATTTATGCCGGTAGATGTAAATAAATAAAGATATTGCCTGACAAGTAAATAAAAACACAACGTCTATTCTAATATGTGTATCCATGAGAAATAAGGTTAAAACAAATAAATTATGTTTGCGTGCGGATGAGTGTCATCCCAATACTGGCACTAAACATAATCAAACAAAAACTGACATAAATAGCTTCGAATTTAACAAAATAAATCAGTTCGTCTGATGATCGCAAAAGCGTGAAAACCAGGTTTACAAAATGATATCCATAGAATTAAATAAATATATTATTATCAACAGACAGATTTTTTCGCAACTCTTCAGTGTTGCTAGACATCCAATTGCTACAAGCCGGATTTGAAACTGGACCGATTCGGTATGAGGCAGACGCATTCTATATCGCGCGCGGTTGAGAAAAAGGGAAACTTTAACGTTTTCTATATGAAATACAATTATATACAAGCTAATTATTCAATTGAAGAGCAATGCGTTAATATTAGTAAACTACCACTGTTTTTAAAATTCAGTCAATAAATAAATAATATATATATATATATATATATATATTTATATATATATATATATTTAGAACGCAATCACACATACAAAAATATAGTGAACGAATATGAAAAATAAAATCATTTAGAAAACACAAAAATATGAGTGTTCAATAGTTTTGATCACTTGAAGAAAAACTTTGTTGATCTGTAGAAAAAAAATTTGATGTTAAAATGGATGAACCAGATTTTAATGCATATGATGTTTTCTAGAATGGAGAATAGACGTTTTAGTAGATTAATTTATTGATTATTCTTGTATGTACCTCATATTGCCTAATGTTTTATATATATAAATATATATATATATATATATACACACACAAAACATATATTTCTCTATGCATACATACGCACACACATAAATATATTTGTGTTTGTGTGTGTGTATGTGTGTATAAATTTGTATGTAATCTGTTCTTGATTCATATATATATATATACACACTTTTTTTATATATATATGTCATACGCACATTGTTTGGTTCTGCAACACATTCACTTTATGATGTTTACTATTAAAACACACACACATATATCTATGTATGTGTGTGTGTTTGTGTGTGTGTGTGTAAATAGGCTGATGTGTGTGTGTCTGTCTGAGGATCGCCTAAAAATCCCTTAACCGGCAGTCATCGTTAAACCGATCTCCATTCAACTAAATATGTTTATTCTGTCGCTGATGTTGAAGCGTTTTTCGTAAGCACCGCATACACACACACACACACACACACATATTTATATTGATATATATATATATATATTATATATATATATATATATGAAATGCATTCTGTTAAAACAAACTATGAAGAATCTATTGTTCAAACGAATTTTATTGCAATGAACTGATATATCCCGGCAATTTCGTTCTACAGCACTCAACAGGAATAGAACGAGAATATCAAAAGACATACAACGGTGAAAAATGACTATATAGGTAAAAAAAAAAAAAACGTGTACTCTCCAATAGACTATAAATGCATGGATTTTGAACAAACTTGTAGGACGCTATCTAAGTTGTTTTCATTTTAGCCACTGCATGAAAAACATTAGACACGTGATAGTTACACACACACACACACACACACATTGGGTGCATCAGTGTCTAAATATCAGTTATCTCAAAACATTTATCACTTTGCTGACAACGTTGTCCTCATTTTTTCTGCCATCTTCAAAAACAATAAAAAAAAATTTAGATTCAAGACCTAGATTGTTTAAATTAACACTATTGCAATTAGAAAAGGCATGGATTAATATCTTCCTTAAAAGGCATTAAATTAACACTATTGCAATTAGGAAAGGCATGTATTAATATCTTCCTTAAAAGGCAACAAATTTTAACACTATTGCCTCAGTGGAAAGGCAAAGATTAATATCTTCCTTAAAAAAAGAACTAAATTTCACTATTGCTATTAGGAAAGGCATGAACAAAATCTTCCTTAAAAAAAAAAAAAAAACCCACACTATTGCAATTAGGAAAGGCAAATGTATTAATATCTTAGACGAAAGGCATTAAATTAACACTATTGCAATTAGGAAAGGCATGTATTAATATCTTCCTTAAAAGGCATTAAATTAACACTATTGCAATTAGGAAAGGCATGTATTAATATCTTCCTTAAAAGGCATTAAATTAACACTATTGCAATTAGGAAAGGCATGTATTAATATCTTCCTTAAAAGGCATTAAATTAACACATATTGCAAAAGGAAACAATGTGGAATATCTTCCTTAAAAGGCATTAAATTAACACTATTGCAATTAGGAAAGGCATGTATTAATAATCTACCTTAAAAGGCATTAAATTAACACTATTACAATTAGGAAAGGCATGAATTTATATCTTCCTTAAAATATCTCTAATATGTCACAATGGTCAATGGAAAAAGAAGTTGTTTTTGTTTGCTTTTACTAAAGTTAACAAAATAAAGAGTGTTTCATTAAGACGGATCAAAGTCAGCAGTAAATAAATCAGTGTTATTGGTGAAAAATTATTTATTTCTCTATTGGATCACGTTATTTAAGTCATGGCAATTATGTGTGAAAAATAATATCATTCAAATGTCCGCCAACTGTGAAAGAAAATAAAAATCATTAGACGCTTAAACTTAATTCACATTGAAAGTCGGTCCAAGTTATTGGAACACCCTTTGTATGCCTCGAGAGCCATATACGTTAGCGGTTAACTGAATGGTGATATGAATGTAAGTAACGGATGTAGGAAGTAAAGATTAGGACGATAAGGGTGATCATTAAAATTGAAAACTGACTTGAAGAGTTTAGGATACATTCAACCGAAAAAACTTGTAAAGTGGGGATCTCTTCCACGAAATAATTCTTTAATGCGCTAACACAAAGTCACAAGTCATCGTGACCGAGCATATGAGTGTACTGACCAAATTGAAACTGTTGGTCGCACTATCACCTAAAATCTATAACAATGGTTCTCTCTGTATAGTTGCAGTTATAAATTCGGTTTCAGTTCTGGAACAAACGGAAATAACACTTTAAATTGTCATATAAAGATCTTCCATTTTCCTGGCCTATCAGTCACAGGTGTGATTCCTTAAGGTGTTAACAGGCCACATTTTTAATTACATATATTTGATGTGGGGCCAAAGTTGGGACCACAGAAGTAAAACACGGAACACGGATTAGATGTAATAAAGATATATTAACAACAGGTTACAGAGATAGTGTAAGCGGGGCTTACTATATGTTAGTGTCCAACAATGGTAGTTGTACGCGACTGTCTCTGTATGTCTCTCTCTCTCTCTCTCTCTGTCACTCTCTTTCACTCTCTAGAGTGCTATGTCGCCTACTTAATATAGGCCTGGAAGAGTCTATTGTGTAGGTAGTTATATGTGTGTGTGTGTGTGTGTGTGTGTGTGTGTGTGATTCCTGCAGACAGCATTGTTTCGTTGTATTACAGCTCCTCAGTGCGACTAGACATCCGAATGTCTCAAGTCAAGACCGAAACCCGACCAATTTGGTTTCAGTCAGAGTTTCTACCTCTAAGCTATCATCACTCGGCAGAGAGAAACAGCTAATTCTAGCGTATTGTTTTTTACTAATGTAGACAAACGCCTATCAGTCAGAGGACTCCAATTCATTTTACTGAAGAGCTTTGGATTAACTTAGGCAGCTGCTACTTATAGAATCAGCCTATCCCTTAACAGTGCTCAATTGAAATATATTATCAAGAGCTTAATTATATCATTCGCAGTCAGTACTGCTTCGCTGTATCACAGCTACTCAGTGCGACTAGACATCCAAATGCCTCAAGACGCACCGAATATATATAATCATAATTAGAGATGATGCTTAATTTATTTAATGAATATATACAAATATTCATCTCTTCAGACCGAAGTTTTTTTTATTTTAATAAATGTGGTCAATTTGTCCAGATAAAAGGAAGAGGGAGAGAAAGTAAAAGGAAAGGGGGGGATTTATATTAAAAGAGGAAGAATGAAAAAAAGAAAAAATTCAGTATAGGGTTTAAAAAATATGGGGGGAAAGAAGAAAGATAAAGAGGGGAAAGGAGTAGAAAGAAGGCGAGAGGGATAGAGTGAAGGAAAGAAAAGAAAGAAGGAAGAATTAAACATGCGAAATAGACGTCGGAAATTTTGAAACAGTGTGCTGTACTGCTTGGCATTCACGCCGGAAGTTCCAATGCGAACATTTCAGAGTGTTTGGGTATGAATCTGAGGACAGTTCAAAGGTAAGAGTTGAGTGAGTCCAATTATTTTTACGAAGGTATTTGGAGTGATCATTAGTAATGGCGATGTCATGCTTCTATTCATCTCCCCACAGGACATCAGACTCAACACGGTGGCCTACATCAAATGCTTAGAGGAAGGAGTGCTGCTCTGAGCCAAGAGGGTAGCTGATAGAAGACCCTATATCTTGCAACAGGTCTCTGCATCATGCCGTATAAGTAAGTGAAACCAGTCATGGCTATCAGACAATTTCTACGACTACATGATCCAATGCATCTGGCCACCTAACTCCCCAGACTGCAACTCTCTTGATCATGGGAGTTGATATAGGGCGCAGTTGACCGAGAAACCTACAAAACTCCTTGTAACATCAAAGATGGACTGAAGGTAAGGATTGTTGTTTCCATTCACTAATTTAAACAGGGAGACCATCCAGAAGAGAAACCGGATTTTCCGAAGTCGTCCGGAGGCCGTGGGCAAAGCCAATGGTGATTTTAGTGAATAAATTTTACTCTTTAGTATTTCAAGATAATTTTTGTGTAGCTTTGATAAATACATCTGTTAAAATGCGATGTCAACGTTATTTTTATTTTTATTTTTTTTTTTTGCGTAATTTAGACGACAATTTATCTATCGCACCTGATATAATATATATATATATATATATATATATATATATATATATATATATATATAATGTTTTTTATGGCGTTCATTTTATCGCAGAATGAAAACACGAAGATAAAATAACTGAAAAATAATGGATGTCTGTTAAAGCAATGTGTTTAAAAACGTTAACGCAGACTAATGACCATTTTATTCGAGAACGGCCCGCAAGTCAAGAGAATGGAATTTTGTAGGCGGTTATTGCGTGGAAATCTGTATGAAGAGAGAATACCGTCAGAAAATATGAGTGAAAAATGGTTTCTATGTAAAAGAATTAAAAAAAAAACTTGCTTAACCAGCAACAAAAATGAAAATGAAAACTACATATGCACAACTCTTTGCTTATCAGGATGAATTTAATTAACGTCAACTATTGTTGTATCATTTAAGGGGGCCTTTCTTTGTGCAAAAGAATCCTGAGATGACGCTTCCTTGATCCCTACAAAATTACAATCTTCTTGTATAAAGTCAATTATTATCTATCATATATATCCTCAGAATCGACTTCCTCTGTTTACTTCCATACAAGAGTCTAACACCATTCGATAACCCTCTTGGCTCTAGTGTCTTCTACTGGAGGAATACAAATGGAAAAATAATGTCCAATTCTTGTACAGGTTGAGGCAAAAGTCGGGCGCCATAAGGATAAATTATTAAAAGTCTAATTACAGATGAAAATTTTACTCGTTATTTAATTGTTATATATGCCGTTCAAAATGTCCTCCATCTTTTTCAAAACATTTCATTCCTGTGCCTGTATGATTCATTAACATGTCGGAGAGTTTCCGCTGTGATCTTACTGAATTCATATTTAATTCTTTCTTGAAGTTCCTCAATATTTCTTAGGCGCGTCTAATAAACAACTAATGTCAAATGGCCCCACAGAAAAAATATTAATCCTTATGGTTCACGATTTTTGCCTCACACTGTATATGTGCCTTCACTACTTATCTTCAAGTAAACTAGGTTCGGGGATCATTACTCCAACCAGGCCCTTCTCAAATATATATATATATATATATATATATATATATATATATATATATATATATATATATATATAATAGTGGAATATGGAGATTTCCATATTATTCAATAGCCGTAGAATTCAGAAGGCGTTTATTCAATCATTAACTTAAGAATTAAGTTTTCATAAGAAAATTTCAAACAAAACTGAAATTTTCACGGTTATTTCTAGTATTATATAATTTGGGATTAAACGTTAAAAATATTATATATATATATATATATATATATATATATATATATATATATATATATTATAATTATATTCAATAAACTAAGAAAAGATGAAAGGATTTATCATATACTAGTTAAGTCACTTTTCTTGATTTATTGAATATTATTAATCTAGTTATCTATTAAGCGCTTTTTGGTAAAAAGTTTTGCTAGCCTGAAAAAAAAACACGTTAACTTCTCGTAATTTTAACCTATTTTTCAGTTGTATTATTATTATTATTATTATTGATTTCTGTTGTATACACATTTCCTTCCGGGTCCTAACCAGAGACCTAAGGTCAGAAATGGCTTCATGACATTGTCCACTGATCATTTTTGTAAAAAAAACCCAAAACTAAGATCACACACATTTTACAGGCTACTAGGAATCTCTTCGATGAATCTATCGGAATCTTTTCCAAACAATCCGAGGGCTCCAAATACAACTGGAATTATTGATGTCCTCATGTGCCACATTTTTGAAATTTCTATTTCAAGATCTTTGGACTTTGATAGTTTTTTGAAGGACACATTAAAGTTTGCAGGGACTGACATGTCAATAAGTATCAATAAGTTTCATCAGTAAAAGGGTGGGACCTAAATGCCAATCTAGTAACTCGCTTAAATCCATGTAGTCGGGTCACCAGGGAAAAAAAGCACGTCACAGCAATTGCCATAAAAAACATTTGTTGAAAAACACAGAGGGAAGCCACATCACGGCTGTATGAAAATCGAGATTCCAATTTAGGGTCGAATACATTGCAGATCCTTCTTTGGATTTTGTCACGAACATCTAGATGAAGAGCAGTGCAATTTAAAATCAATCTTCCTATATAGCAGTGATCACTGGACAATGTCTTCACTGATGAAGTCTTGAAGGAACAGAATCGTGTTTCGGCAGATGGACGCTCAGAATACTATGGACGGGACATGTGAGTAACGAGGACGTGTTAAGGAAAATTAAAACAAATATGAGACTTATGTATAGAAAGGCTTGGAAAATTTGACACTCACAGGACATACTGAATGCAAGAGAGACGATGGAATAATTAGTTATTTATCTAACGAGGACTTTTTAAGGAAAATGAGAACAAATATGAGACTTATGTATAGAAAGGCTTGGAAAATTTGACACTCACAGGACATATTGAAGGCAAGAGAGTCGAAGGAAAAATTAGTTATCTATCTGACGAGGACTTTTTAAGGAAAATGGAAACAAATATGAGACTTATGTATAGAAAGGCTTGGAAAATTTGACACTCACAGGACATACTGAAGGCAATAGAGACGAGGGAAACATTAGTATTCTATCTAACGAGGACATTTTAAGGAAAATGAAAACAAATATGAGACTTATGTATAGAAAGGCTTGGAAAATTTGATACGCACAGGACATATTGAAGGCAAGAGAGACGAAGGAAAAATTAGTTATCTATCTGACGAGGACTTTTTAAGGAAAATGGAAACAAATATGAGACTTATGTATAGAAAGGCTTGGAAAATTTGACACACACAGGACATACTGAAGGCAAGAGAGATGAAGGAAAAATTAGTTATCTATCTAAAGAGCTTATGTAAATAAACGTCAGAAAATGGACTTGAGGACAGTAAATCAACAAATATTGCTTTGAGCTAGGAAAGAAAGGAAGTTGTAGAGGGCCACGATTACTGAGGTTTTGAAGGTAGGATGGCATATAAAAGAACATATTGCGTTCACATTTGTCTTGATCGTTTAACATAATCATCTGATGATAGCAAAATAGTAAAATGAATCGCTTTGTACGTCTCGAAGAGATGATTGAACTGTTAGGTAAGCTTGATATATTTGGGAAAGGTATTAGAATAATCCGGAACTTATACCGGAAGCAAACAGCCTACGGACAGAAAATGAACTCAGTAAATATAAAAACATAGAAAGGGGCGTAAGACAAGGATGTTTCTTCTCACTAGATTTATTCAATCTTTACAGTGAGGTGATTCTGAGAGAATTTGAATTCCTGTCGTGATTCATTATTGGGAGCCACAATCTTAACAACATTAGATATATCTATGACACAGTGCTGAAAGGACACTCCGACGAAAGGAAGTAAAGAAAAGTGAGAAGAAAGACGGAGACAGCGTTTATGGTTGCTAGCAAAAGGGGTAACCAACATGCAAATTACAAATTGGAGATACCAAAATTAAACAAGTACAACAAACTAAATATCTGGGAAGTGGTTTAACATAAGGCAGAAAATGAGGCAATGGATAACCTCCCAAGCGGACAAATGGACGGCAGAATAGGGTTAAAGAAAGACTTGCAAAATGTTACATTGACAAGATATATTATAGACAAAAAGTGACAGAGGGAAACAGCTCATTACCTAATTGATGACCTTGTGCAAATGATTGGCAGAACGGGGATTACGAGAGATAACGAAAAAATAAAATTTACTAAGAGCTCCAAAGGACAGAAAATTGTGGAGACGTATGATCAACCACACCCTGAAGGGATAGGGTACATAGAAGAAGAAGAAGAAGAAGAAGAAGAAGAAGAAGAAGAATTGGAACAAGAAGAAGAAGAAGAAGAAGAAGAAGAAGAAGAAGAAAAATTGGAACAAGAAGAAAAAGTTACAAAAGAGCATGAAGAAGAAAAAGAGGAAAAAGAAAAATTGGAACAAGAAGAAAAAGAGGATGAAGAAGAAAAAGAAGAGGAAAAAGAGGAAGAAGAGGAAAAAGAAAAATTGGAACAAGAAGAAAAAGAGGATGAAGAAGAAAAAGAAGATGAAAAAGTGGAAGAAGAGGAAAAAGAAAAATTGGAACAAGAAGAAAAAGAGGATGAAGAAGAAAAAGAAGAGGAAAAAGAGGAAGAAGAAAAAGAAGAAAAATTGGAACAAGAAGAAAAAGAGGATGAAGAAGAAAAAGAAGAGGAAAAAGAGGAAGAAGAAAAAGAAGAAAAATTGGAACAAGAAGAAAAAGAGGATGAAGAAGAAAAAGAAGAGGAAAAAGAGGAAGAAGAAAAAGAAGAAAAATTGGAACAAGAAGAAAAAGAGGATGAAGAAGAAAAAAAGAGGAAAAAAGAGGAAGAAGAAAAGAAGAAAAAATTGGAACAAGAAGAAAAGAGGATGAAGAAGAAAAAAAGAGGAAAAAAAAAGGAAGAAGAAAAAAAGAAAAAATTGGAACAAGAAGAAAAAAAGGATGAAGAAGAAAAAAGAGGAAAAAGAGGAAGAAGAGGAAAAAGAAAAATTGGAACAAGAAGAAAAAGAGGATGAAGAAGAAAAAGAAGAGGAAAAAGAGGAAGAAGAAAAAGAAGAAAAATTGGAACAAGAAGAAAAAGAGGATGAAGAAGAAAAAGAAGAGGAAAAAAAGAAGAAGAAAAAGAAAAATTGGAACAAGAAGAAAAAGAGGATGAAGAAGAAAAAGAAAGAGAAAAGAGGAAGAAGAAGAAAAAGAAGAAAAATTGGAACAAGAAAAAAAAAAAGGATGAAGAAGAAAAAGAAGAGGAAAAAGAGGAAGAAGAAAAAGAAGAAAAATTGGAACAAGAAGAAAAGAAGAAAAAGAAGATTAAGAAGAAAAAGGAGAAAGTGGAACAAGCAGAAAAAGAAGTAGAAGAAAAAGAAGAAAAATAGGAAGAAAAAAAAAAGAACAAGAAGAAGAAGAACAAGAACAAGAAGAAGAACAAGGAGAAAAAGAAGAAAAAGAGGATGAAGAAGAAAAAGAGGAAAAAGAAGAACAATTGGAACATGAAGAAAAAAGAGGATGAAGAAGAAAAAGAAGAAAAATGTGGAACAAGCAGAAGAAGAAGAAGCAAAATAGGATGAAGAAGAAAAAGTAGAAGAAGAAAAAGAAAAAAAATAAAGAAAAATAGGAAGAAAAAAAGAAGAAGGAAAAGAAAAGAAGAAGAAATTCGAAAGAAGAAGAAGAAGAAGAAGAAGAAGAAGAAAAAGATGAAGAAGAAGAAAAAGAAAAAGAAGAAGAACATTTTTTTTTTGTTAGAGATTTTGGGCTTAAATATTTACATATTTCCAATGGAGCTTTTTTTTTATATTTTCTCTGTAACACATGTTGAAAGTTTAGCCTTGCTCCCAGTACCAATGGGAAACCAAAAACTATGAACAAGTTCATTCTTTTTCCATAAAATAAGAAAAATAGAATGAGTTCAAAAAGAAAACAGAAATTTTTTGAATATCCTCTCAGTTGTGTCGCTGTAAGTTGGGCGGGTGTGTACAACATTGATAATTTTGTTAACATCATTTCTCGTCTCCATTCTCGCGTTATCCTTTTCTTAATGACAAATATTTAAAGAAAAAAAAAGAACGAAACAGAAATGTTCTTTAGAATTTATTTGACACTCCTAATTAATTTCTGAATATATCTTTAAAAATCGACATTCTAAAAGTACATATTCGGATAATATATACAAACATAAAAAAATTACTTAAGGCAAAGTGGTGAATCAAAATATATAAATATATAACCAAAAATAAACCGTAAAAATAGTTATCGCTCCTCCCTCTTTCGAGATCAATTGAGGACAAAACATATAAATAAATTACTAAATAAATTAATATATAATAAATTAAATTAATTAAATATTAGCTAAAGATTTTCAAAAGCAGAACAGTTAAACTCGAGCCATTTAACTTTTTTATTTCACTGCACATCAAAGTAAATATAAAAAAAACTAAACAAAAGCCTAATAATCTTACGAACAATAAACTATAATAAAAACACATATAAAAAACTAAACAAAAGCCTAATAATCTTACGAACAATAAACTATAATAAAAAACACATAAAAAAATAAACAAAAGCCTAATAATCTTACGAACAATAAACTATAATAAAAACACATATAAAAAAACTAAACAAAAGCCTAATAATCTTACGAACAATAAACTATAATAAAAAGTCATATAAAAAATTTATAAACAAAAGCCTAATAATCTTACGAACAATAAACTATAATAAAAACACATATAAAAAACTAAACAAAAGCCTAATAATCTTACGAACAATAAACTATAATAAAAACACATATAAAAAACTAAACAAAAGCCTAATAATCTTACGAACAATAAACTATAATAAAAAACACATAAAAAAATAAACAAAAGCCTAATAATCTTACGAACAATAAACTATAATTCACACATATAAAAAAAACATAAACAAAAGCCTAATAATCTTTTTTAAACTATAATAAAAACACATATAAAAACTAAACAAAAGCCTAATAATCTTACTAAAATAAACTATAATAAAAAAATCACATATAAAAAACTAAACAAAAATTTTATTATTCTTACAACAATAAACTATAATAAAAACACATATAAAAAAAACTAAACAAAAGCCTAATAATCTTACGAACAATTTTTATAATAAAAACACATATAAAAAAAAAAAACAAAAGTTTTAATAATCTTACGAACAATAAACTTTAATAAAAACACATATAAAAAAATAAACAAAAGCCTAATAATCTTACGAACAATAAACTATAATTTCTGCATTTATAAGAAAAAAAAAAAAAAGCCTAAAAATCTTTTTAGCAATAAACTTAATAAAAAAACACATATAAAAATTATAAACAAAAAGTAATAATCTTACTTAATAAACTATAATAAAAAATATATAAAAAAAAACTAAATAAAAGCCTAAAATTTTATTTTATATTCTATAATAAAAATACATATAAAAAAAAACACAAAAAGCCTAATTAATCTTATGTAAAACTATAATTCTTTGTAAAAAAAACTAAACAAAAAAATAATAATCTTACGAACAATAAACTATAATAAAAACACATATAAGAAAACTAAACAAAAGCCTAATAATCTTACGAACAATAAACTATAATAAAAAACACATATAAAAAACTAAACAAAAGCCTAATAATCTTACGAACAATAAACTATAATAAAAACACATATAAAAAAAACTAAACAAAAGCCTAATAATCTTACGAACAATAAACTATAATAAAAACACATATAAAAAAAACTAAACAAAAGCCTAATAATCTTACGAACAATAAACTATAATAAAAACACATATAAAAAAAAACTAAACAAAAACCTAATAATCTTACGAACAATAAACTATAATAAAAACACATATAAAAAAAAACTAAACAAAAACCTAATAATCTTACGAACAATAAACTATAATAAAAACACATAATAGTGATAGAATCAATAAAAAAAAACAAGAAATCATGACAATGTGATACACTAAAAAATAAAGATATCAAAAACATCTTAGTATAGAATAAAAACGCATATTTATGTTCGACTCAATAAACAAGAATAAAAAACATAATGTTAGAATAAAAAATAAAGAAGCACAATAATGTTATCATTAATAAAGAAAAACACCAAGACATAATAATGTTAGAATCAATAAAGCATAATACAAAAACGTAATAATGTTAGAATCAGCAAAAAAAATAAATAATAAAAAAATGTTAGAATCAATAAAAAAAAAGTAACGAATGAATGAAGAAAGTGAAAACGCATACGAATCTTATGATCAATAAACAAAAGATTCTGCCATGTTATTGGTCTTGACCTGGCATCCCGGCTTAAGTTGCTTTCCCACCACTGTAACGAAACTTCCCTCTACCTTTTCTAGAAATACTTTCATCGTAAATTTTTTGATGAACTTTCCTGTTAGACATAGATCTTATGAATTTAAACGCAGTACTAGATTGGTAACAAGGCCTCATTATTTCACAGCAGAACTGGCTCGATGTAACCGTAAGGTTGTTAACTTACGGTTACATCGCACTTATCGTTTGTGGAACTCCCTTGCGGTTTCTTGCTTTTTTTAAATCATCTTCAAATTCCTAACCTACACCGTGTTTTTGATAAACCCTAATGGGTATGTACCAGTTCTCATAAATACGTTAGACACTATTGTAAGTGGAGGGTAATATGCTGTTCACCACTAGCAGTGGTTTACCTATTTCACGCCGCTGGCGAGTATTGTATTTTGTTGATGTTATAAAGATTACCATTTCATTTCCAACCTCCGTTTTGGTTATTCCTCATTCAGTAACCGTTTCCAAGTTACAACAATTCCTATTCTTTTATTGTTCCCGCTCCTTAATGTTTTTTTCTTATTCTTTCAAATTCAATAACCCCTTGTGTCTTAGTGGCTTTCTTGCCTTGCTTAGGGTGAAATTATTTTTTAAATAAAAAGTATAATAATGATGTTATAATCAATAAAAATAATTAAAAAATATTATTTTTAGAAAAAACGTTTTATAAAATATGCACAATAATTTTAGAATAAGTAAATAAATTAAAAAAAACTTTAATGGTAGAACCTATAAACAAAAATACACGTTGACAAGTTTTCAATTCAACCTACACTCACTACTGTCACAATACAATGAGAAGGGATCTTTTTGAATGAGATTAATGAAAACGAAACGCCCCTAATGCCATATAACGTCAAATACAGAACAAACTTATCAGCCAACCGTAACATACAGAAATATTCTTTTGCTCTCCACGACTAAGACAGACGTTTTATATTTCCGAAAAAGAAAGTACTTATAGAACTGGCCTCTATTTCGAAATGAAGACGTCAATATATCTTGGTCCCTGTTTACTGAGAATCTAGGTCAAACTTTGTAGGTTGTTTTTTGTTTTTTTTTTTCCTTCATCCCGGAGCGACAAGTACTGATTAAGTCATCAAAAGAAAGAGGATGAAAGAAAGACGAATGAAAAATTATTTTTTTTCTCTTTGAGTGTATTTCTTTTTTTCTTTTTTTTCTTTTTTTTACTTTTTTTCCTTATTTCAATAATTGTTCCCCTACTTTTCTTGATTTTGTCTTTCTTTGTTTACGTTTGTTTTTGGCTTTCATTTCGTTATGGAGTGATTTCACAGTGGAGGCTTGTATTTGTACTAAGTCGATCCTAAAACACGTTCGACATACAAAACGTTAGGAACTTCATATAATAGGTATGACGCAGTAATCTAGTTGTGGTCGCTGATATTTTTAGTATCCGACTAACGGTCGTCCGACATCGACTGACTGACCAACTCACTGAGCGACGGTATTTAGTCACCCCACCCACGTGGGCATCATGTGGCACAAGGCCAGTTTAACGTGGAATCTCAGAGCCCGTGGGCTCGGCCAAAAATATGCCCTTTGAACCCGTATAAATGGGTTCAGGGTCGGTTTATCTCCCCGAAAGAGAATCCGCCCTTCGGCGTAGCCTCGTTCGGGTTCCTCCCCGGCCGAAGGCAGAGAGTTCAACCGATCAGCCGGTCAGCCTGACTGACTCACTGAGCGACTTCTCTCGTTACTCTTACTACTCCTACTTATTATAGGAGGGAGAATCTATTAACTATAGAATAGGTGTGTTCCACTATAACACTTTTTTTTTGTTTTCTTCATTTATGATAACTTTCCATTAGTTGTTACCTTCTATTCGCTCTTTTGTTGTTTCTGGTGTGCAAAGCATTATTAGCAATCAAACAGACACCACATTGTGTCTTGAAAATGACTGCGATGGTCGAAAGTACTTAAACAAAAGTATAAGAAAAAAATGCACATTTATCCACAACTTTGAGCACAATACTCAGCACCTTACACATGCATTTTTCAATGACCAGTTGAAATATAAACAGGTCATTTTTTTCTGGGGGGTTAAAATTCATGCACTTTTGGTAGACCTAAATTCTCACGGTGTCTTTGTGTTGTAGAGTAGTTTTCACAGTGAAGGCTTCTATTTCGCCAAGTCGGTCCTAAAATCCGACGTACAAAACGTTAAGAACTTGCAATAATAGTTAATGACGCAGCAATCTAGTTGTGAAAGATTTTGATAAACTCAATGTCCGACATCGACTGACCACTCAACTCCACCGAGCCCAAATGGCGACCGCTACTACTAATACTACTACTACTTATGTGTGGGAGAGTTTATTACAATAGAATAGGTAATGTTCCGGTATAACAATTGTTAAAGTTTTTCAGGGTGTTTTGTACAAAAAAGAATGAAGACCATATCTTTGTTATAAAATATATATATCATTCTGCACATTGCTGCAATATTTTTTAAAAACGGTAGGACAACTATAAATTTTTCAGTACTTGAATGTTGTCATTGTACACGAGGTATATGAAAAACATCAGGTTTTGCACAAAAAATTCAGAGGTTGTACTTTACATTAAGTAGATTAATTCACGAGTATATATGATATACAAATAGGAAGAATAAAAGCTAAATGTTCAAATAGGATAAAAGCTTAAAATATACTCAACTGTGCTCAATGAAGCCTATATATATATATATATATATATATAACATATATATATATATATATATATGTTACGGAAATGGATAACAACGCACAAAATAAATATAAAAAAATACTTGTACTAATGAATCCCATACAGTTCTGTACTATTTCAATTTAAAAAAAAGATGATGTTGGAAAAAATATCGAAAGTTTTTGGGAAATGAAAAAAAAAATAAATTTAAACGTGCTTTTTTATTTCTCTTGTCATTCATTCCTTAACATTTCTAAAAAAAGGTTATTCGTAAGTATGAACGGATTTTGTTAAAATTAGCTGAAATAATGTCTATAATTTATTCATATCAAACATGCCTGAAAGAAATTTAAATCAAGAAATACACACACATACACACATAAGGAAAGTGCCTGAAAACAATACCATGGGTTGACCCAAAAGCCTTGGTTGAAATTCATAAAGATGGTTCCCTTGAGGGGCCTTTTATATCTCTAAAGAATTAGTCATAAGTCATCGTGGCCAAATATTTTGAGCGTTTTTGACCTTGTTCATAAATTGATCACGATAGATAATATGATTTCCCAGAAACTGTGACTAATTCTAAAATTTACAGTTATAGTATAAATCAAAGAGCAGGCATCTATTTATAGGGATTGTGCTATTATAATATATAACTGAAATATATATAAAATATGAGGGGACAGATATATATATATATATATATATATATATATATATATATATATATATATATATATATATATAAAAATAAGTGTAAATGGATATAAATTTTACAATTCCAAGAAAATTTTGAAAAAACAAAAAAAAATCTTTAAATGTTGTTTTTAAATGAATGATTCCGTGAAGGTAATAAAATATTTTCATAATAAAAATCTCAGGAGGATTTATGAAGCAGGTATAATATCCATCTCACGCACAGTGAATATAACACCTGGTTTCTTTAATAATTCCCTTTTTTAGCGAGATTGATGCTCGACAAGCATACAAATAAAAATTTTAGAACCTAATAGAATTCATTTTCATTTTTCTTTTTCATTTCAAAATAATCAAAACTTTTAGGAATACGTTTTTGAAAGCGTCGCCCATGTGACGACGAATGACCATGTTTAGACGGAAGGCTGATCATTTAAAATTTTCAGTTATCTGTTTTGGATAAGACTTGTTTTTTATGTCCATCCATTGGTTAAATTAAACTGAATTGTATTTTAATGAATATTGTCTTGAAAAAATTTATTAAACCGAAACGTCAGACATCGACATTTCATTCATTTTAAAAAAATTTTTAAGGATTTTTGTTTGTTTTTTCAAAATTTTTCTTTATATATATATATATATATATATATATATATATATATATATATATATTTAATGTTTCAAAAAGACCGGAAAATTGGATAAATGTAATTAATTATTTGGAAACAGCCCTTTAAAAAAACTGCGGAAAATCATACTTTACATAAAAATCTAGTTTTTCATAAAAAATATATATATATATATATATATATATCACTGGGACATGGGTTCAGGTAGGCAAGGTATTTTTTAACTACTATGAATATAATAGATCAGCAGCTACATTTTTTTAAACTCTGGCACAATATGCACCAAATACAACAAAATTATGACTGTATTTGTTGATTTTTATGCATAAAATGCAAAATACTTTTTTTGTAGATTTATTAAATAAAGGTCAAAAGCTGTCTACCCTGAGTAATTACTTATGGCACGTCTCAGATATATATATATAAATGTGTGTGTGTGTGTGTGTGTGTGGATTTGTGGTTTATTGAAAAAATAAAAACTAATTAATGTCGGAAAAAATTCAAACGGATTGCTGTTTAATTACAAAACTGTTAAAACAGTGTTTCCAGTTTCCCAAAATTTCCCATGTCCTTTTTGTCAAAAATTAAAGAAATTTTGGACATTTTTCTTTCTATAAGGAAGCTCACTTGGCCGATGTTTAAGTATACATCCATTTATATAAGGTTATTCACCCAAAAGATAGTGTTTTGATTTGTCTTCCTTATAGGTTCGATTAAAGAAAATTTTAAAAAAAAGAATCTTGAGACAGGAATTTTACAAGATGGATTTCCTGATTTACACATCGACGTAAGAGTTCAAATCGTTTGGTCGAGAGTTTTGAGAGTCTGAAAACGAACGAATAAATTGTCAGACGCAGATGTTGTTGATTTGTGAATTTGTATATGTTGGGTTCGGCTCTCCTTAATTAATTTCGAAAGCTCAAATAATATTACTTGCTTTTTCCAAAGGATGGGACAAAACGGAAGATTTAATCAAATCTGAAAAGGTCGATGAATCAACCCAATATGACACAGGATGATTGCCTAAAAAAAAATAAAAATACAAAGACAGACGTGAATAAATGAAATTTACATCAAAAAAAACATACTTTAGTTATGTTATATGTTCAAAATATATCAGTACGGAGAGTATGTATACATTTAAACTATATCGGTTTAACTATTTGGTCTTGATGTAACTTTTAACTTCATCAAACTAAAGGGTAAACTGTTGTGAACAGACAGTTTCAAAAAGATTAAGTGAAGGTAATGATCAGGTTGTTTTGTCTCATTAAATTCTACCAACACAAATGACTCCGGATAAAGATTTTAACATTGTCTTCTGCCCAAATCTAAAATTGGTTTTAAAAATGAGAGTAAAGGGAAGGTGAAGAAGCAGATGATGGCGGCATCGAAATTGAAATTTTTAGGGTATTTATTTAGTTTAGTAGAAGACGTATGGCAGTGAATGTTGGACAATTATCATGAAGACGAAGAAAAAAAATGCAGGCATCATAAATGTGGTTCTACAGAAGGATACTGAGAATTGCATGGACGGAATTTGTTAAAAGCAACAGAATAAAACTTATATACTCAAAATCAGGACGAAATAGTCGAAATTCCTTGGATACATAATGAGGAAGGAAGGTTTGGAAAATATAACACTTCCGCTGAATAACGAGGGCATAAAGATAATAAGAAAGAGAACCAATTACCGGGTGAGCTTGTGTGAATGAATGGCAGAACGGGAGGTTGCGGAAAAAGAAGAAGAAGAAGAAATAAAGTAACCAGAATAAATAAATTAATAACAATAACATTCATAAAGAAAGAAGAGGTAGAGAAATAGAAGGAAGAGGAGGAGGAGAAGGAGACAAAGAAGAAGAAGAAGAAGAAGAAGAAATAAAGTAACCGGAATAAATAAATTAATAACAATAACATTCATAAAGAAGAAAAAGGAAGAGGAGGAGAAAGAGAAGGAAGAGTATCAGAAGGAGAAGGAGAATATGGAGAAACAGAAGAAGGAGAAGGATTAAATGATGGAGGAGGAAGAGGAGGAGGAGGAGAATAAAAAAGAAGAGAAGGAGGAAAAATAAAAAGAAGGAAAAGGTGAAGAGAAAAAAGAAGAAGAAACAAAAACGTCATTTTGACACAACACTCATGTTGATCGTCTGTATGTGCCAAAACTCGAAGGAGGCAGAGGATTAGTTCAACTAGAACTGTCTTGTAAAATACAAAGCTTGGTCTTCAAAGATACCTACAGAACTGGAAACTACAGAAGACTGAATGATGATCTGTGTCAAAGAACATGAAAGTAATAAGCAACTTTATTCAAATAGTAACGGAAGCTAACAAATTCAAAATGAAGTTCCAAATGGGTGAAGAAAAACAAGTAAAGCATAATACACAAACCGAAGCTGCAAAATACTTAAAAAAAGAAAGCAAAGGCAAAAGCAACTCATCAGATACATAAACGATGGCAAGATAAACCGATTCACCGTCAATGCTCTGCTCATACCAAAGAAACTGATGTAGACAAATCTAGTACTCGTCAGTGGCAACGTAGTGCAGGATTAAAAACTGAAACAGAAGGTTTTATTCTTGCTGCACAGGACCAGTGATTGCTAACTAGAAATTACCAAGCACACATACTGAAAAATTGTGTTAGTCCAAAATGCGGATTCTGTAACAAAAATCCAGAAAAAATTGACCATCTTGTATCAGGTTGCGCGGTATTGGCACCCACTGAATATAAAACACGGCATGACAGAGTGAGACAATATATGCATTGGAAAATCTGCAACTTTTACGGAAAGGAAATTGCAGGAGATTGGTATGAACACCACACAGACGTGGTCACGGAGATAATCCCTGTAACAACTTTATGGGACTTTAAATAGCACACAGAAAGAAAGATTAATCATTGCTAATCGTCCTGACATTGTGATTAGAAACCGCAAAGACAAAATGTGCCTCCTTATTGACATTGCAGTCCCTGCAGACTGCAATGTATCTTTAAAAATGGTCAAAAAAAGTATCAAAATTCAAGGACCATGAAATCGAATTCTCAAAAGTGTGGCACATGAGAACATTAACAATTCCAGTAGTAGTTGGAGCCATCGGATTGATTGGAAATGATTCCAATAGAATCATTGAAGGAATTCCTTATATCCCATACCTTATAAGAAATACAAGACGTTGTAGTCACAAGTACAACCCACACGTTTCGAAAGACTTTATCTATGTAAAATATGTGTGATTCTTTTTTTTCAAAACTGATCAGTGGAAAATGTCCTGATGACATTTCTAACCTTAGGTCTTCCGTCGGAGCCCGGAAATAAATGCGTATACACCAGAAACCAAAAGAAATAAAACAATAATAATCCAGGGTTTTGCAGAAGAAAAAAAATGATATAATGCGTAATCTAATAACTTGATCAATTTTCGTTCAAATGATCTCAAATTTTCACAGCATGTACCGAAACACCTCAAAATTCTCTGTTGAATGTTTATTGATTTTTTCTTTTCGGGTATAGAAATACCATTTCTGATCTGAATGACCGTCAGTATCGAAGAAGATGGTCGGGCGGGTTCGGGAAACATTTTTTCTAAGCCCCAGGTAGTCCATAAGTCTGAGTCCTCGAACGACAGTTTGGCGTGTCTCGTGGAAACATTTGCGAATGACACCTTAAAAGCTGTAGCTCGTTACGGCCATTAAAGCCAAGTGGCAAGCAGAAGCTCAAGTAATGCTTTGTCGATAGGTAATAGAATCTAGAAAAAGACGAGTTTGAATAACATCATGTTTTTAGTGATCCGGTCGCATTTCATACGAATGGTGAAGACAAACATAATGTTGGCATTTGAGACGAAGAAAATCCGTGTCACAGACCCTGCATATTGAAAACGTTGTGAAATCGATCATGAAATCCACATACGTTTAATTTTCTCATTCAAATTTCAATGAATAAATCTTATTTTGTTCAACAGTAAGCCTGTTTAGTTTCATTTGTCTGAACTATGAAGTTATCACCTATTTACGTCCCCAATGATATCATTTTTATACACCATGCAATACATCTTATGATTGCAAAACATCTTATGATTGCGGAACATCTTATGATTTCAGAACAGCTTATTATCGCAGAACATCTTATGATTGCAGAACATCTTATGATTTAAGAACATCTTTTGATTGCAGAACAGCTTACGATCACAGAACATCTTATGATTGCAGAACATCTTATGAGGTGAGAACAGCTTATGATCGCAGAACATCTTATGATGTAAGCACATCTTATGATTGCAGAACATCTTATGATTTCAGAGCAGCTTATGATCGCAGAACATCTTATGATTGCATAACATCTTATGATTTAAGACTATCTTTTGATTGCAGAACATATTATGATGTAGGAACAGCTTAAGATCGCAAAACATCTTATGGTGTAAGAACAGCTTATGATCTAAGAACAGCTTATGATCGCAGAACATTTTATGATTGCAGAACATCTTATGATTGCAGAACATCTTATTATTTCAGAGCAGCTTCTGATCGCAGAACATCTAATGATTGCAGAACATCTTATGATTGAGGACGTGCTGCATCCTTCTGCGGGGACATGTTGTATGTTTTATGCAAACAGCAGGATTGGTCGTGTGGACTTAATCTGATCTGTTTTATTATAATTTATTCAGTTGGCGCATTTTGCTGTGCTGTAGTCACCACTCTCCCTGTTGTAATTTTGGTTCATGGTGACACTCAAGAAAAAATAATGCAATGGCTTGTCGGTTCCTTCTGAGCCTGGGGTGTTGAGATTACCTCGTCCCTCCTCTGAGAAGTTCCTCTGACGCGCAGCTTCTGCGCCCAGGCTGGCGAAGACATGTGGGTTGGGGAAATGCGTCCCTTCACAGGTCGGCTCGTGAAACCCTTTCCACTACTTTCATACAGTTTAGCCGGCAGGTCGATGCCGTTGACTGGGGGTATGGCCGTCGCAGTGCCCATGTGACGTCTTGGAGCCATATGTGTTGGATAGAGCCTGGGGACCAGTACAGTTCTGCATTCCAGTTCACCTTATGTTCATTGGAAAATGTCACGATAACATTTCTGACTTTAGCTCTCAGACTGGGATGCGGAAGGAAAAGATTATACAATAAAAATTAAAGGAAATAATTTTAAAAAATAATATTAATAATGCAACACTTAGAGGAGAACGGAAAAAGAAAAGAAAAGACAAAGTTTTTGGAAATATTTCGACAGTCTGTTTTCTTGTTTAAAGATTGCATACAACACAGCGTTTCATTCGTCTTGTCGCGTTGATTAAGAGAATAACCGTTTTTCTCAAGACAAACGACGTTGTATTTTTTATTTTTTATACTTGTATGCATTTTTTAAACATAGCTTGAAGAGAGGCATGCCGTAGAAATATTGTGGAACACTGTGTATTTTCTTTCTTTCTCTTTTTAATCGTGCTCTCCTCTAAGTGTTGAAAAATATTGGAAGAGTTACGTCAATCATTTGGTTTGTTAATAAAAGCAGTAATAATAATATCCAGATATTATCCGAGGAAGTTTACGTTGTACAGATTCCTGCTATCTTAATTTTGTAATGAGAGAACAGTCATTAATCATTCTCGGATTCTATTTTTCAGAATTTGTGGTTGATATGTAAGTGTTATTCTCTGCCAGAGTGTCCGGGATGGAGGAAGTTTCTCTTTCAGAAGTTCTGGATCCATTTGCTTTACTGTTGAATGAGAAATGCTTTAGTAAAATTTAACGACTTTTTTAAAAGATTCTCATTACGACTTTCTCTTAAGTTCTTGGTTTTTCGAGTGGTTTTGTTCACTCCAAATTATCGCTTTTACTCTCCGAAATCATCAGTCTAGAGCAATTTATTATAAATTCACTCATGGTGTGCATATCTAGTCTACAGACAGAAAACATAACAACCCGATAAGAAATCATAGCTGAGTTCCCCTTTTATTTTATTTTAATTTTTTTTTATTTTATGCAATCATATCTTTGTAAAAAGAAAAAGCCAGGTTTCCCTCTGAAGCAAAAGCCTTCTCACTGACATGTTACAGATTTTAACAGTGAAAGGCAAGGATTCTTTACCTGTTAAAAAAATAAAAAGATTTTGACGTAACTCACGATACTTAGAGAGAAGATGGAAAACCCTGGATGATTCGCTAATCCAAGATACATTAGAAATACCGGATTTGCCTGCGTCAAAGGCGCTCTGACGTCAAGGACGTAATCCCTAGTTTAAAGTGCAATTCTTTTTTTATATAAAAAGACTGTACATGAATATAAGCTCAGCTCTTTTTCCTATTTTACTAAGATGTTTTGTGAAGGGGTTCAGCAGCATCTCGATCATACCGACCCTTCATGAATTGAATTTTATTATTTTACCCTTACAGTAGGGAGACACATATGTTTACTCTCTCTTAGACGTATAAGTTACTTAGTGGGATGTCTATCCACGGTAGAGTTGCATCAAGCACGATGATACTCCAGTTCTATAATTCAATGTTCCCCCCAGCAGTGAAATATTGGCTGAAAGTCCATTATATGTCTAGAGGCGAAAAATTAAGTCTAACTTTGTTAAGAGTTTTATCCATAGTGTGGAATATATGAAAATTATAGATAAAATAAAGCCTTACATAAATGTAAAACACTAAGCTTTATTTATATGTTTACGTATTACAATTTACTTATATAAATTCTTTAAAAAATATTTTCAAACTACAATATTCACCAGGAGGCAGTAGTGTTATCGATATTTAAATTCCTTGATAGTGCTAGTCTTCTGGCTCCCCTGCCGTACTTACCCTTCTCTACCACATGAACATTCTGTACATATACATATTTTTTATTTATTATACTTTGTTAATTTACTACCGTGAACAGTGTATAATTTTTTTAAGAGATCACATTAATCAAGAGATCACATACAGAAATTCAGTTTACCGCCTGGCATAGATAACACCTCTGCGGTTAACATAGGCCTACGAAAACCCTGACCTTCGACATCAAGGACGCACGACAAATTTTCAAGATATTTCAGAAAAACAAACTGCGTCTTTGACGTGGGCAAATACGGTATATAAAAGGGCTCTGCTGAAGACCTCCATAATCATCTAGATAAAAATAAGACAGTCTATTCATAGGCTCTTCCCTTAATGGTAATATGTATCTCATTATTACATGGCACTTAGCGGTAATATTGACACTGATTAATGACATATCTTGCTCGAGGAGCCTGAAAGATACCACCAGTCTTCTATAGCAAACTAACTACTTTTAGAAGATACGTCTTACCTAGTATTCTTGCTCAAGACTGGCAATTTCTACACACTATTGTCTCGTAGTTCTTGGAGAGATGGAATTGGTTAAATGCCTTCTTTTGCATCGAACCCCTGTACAAATCATGGAAGCTGCTAGTTTGTTTAAACTATTTCACACGGCCGAGAAAATGTATTTACCAACAATATTAAATATTTTTTAATAGAAATAAATTTTTTTTTTAACTCAAAAGGATTTAAACTATTAGTTTGGTGCAAAAATAATGACGTAATAATGTCGTTTTTTATGTATTTTTTAACGTCAAAAACGACATTATTACGTCATTATTTTTGCACCAACCTAATATGGGTTATGCTTCGATGTTCGATTCTCAACCACCAATTAAAGATATCATGAAAAATAGTTAGGTCATGTTTGGACGTTCGATCCCTAACCCTCAATTATCTATATCAGTAAAAAAAAAAAAATCTTGTCGTACCTGGAGATTCGATCTCAAACCACCAATCTTGTATATAAGAAAAACAGTCTGTTTATGCCTGGAGGTTTGATCCAGTTGTACTTGGAGGCGCAGTCTCCAACTAGCAATGAATTATTTATATTTTGAAACAAGTCTGGTTGTGTTTAGGGGTTCGATCCGAACCACAAATTATCTATATCAGGAAACGATTCTTGTCGTGCTTGGAGGTGTAGTCTCCAACCACCAATTAATTGTTTATATCACTAAACAAATCTTTTTTTTTTTTTTTGTATTTGGATGTTCTACCTCCAACTACCACTACAGAGTCTTATCACTGTCATGCCACGATCGTAAACAGCGAAGAAATTGGATGAGTAAATACACATCTGTGTTCCTAAAACTACCTCCATTTGCCCAGACAGTATTAGCAAATTGGCTAATATATCTATTATCAGCATTGACAGATGGAGACCATTCAAATGTTTTAATCACCGAGTCAAGATTACTGTATCACTTGTATTGTAGCAATTTAGCTTGTTATCACATTGGTTTACGCTTCAAATGTATTTAATAGTGTGAGATGATATGGCTTCAAACAATCGTCTGGAACGCACGATACGTTTATTTATAATGAGCGTAATATGTGGTATAAAAATGTCTGGAATTGACGTAAGTCAGGGATTATGTGGTTAGGTCAGTGACGAGTAAAGAAGACGAGAGAAAAAAAAGCAAAATGGGCAAGAGAAAGAAAACGAAGAGGTGGGGGAAAAGTGAATATTTTGGAATAGAGAAAAAGAGAGACGGGAGGAATTGAATAATTGAGAAATGAATAAAGGATAAAAACAAAAAAAAATCGCAGAAAGGAAAAATAACATCAACAGCAACAATAATAATAATAATAATAATAATAATAATATGAGACTTTACAATACAGACAGACAGAACGATCAAAGCTAGTGGCCCAGATATCCCGAACAGAGACCATAAGAACAGAATGTGCTTTCTTATTGACACTAAAGTTCCGGTAGATTGTAATGTATCTTTGAAGATCTTCCAAAATCTATCAAAATACAAGGATCTTGAAGTGGTAATCTCAAAAAGACATGAGGGAATTAATAATTCCAGTTGTAGTTGGAGTCCTCGGATTGATTGGAAAATGTTCCTACAGACTCGTTGAAGAAGTACAAAAAATGTACACACATATACAGGTCACACTTTACGAAAAGCTTTATCTAGATAAAATGTATGTGACCTTAAGTTTTGTTTATTTTTTAATTCTTTTAAAATGCTCAGTGGAAAATGTCATTATACTATTTTTGACCTTAGGTCTCTGGTCGGGATAAAAAGGAAATCAGTATAATAATAATAATAATAATAATAATAATAATAATAATTGCCCTCACGAGTAAAGCCCACACCTTACGGAGGGCTTTATCTATGTAAAATATGTGTGATTTTTTTTTCATTTACTCAGTGGAAAATACCATGATGCCATTTGTAACCTTAGGTCTCTGGTCGGGACCCGGAAAGAGCACACACCAGAAATCAAAGGAAATAATATTAATAATAATAATAATAATAAAGGTTTCAGGAGCTGGAAAATGTGGATAAGAAGTTTGTAAAGTTAGGTCAGTGACTTTCTTGAGAGAAAGAGAAGGAGAATAATATGACTAAAAATATTGGAAAGAAAAAAGAAAAAGAATAAAGGAGGATGAAAGAATAAAATTTAGGCGTTAAGGAATTAGATGAAGAAAAGTAAAAAATAAAGAAAGAAAGAAAGAAAGAAAGAAAGAAATAAAGAAGTGTAAACAGAAAAACAAGTATGGAAGAAGTATGAGAAAGAAGAAGAAGAAAAGATGAAGAAGAGAAAAAGGGAAAAAAGAGGTAAAAACGTAAACTTAAGGAAGGTGGGAGAAAAAAAAAGAGAATCGGAATTAAAATGGTGGAAATTTCAGAAGAAAAAAGAAGTAAGAGAGAGAAAAAAGAAGATTAGAAGAAGAGAAAGAGGAGTGCTAAAAAGAGAAGTTTGTTTTGGTTTGGTTTGTTTTACGGCTTGGTTTATTTGATGCCGACAAGATTCTTATTGTCAGTCATATTTTTTTTCACAAATGTATTGCTGGTGATATTTTCTTTCCAATAATGTACTGCTGGTAAAATTTTATTTTTTCGCAAAAATGTATTGCTGGTAATTTTTTCCCCCAAAATGTATTGTTGGTAATAATTTTTTCCAAAAATGTATTGCTGGTATTAAAACCTATTTTTTGCACTTTCATAGTATTTTAACCTCCGTTTGGGGGTTAACTATTTGTCCATACCTGGGACCCTAACAACCCAATGTCAGGGTGGACCTGGGAAAACCAGCAATTAAGAGATGGTTCCACGCTGCCGGATGTAGTTTATCATCATACCCAGGAACGAGAAAAAGAAAGTGGGGAAGAGTAACTAAAGAAAATTTAGTGAAAAGGCAAGAGGATAACAGGGAAAATAACAGAAAGAATATATAAGAAAAAGTGAGAGAATAAAGGAGAAATGAATTGAAAAAAAAAAAAAACGAGAAGAAGGAGGTGAGAAATAGAAAAAGGAAGAGGCTGAAAAAGGGGGAGTGGCCCAGAAGGTGTCTGAAAAAAAAGAAAGTAATGTGTAAAGAGAGCGATTCGATAGAAATCGTAAAGAGAAAAGTAAAGAAAAAACGTTAGATAGGATAGATAACGGATGAACCTACACCTGAAGTGAATAAGATTGTAGCAACCTGGTAAACGTCTACCTGGGATCTGTCTATATTTCTGAACCCTTTATTTAGTCAACGGAGATAGATTGTTCTAATTCCCCGTACCATGCCTTTGGATATATCAGTTTTAGTTCATCACCTTGATAACTCTCCAAGATTTTGTTCTCTGAGGCCAGGGATTCAGTAATCTTCTGCTTTGTGTGGCTCTTGGGCCTTAGAATACCTCTTAATTGCTGTTGTTACCAGGTCCACCCTGAACCGGGGTGGTAGCACCTGTTATGGTCGCAACTATAAGCAAAAGTTAACCCCTAAACAGGAGTCAAAACATTAAGAAAATATAAAAATGCCAGCAATACATTTTGTACAAAAAAAAAAAAAAATTTAATGAAATTACTAATGATCGTAAGAAAATTAAATGTCGGCATTAAATGAACCACCAAAAATATTTGCTAAGTAACAGTCTAACTCTCTGCTCTCGGGCGGAGAGGAACCCGGATGAGGCTCCGCCGAAGGGCAGAGTCTCGTTCGCGGTGGCTGACTGCCCCTGAACCCGTTTATGCGGGTTCAAAGAGGGAATATTTTTGGCCTCGGAAATCCCACGTTAAACCCGGCCTTGTGCCATATGTAACCCTCGTGGGGGGATAGCTAAATATCATTAAATGAACTACCAGGAGTTGATATGTCGCTATATTAATAAACAAACCCTGTTACGTCAATAAAACAAACTCGTTCAGTAATCTCCTGCTTTGTGTGGCTCTTGGGCCTTGGAATAGGCGAACAATAATATAAAAGATGAACTCCGCAAGGGACAATCCAGAAAATATAAAGCGATTGGAAAATGCCGTAAGAAACAAAGAAAAATGTGTGGGACTATAATGTTATATCTAAAATTGTATCTAATAGTGAATGTTGGACAAATTGATCACAGATGAAGTAGAGACTAAAAGCTAGAGAGATGTGCTTCTATCGATAAATGCAGACACTATCAAGGAGGACATTTTTTAAAAGGGGGATATGATTTGCAAAGAAATTGCTGATAACTCAATACAGCTAAAATTTTGAGGCCATATAATGAAGAATAAGAATTTAGCACTCGCAGTGCCAGATAGCCAGCTAAAAAAACAGTGAGTAGCCTACTTAACAAGTCAGAGTAAATAGACAAAAGAACAAGACCCCCACAGACAGAAGAGCAAAAATTAGAGTAGCAACAAACAAGAAGATATGAAGAGCCACGATAACCCTCTTCCAGGAAGGACACTATATGTGAAATAATATTCATTGTTTTCTTTTTCTAAAAACAAATTAATGGCAATGAAGTGAAAATAGTTAAAAGGAAGAGGAATAAAATGAAAGAAAATAAATGTGTAAGAATGAAGTGCAATGGAGCGTTAAAATAGTCGAATGCATAATGCAAACAAAGAGCTGAAAAAGAAACGGAAAGGGCGGTAATGAAACGCTAATTCGAAGAACCAAACAACAAGAGTAATAGAAAAATGTAAACGAATGGAAAAATAAAGAAAAGAAATACAACGAAAGAAAATGAAAATATATGCCGATAAGATGGCGTATCTGAATTTGCTCAAGCCCGCAATTTCCCGCCCGGAGGGAAAGCCAAAATCTCTCTGATCGAAATCTTTTCCAGCCCAAGGTTCACATAGACAACTGACCTCTTTCTTTTGTACAAAATGCTGGACCACCCAGGCAAAATCAAAGTAGTTTTCCTGTTATTTTCTTTCCGTATCTCTGAACTTTTAACCCTATTTTATCTTTCGTTTGCTTTTTTTTTTCGAAGTAGAAGGTTACTTTAAGAGTCAGTTTAAGCGAATAGGAAGATAGGAGTTAACCCTAGATTTGAACAGGTTAAGATTCTAGTGAATGGTGAAACATCCTCTTAGGAGTTGGTTCCACAGAACAGTGGTTCGCGGGAAGGAGCTGTTTGACTAGAATTTACTTTTCGCCAGTGGAACACGGGGATAATGTGAATGGCTTGCTACAATGTGAATGTCATGGTGGGTCCTAGCCGTGAATGTTAGAACTGGAGGGACCTTATGAGCACTTTCTATAGAAGCAGCGATAAAGAAGTGAAAGTCTTGCAACATCCTCCTTGTGAGAGAGAGGTTGGAGTGTGGAAAATAATTTGTCACCCACAAGGACTAAGTGGTCGCTTTTAGACTCTATCGAATGTTAAATAATTGTTTAGCAGAACATTCATTTTAAGGGGGAAATGTATCTCAGTTCCGGTTGACCTTCGGGGTAAGGTGCAAGGCATAATAAGGAAGTCGATTTTGATTGACTGATCTAGCGTGGGAATGATAGAGAAAAGTTTTTCAGCAAGTCGAGTCTTAACCGTCAAGCAATGTAGACGTGTTCTCTTTCGTGTTTGAAACGGCTCCTCACTGAGAGGGGTGACGACTGGATACTTAGTACATGTCGACATTAATATAAACAAGATAAGTTAAAATTCTCCGTGTTTGATGTCATTCATTGCTAACTAAAACAACTAGCAATCGCCAGCCAAGGGAAGACGAGATGAGACCACACCCACCAAGGGGCTATGCAACACGAGGTTGGTGAGTGAGAACTGGCCATCTCCCGCCCAAATATGACAACAATACTGTAGAAGATAGCAAGCGGAGACGGGTAATTTCTGGAGCCATAGAGGAAGCCGACCATTTCCTCTGTAGTTGTAAGTTTAAAACCTAATAATCTCTCAAGAGACAGAGTCTCCCCGAGGCGACATCTATTCCTTGTGACTGATTGTAGCTCGGAGTCCGATCGGCGATATCTGGAATGTAACTAGTTTGGTTTTCGAGGCATCGAATGTAACCATTTATTTTTCCCTCCACTGACGAGTTAGTGCTAGATCGGATGAAAGATCAGTTGGGAAGAGTTTTAAAAGATGATGGAAAAATGTGACAACGAAATCCGAAGGTGTACTGGAAAAGCAAAATATGCCTTCCAAAAACTAAACAATGTATTAAGAAAAACTATTTACATCGCTCAGACTATCGTCCTCATCTTTGTTGCCATATTTATCACAACGTTTCGGTCGTTGTACGCTCCGGCCTTCTTCAGATAGTTAGAATGTCGAACTGAACCCTTTATTTCGCTCACTGGGGTAGACTGTTCTAGATCCACGTGCCATGTCTAATGGATGTCAGTTGGCAGTTATCTCGTGTTAATTCCCTTCTCCAAGTTCTCCACCGCCTTAACCAAATATTGAACTCATACTCTTTGCGTCCTGTCACTGGATCTAACTAACGACTTTATCTACTGTGCCATGGTACGTTGTCATAAATATGGCAAGACAGATGAGGACGATAGTCCGAGCAATGTAAATAGTGTACATAATACCTCATCTCAGAAATATAGATAGGTATTAAGAAACATTAAAATGTTGCTGAACTGCGATGTAAAAAAAAATTCCTCGTATATAGCACTGAATACTGGATAATTTCCTCCGAGGTGAAGACAAAACTCAAGGGAACAGAGATTCCTTGTTTTATTTTTACAATAATATTTACCCTGTACAAGGCCTAAGAGACACTTGAGGTGGATGTTATAGAGTAAGTGGTAAGGTGATGAAGAGGACAGATAACGATTAACCCTAGAATTGAACAGGTTAAAATTGTAGTGATCGAGGAATTCTTCTCTTGAGAGTTGGTTCCACTAATTGGAGCTTCGTGGGAAGTGGCTGTTCGAGTAGATTACAGAAGAACGTGAGAGAACTACGTATGGAGAATGTAAGCAATAAGGAGACTTTAAGGAAATGGAAACCAAAAGGAAACTCATGCATAAAATAACGAGACAATGAGTATTTCTAGGACATACAATGAAGAAAGACGGGTTAGAAAATATAACACTCACATGACTTGTGCAAACCTCGCCGAACAGAGCGTGTAATGGAAAGTAAAAAAGCCTTGCTAAGAGCTACAAAGGATGTATAGTTTTGGAGAGCCACGATTGTCTACATAGATAATTTGCTTTTAGTTCGCTTTAGTCGGTATTAATTAAATTGGCTTTCACGCTGGCTTTGCCATCCATCAACTCAGCCTCTTTAGTGCAACAACGAATAAGCTAACTTAGGGTAGAAATCCTCGAGACAGGGCCCATCTCGTTACAAAACGTCCGAAGACAGGTATACGGAGAGCGGTAAGGAAAAGATACTACACTTCGATCACGTATTTAATCGCCTCACTTCGATGACGAGACCTGACACAATTGATTTAATTAAGTGCTGCTCATATAGCGATTTTCCAAGCGTAGCTTAGATGCGGCATAAGGTCGAAAGCATGGGGCACCCAGTGAGGATCGAACTCACTATTCAGTTGTAACCGTTTTAGCGAGACACGCTTGCTAACCATTAAACCATGCCGAGGTGCCCTAGTGCTTTTCCAGGTGGTAGCTTAGATCTAGCACAAGGCCGAAGGTAGGGGGTACCCAGTGAGGATCGAACTCACTACTCAGTCGTAATTTTAAGCTTGTTAACCATTACACCGCCTCGAGGTACCCATGTGCTGCTCATATAAGCACAGGCAAAAGAAAAATAAAAGTTTCACTGTCCTCGAGACCACTGACAACCTGATGTCGGTCGACACCAACACACATTTTTTTTTTGTTACAATAAAGGTGCTGTCGCAGGGTTTGGACTATCGGGTCTAGGCCGTCATCATTACTTTAAAAGGAAGAGACATTAGATACTACACTTTGACCTCAGCCTAAATGCAGTGTAATATTAATCAGCCTCCCCACGATGGCAAGATATGACGCATTCGGTTTAACGTTGGATCGCCATTATATATATATATAGAGAAAGGATAAAAAACTATTTTACGCAATAACCGTAACCATTAACACGCTGGCGTCGGTATCCACTAATTCTCCCTCTCTAGTAGAAAGAACAGATACTACCTTTTGATCTCAGACCGATGCCGGGTAATATCGCTGTCTAATGCCGATTGCATTACCTTCATACAAATGCTCTTGGAAAAGCATGAATCCATCTTTTCGCACCATTAGCTATATATTAAATAGTAAGATGTACCGGCCTCTCCGGTTTTGAGTAGAAACTTGTCTTGGATAAAAGCGTAGAGAATACAAAGGGAAACCACTCCACCATCTCTCCAAAGAAATCATCAAAATTTACAGATAATAAAGGAAAGAAATGTGGAGAGCCATGATCACATAGATCTTGAAGACATGGTATTTAAAAAATAGAAAAAATCTTCCATCTTACTTTTTTCTTTTTTTTTTTTCTCGACGCTCAAAATGTAAATAGGTAGTAAGTTCCAAGAGAGAATTTATTTTCCAGTTTTATTGTTTATTTTTTGCCGTTGATGGACGGTTCTAATAAATTGAGATAAAAAAAAAAAAAAAAAAAATTAAAATGGAAAATTGTCAAAATCAATTATAATATTTGGTAATACTATAATTAAATGGATGTGAATAGGATGACAGGACAAAAAGGTATGGTAAAATGTACTTAGAGAAAAGGAAAAAATAGGATATTATGGAGAGTCATGACCACCCACGTCCTGGAGGGATACGACCCATAAAAGAAGGAGATTCATTGCAATACATCTGAAAATACCTGCTATAAATCAAAACCATGACATACGAATGTGGAGTAAATCCTTGAACGTTACGTGAAACTGCGTACCTACCATTTGAGACAAATTACCTCTTTCTACTTAAAGTTTGTCGGAGTAGCTTATTAACTTTATGTAGGTTGGCTTTTTTAAAGCCTCTTACGATAACTCGCTACTCATATGGTGAATGTAATCGACTTGAAATGAAAATGTTTGTACTGTTGTAGACAGTCTGGCGCGAGGTATAATTTTCTTTTAACAATTCGTTCGATAATTGAAAAAGTACAGCCATAATTTATCATTCCAATCCTAATGTACACTGCTTTTTCTCAAGAAAGAGCTTTTTTTATATATGCTCGTAACTTGTATTCACCATAATATAACAAAATGAGAATTTAACTTTCATAACAACAGACTTTAACTCTTTCATCACATACATTAATATAGAGCTGCCTCCTTCAATATAAAAATTGAGCATTTCAATAAAAAAAAAAAAAAATTGTAAGCCGAAATGGTGTAACGGAAAGAATAAACTTCCAAAACAGATTATATGATCTCGAATTGGAATGAGAATAGTGACGTCACATGAACTTCTAGTCGCAAACCACCCAAATTGTCTTCTTATTCCATCGGCGAGAAGTTCCACTCAAACAGCGTCTTCCCGCGAACCAGTGCCCTGTGGAACATACTCCCAAAAGGATGTTTCCCCGATCACTACAATCTAAACCTGTTCAAGACTAATCACCTGTAATCTTGCCTTTCTATCCATATAAACTATCCTTTTACGTAACCCTCTACCCCAAGTGGCCCCCGGGCCTTGTACAGGGTGAACCTCAATGTTAAAAAAAAAAAAAAAAAAAACCCACTGAAGTCTCCATAAAAATTCATAATGTGGAATTAATAAATTCTAAATACATCCGATACCTAGGTATGATGACACGGCTTATACATGCATCTCCAAAAGACTCTCTAGAGTCTGATAGCTGATCTCTCATCTGATCTATCTCTCACAGCTCAATGGAGAAAAACTGGCTTGTAACATTTAGTACCCCTAAAACCAAGCTTGTGATGTTTCAACCTCACCGAGCAGATCTTGAATTATTTTTTTCTCCAATCGAACTTTGCCTTGAATGCCTACCTGGATGCAAACTCACCCCAGACATGAAACTGAACCCATATATACAATCAATAGCTGAGGTGCTGGGAAACGTGTTCTGTTCTTTGTAGCTACCCCCTCCTCCTGATATGATCTAGCATTATAAGAGTCTCGTCAAAAATACATTTTTTCGGCCATATCTGGGCTGGAGCTGCCCAATCCACACTTTCCGACCCTGATAGAGTTCAAAAGCGTCTACGCGGACTTCTGGGTGATGAACAACAGACGAAACATCGCCATCCTCTTACGATGTAATCGCTATTTTCTTGCGGGAAACGAGTTGCAGGATGAAAAGTAATTTGCTGCTTTTGCGTGAAGTGAGACATTATATGTCAGTGAAAAGATAGTTGCCTCTTACGACATGCACATGGGATTTCAATTTTCAACGACTGAACATGAGGTCTTCCAACGCGCCTGTTTCTGGTGTCTCACACTGCGCCATTTGTGATGTAGTCTACGCAGAAGATCGCTGTTTCCATAGCATCTCATTCCTAATGCTTGGATTCTTCGATGTGATGCTTCTGTTAATGTCCAAGGCGTGGAGAAAAATTGGAAAGACCGATGCACGCAACAATCTGGTCTTTGATTCCAGGCAGATGTTCCCGTCTTTCCAGATTATTCTTAGTATTGCGACAGCTGCTATTCTTTGAGCTGCACTTGAACTTAATCTATATAAATATATATGATTCATACTATGCGTATATGCATCACATCCTAATCAGTATAATACAGAAGTAATTTTCGTTCCAGATATTATAATAACGGATCTAAGTATTGAGTTTCTGGGAATTTTCTTTTAAGTGGGTGGGCCTCCAAGTCATAAAAGTTCTTGGCAGAATCCCGGAAATGAAAATAACTGAAATAATATCCGATCCTACGTTCCAAAACTGATTTAAGCATTTTGAAAGTAATGACTTGTGCAATACTATAAAATCGACGGCCATCAGCTCTCACAAGAATAGACGTAAGATAAACATTTCCCAAACAGAAACTATGCTCTGAAATGGGAATGAGAGTAGTGATGTCACATGCCCTGAATCCATCATAAAACTTCAGAATGTGGAATTAATACACTATAAGCATTTCAAATACCTCGGTGTATAGATCACTTTTTTTTTTTTTTTTTTTTTTCTTTAAGTGTTTCACCCCAAGCAAGGCGGGAAGCCACTAGGACGCAAGGGGTTACAAAAGATTTGGAGCAAGACCAGACAGGAGTGATAGAAGAAAGGATGGGGAGAAGGGTAGTGGATAGATCAAGGCAACTGGAGATGTCGATTGACATTTATAACAAATGTTGTATAGTCAATAACGAAATTGAACAGAGATTAGATTGCGCTACGGGTAGTTTTCTCCAATATTTTAAGGTGCCACAAAACCAAAATATGATGTGTAGAATGGTTCTTTTGCATCTCCTTTCTAATGTTTGGATTCTTCAATGTGATGTCCAAGATTCGCATGATTACAGAAAGATTGAGCAGAAAGATTGGGAAGGCCAACGCGCGCAACGGTCTGATCTTTGATTTCGCACAAATGCTCTTGTTTCCCTAGGTGGGTTTTAGTCTTGTAACGGCTGTCGCTGTTTTTGCTGCCAATGAAATATGTTCTGTTCTGAAGGACCCTTCCTTAACAATCCAGTCCAGACAACTGAATTGAATCACTAACCACCGGTTTCTATCTTGGTTGAAAAACCTTTTTAATTGTTTATCAAGTGTTTGTTTTTTTTTTTTTTGTATTCGGCATTAATCTCCATGCCTTATCTGGGAGGGATGTCTTCAGCAAAATATTCCACAGTGGACATTTGTATCGACATTTGTCTCCTGGGTAATTTAAACTATAGTCTACTAATAGACTGGGTTTATAATTGAGTCTGGTAATAAACCCAACCAGGGTTTATTCTTGAATCTATAGGTAAGCTCCTTTATACTTGAGTGTATACAAAAACATTGGTCATGTTTATAACTGAGCCTATAGCAATTTCTAAAGAAGTAATGGATTTTTATTTATTAATCCGACACATTTTTATTTTTAGGAGATACTCATATCTGAGTAGTCTCCCCGTTCGACAAATCTAATTAAAGAATCTGCCCTCCCCCCCATCACTAAGAAGAGGGAACCGATCTGACGTGTTTTAGTTTCTTCGTGGCCAAGCCAGTCTAAAGCGCGTCATATATTTATTTGAGTCTGTAGATAAACATCGTTCGAGTTTATACTTGAGTCAATAGGAAAAGAGTCATGTTTATACTTGAGTCTATAGGTAAACATTGGTCGTGTTTATATCTAAGACTGTAGGTAAACTTTGGTTATATTTTTATTTGCATCTATATGGATTTATACGTGATTCTATAAGTAAACATTGCTTGTATCTAAGCTTAAGCCTGAAGGTAAATATTGGTCCTAGTCACTACCATAGACGATATAATGAGGTGCTGGCAATAAGAGAAAATAAATAATTTGAGCTTCTTTACTCTCCAAGTTTACCTATAGGCATTAGTATATCCGTGAAAGACAAACACCATAATATGATGGAAGGAAAGACTAAATAATCTTAAGAAATTAATTCCCTAAATGTATTATACATTAAATTAATCCCCTAAATGTATTAATTCCATAAATATATTATACACTAAATTAATTCCCTAAATGTATTAATTCCCTAAATGTATTAATTCCCTAAATATGGTGTACATTAAATTAAATCCCTAAATGTAATAATTCCCTTAATATATACATTAAATTAATTCCCTAAATGTATTAATTCCCTAAATATATTACACATTAAATTAATTCCCTAAATATATTAATTCCCTCAATGTATTAATTCCATAAATATATTATACATTAAATTAATTCCCTAAATGTATTAATTCCCTAAATGTATTAATTCCCTAAACATGTTATACATTAAATTAAATCCCTAAATGTAATAATTCCTTTAATATATTATACATTAAATCAATTCCCTAAATGTATTAATTCCGAAAATGCATTATACATTCAATTAATTCCCTAAATGTATTAATTCCATAAATGCATTAATAATTAAATTAATTCCCTAAATGTATTAATTCCCTAAATGTATTAATTCCCTAAATGTATTATATATAAAACATTTTATTTCTAACACTAAATTGCACAAATGTAAATCACAATATATATATATATATATATATGTGTGTGTGTGTGTGTGTGTAAATATTATTTGTGTTTATACTTTAGTCTGTAGATAAACACTGGCCGAGTGTATACCTGAGTCTATAGGTAAATATTTTCGTGTTTATACTTAAGCCAATGCATAAGTATTGATAGTATTCATGCTTGTGTCTGTAGGTTAATAATGGTCGTGTTTATACCTGAATCTTTTACTCATATATTTATTTGCATCTCTAGGTAAATATTTCGTGGGTTTATGCTTGATCCTGCAAGCAACCAATTTGGAGATAATCTTACACCTCTGCAGGAATTTCAGTCTGCGTATTTTAAACTTCGCTGACAGTACAAAATATATTCTTTAGTTCATGATAATTTTTTTTTTAGTTTGATTTTGTTTAGCGGTATATAAACCTGTACGGGTTATTTAATATTGAAATCTAAATAATTTGAACACAATTTCATGGCTTCTACTAAATATAGTTCGAACGCATTTGTATAGCTTGAACTAAAGATAAAATATATTGTTGGTCATTTTAATGTGTTGGTCATTTATTATATAAATATGTATTGCTGATATTTTTACTATAAAATGTATTTTTATACTTTCGTAGTATCTTGGTTTCGTTTGGAGAGTTTAACTTTTTGCCCATGGCTGGTACCCTAACAGGTTGAACCTGGGAAGAGTACCAATAAGGATATGGTTCCACGTTCCTCAAAACATTCAGTCTCCCGATCAGAGGCCTTTCAGCAGGATGTAGTTTATTATCGTAAATATGTATATAGATAAATACGCACTCATACATATATGCAGAAGCTACAGAAGCCACATAAGAGTGCTGAGGCAGTGGCCCTATAGAAGTGGCGATGGTGGTGGGTCTACTCCTATTATGAGGAAGGGGAAAAAAAGATGATAACCTGAACAAATGAGCAGATATTTTAATCCCTTCTTGGTCAGTGTTTTTACATCCCGTAAGACTCCTCTAGAGAGTGATATTTATCTCTCTCTCTCTCTCTCTCTCTTATCTATATATATATATATATATATATATATATATATATATATATAAATAGGAAAAGAACTCGTTAGGTAAATAATCAAAAGTTCTTTAAAAATTTTTTTTATTTTTAAAAAAATATTGCTCGATACAAAAAGTTTTGAGCATAAATATAATTATTTATTTAAAATATGATTCCAACACTTCAATGCAAAAATATTTAAAATAGAGATGTCTGATTTCTTTTATTTATATTGTTGAAAGAGCACTTATGCTGCCTCCATCTGGTTTTAAATTCATTCTTCGTAGACCCAATGTATATCATATTAGTATTAGGACTCTCAATGGATGAGATAGTACATTGGTATACCACAGATATTACGCGGCATTTATTTTCCAATGGGCAGTCTTCTAGGTTTCTACAATAACTTAATTTTTCACTGTTAGACACATTTTTCACTATTAGACAAAAATAGTGAAAAATTATGTGATTGTAGAAACCCAGAAGACTGCCCATTGGAAAATAAATCCCGCGTAAAATCTGTGGTATACCAATGTACCATTGAAAGGCGCTGCACTCTTCTGTGCCCTGCTAGTACCGGAGAGGTATAACCCCGTGATAATAAAACCTGGCGGGTGTTGTTCATGGTGTTCATGGCAAATATTTGAACCAACTCCTTGTTATCAGCACTTTCATTAAGTGTAGCTGGTTCTACAGAAGCCTTCACCATTCTAAAAAAAATTTTTTTGTGTGGATAGTCTGTAGTTCAGTTCGGTGTTTCTTCTTTGCTATTCCACCTGAGCAACTGGCAAGATAGTTAAAGCGACGGGAGAGGTACAGGATTAAAAACTGAACTGATAGACAATCATACGTCGAAAACGACGGGAGAGTCCATCATATATATTCTTGTCTACTCTTCCGTGCGTGAAGATCATCTCTTACAGAGAAGCAGACGCACATGTGTTGAGACCTACTGAGATACAAATGAATTCCTCTGCGGGGCGCCTTGCATTATACACCCAGCCTGTTTACATATTATTAGTCGGTATTCTTCCGCAAGAATATTTACCTCAAGCACGACACCCAAAGATATCAATTCTATTCGCCAGATACCATTTTTTTAAATGTATAATATAAACGACACTGAGCGTAAAATACTTCTCGACAAATCTATCTTTTCGATAGGCACATGCGCACGAATTAGAGGATTTGTATATGAATACACAAACCTTGTCAAAACATTATAGCCTAAAGGTTGAATGTTATTTGATAAAAAAAAACATTATTGATGGTAACATTAAAATTACTATTATTTGCATCTGAGTGGCACAAGCTACACAAGTGCAAGCGAACCACTGGTGGAAATATCCAGCATCATATACTTGGGAACAGCCCTGTCAAAAAATGGCACACGCAGAGCAGAAATTCGCTTACGGGTCGTCACGGCCACAGCCAGAGCAGCAATGGTCAAACTGGAAAAGATATGGAAAAGCAATATCAGCTTCCATATCAAGTTCAAGCTATACAAATCGCTGGTCGTATTCATTCTTATTTACAGGTGTGATAATTGGGGTTCAGATAAAAAAAAAAAATCCAGGCGTTCGAGAACAAATTCTTGAGAAATCTCCTCCTCATCTCCTACTGGGAGCACAAGACTAATGACTATATACGGAGCACGATCAAAAATCTCCTAGGCCAACAGACATCTCTTCTCGTCCTTAATAAGATGTCGGAAGATGTCATGGTTTGGTTACGTCACACCATGACATAAGAGCATCTGCAAGACCATAATGCAAGGCACTGTTGAAGCAGGCGAAGACCGCAACACAACAGCTGGTCAGAAATTGTCAAAGAGTGGACGGAAACTCATGAGGGCCTTTGTCAACAGAGCATCCTCAAGGAGGAAGTCAGTTTCTACTACCCTTAGGTCCTAAAAGACATTGAAGCAATCAAGAGACTGATGATGATGATGATGATGATGATGATTTCCTTTTTGGTTGGCTGAAGCATTTTTCTTCCGCATTTATTTTGTTGTAACTTTTTCGTTTATTTCCGATACGCGAGGTTGCCTAATGGTCAAATTATTTGCAATGAAAAGCAATTGAAGTTAAGATGCTCGAAAGCTTCTACTATGTACCGTGTCCCTTCAGATCGTAGGCGATCATGAGCCTCCACTACTTTCTATCCTTTGTAGCTCTCAGTAAGGTTTTTATTTTCACCATCTCTCTCACTCCCTGTTCTGCCATCAATCAAGCTATTTTACGTAGTTTGCTCGTTGTTACACACTGTCTCGCTTGCCTTCAAATTCATCAGCCATTCTCTCTTTGTGTGCCTCAAAAATTTAGACTCTTTCTGCTTCTAAATGCAAGAATCATTTGTACATCCCTTTTCCATAAACGGTCAATCCAAGGTATTTTCAGCATCTTTCTTTAGTATAACACCTTTGTTGCCTCAGGTTTCCTTTACATCTGTGAGGAAATTGTCCAGCATTCACCACCATAGAGGATATAATGAGATGCTTGCAAAAAGGGAGGAAATAAATTGGACTTCTCTCCTCTCCAAGATTCACTATAGGCATTAGTATATCCGTGAAATACCAACACAATGAAAAGAAAACTAAGCAGACTATTAAGACGCAAAAACATCGTTACAAACAAAGGAAAAAGTACTGAAGTGTTATGTGATATATGTCCTCCTGTATGGCAGTGAATGCTGAACAATCTCCTCAAAAATGAAGAAGATACATGAAGCAATAGAAATGTGGTTCTACAGTAAGATGCTGAGGAAACCATGGACCGAATATGTTTGTTTTGTGTTCTTACCACGATACAGCAAGTATAGGCATAAGCATACATGTATATGTTTCGTGAAGGCTATCACTTACTGTCTTTGTTGATACTCTGTCTTTAACTCCGTAGAAAAGAATAGTGAAATGAGCCATTGAGTTAAATGCCCTATTTCAAGCAAACTCGAACACCGTTGGCTAGTTTCTTCCATTCTTTTCTGTCACTCATGATCCTTTTTATTGCTAAAATCAGTATCATTTCTTAGCCAATCCTCATATTTTAGTTTTGTCTTCACCTCTGAGGAAATTATCCAGTATTCAGTGCCATATAAGAGGAATGTTTTTTACATCGCAGTTCAGCAACATTTTAATCTCTCTTAAAACCGATCTATATTTCTGAGATGAGGTATTATGCACACTATTTACATTGTTCGGACTATCGTCCTTACCTTTCTTGCCATATTTATTACAACGTTATATCCACTGTGCCATGTTTTTTTTTTTTTTTTTTTTTTTTTTAGTTCAGGCTCCTATATGTGTACTTTACTTAAGAACTCTTTTTTCTTCATTACGACATGTCCAGCGAATCACAACTTTCAAATACATAGTGATTCTGTTATCTTTTGGGGTTTTCATAGAGTTCCTTGCTTCTACTGAGTTCTTTCCATGATAGACCAGATATAGCCATAAGCATCACTGTATATGTTCCGTCAACCCTATCACTCATCTTCGTTGTCAATGTCCAGTTGTCATTACTACTAACCCTTTGGATCATTCCTCGAAAGAAAGTTATTTTCAGATAATTTTGTAGATCCAGCTTTCATATCGTTTCCATTTTGTTTTCTACGTCCCAAACTTGAGACTAATTCTGATCTCCACGTTTTTTTTCACTTAACTGAATCCAAACATCAAGCTATTTAAAGACCTTTACATGTTTCGTCTTATCTGATAATTTCCCCGTTAAAAATCCAGAATAACGCACCAAACTCCTGCGCGTGCATATTTTGGATACTTTTTCATTTTTGATTGAATTTATTTATGTAAAGAAAATTTTGTCAGAAAAAAAAATGTCCTACTTCCAGTATCTGTCTATATTTCTGAGATGAGGTATTATGTACACTATTTACATTGCCCAGACTATCATCCATCTTTGTTGCCATATTTATCACAACGTTTCGGCAGTTTACACTCCGCACTCAAAGACACATGACACAGTCGATAAAGGCATTAGTTAGATCCAGTGACAGAACCCAAAGAGTGTGACAGAATACCTGGTTAAGACGGTGAAGAACTTCCATGAAATTAACAGAAGATAATAAGATAATTTCCATCTATTCACATGGCACTGGGACTAGAACAGTCTTTCCAGTGAGCGAAATAAAGGGTTCAGTTCGACATCCCAACCACCTGAAGAAGGCTGGAGTGTACAACGGCCGAAACGTTGTAATAAATATGGCGACAAACATGAGGACAATAATCCGAATAATGTAAATAGTGCATAATAATATACATAATACTAATAATAATAATAATAATAATAATAATAATAATAATAATAATAATAATAATAATGCGTTTAAATCCATAAAGTCTACGATATCATAGAGCAAAATCCATCAAAACAATTGTCCTTGTTCAGTTCCTATATACAATAGTTTTCGTCTGATGTCTATGTTTAAATTATTCTTCCGTTTTTTATTGATAATAATAATTCCATAATATTTACAATCTGTTTTAGTTTCTCTGTTGATATGCTGTCTAACTCTCTGATATCAATATCAAGTTCTTCGATTTTTGTCAAATTTTTTGGAGACAACATGCATCAATGTTATAACTATGAACGTCCCAAGCCAATAATAGAAGCACTTTTCTTTTTTTGAAAATATTCTGGTCAGAACCCGCTCAATATCGGAACATCGATCATCTTTTTCTCTCTCTTATTCCTTTTCTCCCCTCTGGTAGTGGCGGCAGCGGAAATGAATGTGAAGGATCAGCCTGCTCCTGAAGAAAAGCAAGGAAAAATGTAGTGGAAATAGTGGACGCGGCTGGGTATGTCATCCCTTTCTGACACCGTCCCAAATCCTCTCCATGTTGGCGGTTGGATTCGAATGTCAGGCCCCTACCTCTCGGATGGTCCTATGCATTAAATTATTTACAGCAACGATTTCCCTAACACACTCCCAGGATCGACGTTGGCATTCTTCTTAAAATATTCTAAACTGATCCTTGAGGCGTCGTTTTCCATCCGCGTAGCCTGGTGCCATGGCGAGTTCTCCAAACAAGATTATGCGTGGGATTCAGTGGACGCATTCTCAAAAAACTTTTCACAGTCTTGATTTTTTCTGAAGGTTGATAGCCTCGATGCTGGACATCAGATGCGAAAAATTTTTTCGTTGCACAAGTCTCTAACATGAAATGTTGTGATTGGCGTTCGGGGTTGTACGCTCCGAATCAAGGACATTGAAGTGGCACAATGGATAAATTTATATTGCTTAGATCCAGTGACAGGACCCAAAAGACCTGAAATAATACCTTTGGTATTCGGTGGAGAAAAACAGAGGGTCATAACATATTTTATAACTGACATCCCCCATTAGATATGGCACGTGGAACTAGAACAGTCTACCCCAGCGAATTTAGCGAAATAAAGGGTTCAGTTCGACATTCCAACTACCTGAAGAAAAAATTTCCGTACAATAGCCGAAACGTTTGTGATAAATATGGCGAAAAGATATTATGATAGTTCGAATAATGTAAATAGTGTCCTCTTTTTTTAAAGTATTGTTTGAGTAGATATGCTTTCAATTGCGGTTCAACGGAATCTTATTTTCAGTTGGTTTCTGCAGATATTTAAAATCAAATTCATCCCATGCAAAGCGGAAAAGCCAGTAAGACACAAGGGGTTACTAAGTTTCAAAGAATTAGAAAACAGAAATAGTATTAAGGATCGAGAACAATAGATAGTAGATAACGATTGGCATTGCATTTATAATTTTGAAGATCAAAGTTGGCTGGAAAATATGGAGCTGGAAGAGTGTTTGAGACGTGAAAAGAGAAACTGTTAGCATAGAACTTACGGTTATATCTAGTTAACTCAACTGCAAACTGGTGAGACCTTATTGCAAATCTAGTAGTGCGCTTAAATTAATAAAGTCTTGTCATCATAGAGAAGAACTCATCCGAACAATTCCCATCAAAATATTTATAGAAAAGGCACAGGGAAGCAATGTTACGGCAGTGGGAAGGTGATTGAAGCTAAGACGCCAGGCCAGGACCAATAGAATTGCTGATTCTTCTTTGGATTTTATAAACAACTAGCAGTAGAGCCCGGCGTTGCCCGGGAATGTAACAGTAAGAGATAGATCAAGTATCGACCATCATAAAGACTGAAAAATAAAATTGACAAAGATTATTGTTTAAGTTTGACGGACACGAATGTCTTAATTTGTTTTTTTTTTTTTTATTTTTTTAGGTTTTTTTTACGAATTGGTCAAACCCAAACTCAAACAAAACATTGTTTTCAATCGTTATGAGTCTACCGATTGAATAGAATTTTATTATAAACAATTGTCTTGTAAATGGAATTTTTAAAGCATTCTGAATGTAAAAAAAAAAAAAAAGTGTGCAAGACAATAAGAAACACTACCTGCCAAAAAAAAAAAGTGAAGTTTTGTTGAAATCGGTTGAAAAATGTAGGAAATCCGATCCCATATATAAACGAACACAGACACACACACACAAACAACCTGGTTTTTTATAATAAGTATAACTCGATATGAGTTGTCCCCTTTCATTCTCGAAAGATATGCCTCTTAATCGTGTTTTCAAATTGATTTCGTGCAAAAACAATTGTGTTTTTCAAATTTTTGGCGCTATCAGAACCACCGCAAGGTAATTTTATGTAGTCCTGTGAAGTTTTATTGAAATCAGTTGAAAAATGTAGGAAATCCGATCCAATATATAAAAGTACAGACACACACACACACACAACCTGGTTTTTATAATAAGTATGATTTCTAAATATATAAGAGGGTAAACAATCTCCATTCTATATGTGGCAGCTATATTCAAAGCATGGATGAATGGTAGACTTCTACACTTCGTTCTTGAAAGTTTTTTTCTCACCAGAATCTGTTTTACATATTTATGTCTACCATTTGCCTATGCTTTGAATATTGCTGCCACATCTGGTCTGTGGCTCCTGCTATATATTTAAATATTCTTAATAAACTCAAGAGAATAGCAATGTCTGACCTAGCATCTCGGATTGCGTCGCTTTCTCATCGCCGTAACGTAGCTTCCATGCGCATTTTCTATAAACACCGCGTGTAACAGCAAAATTGTCCAATTGTTAGATTAAAATTTGAACCGTTGTGACTTAGAATTGATTAAAGATATTTAACTAGGTTTTTATAACACTATTGGACTCTACTTTGAGCATTAAGAATATATGAATTTTTCCCCATTTTAACAGTGAAACCATAATGAAATCAATCATAAACGAAAATGACATGTTCATCATTAATTAATTAGCTAAGAATCATATTTATTGGATCATATAAATATATATATATATATATATATATATATATATTTTTATTTAAACTTCCTTAGTCATAGATGCAACAACTAAAAAATATTTGATATTTACAAATTGAAAAAAAGTCTGATGATCCAGGGCCCTGTATAAAGGGTTATGGTGAAATAACATTATTACATGGAATCTTAACGTGGTCTGTCTTTTATTCAAACAAATATATATATATATATATATATCATATATATATATATATATATATATATATATATATATAAATATATAAACAATATTTCAATCGTTATTGAAATTCCTGATCATTAGCTATGATTTATTAATGATAAAAATATCATTTTTTTTATATTGATTTATTATATTATCAGGATCATTTTCCAACTTATTCAAGATGATCTTTCAAAAATAACTAAATAACTTTCTTTCCTGGAGTAACAAGGTGCCTCACAGGTTTCACATACGATTTCATTTTCAATTCTTTTTTCACTGCTCTTTGGACTGTCATAACTGAACCTCTCTCATATGCTAAACGTCATATGGATTGAGTTGGATCTTTTCTAATTGATCTCTTTAACACTAAGTTGAAATGATGATCTCCTCTTCCTGTTGTGACCACCTGATCCAATTTTCCTCTTTACTGTTCCCTCTTTTTTAAACTTATTCACCGTTCTCTTGATGGACCATGAATGGATTTGAAGATGAAAGCCAGAGTATGAATGTTGGTACCATTACTGAAGGCCTGAATGATCTTTTTCCTCTAATCATTTCTCATTTGGGAAGATATAGTGGGGCTGACACAAAATGATTTTAAAATGGTTCTCTTTTCTAGTCGAATAACTCAAAGGGTTTTTCAGTGATTCTTACGACAAATGGTGTCAAGATGGCTAAACGTCTTATTTGAAAACCTGGAAAAAAAAACTCAATTAGTTTAGTGTTTTTTTAGATTTTAAAATTTTTTAGAATTAAATTTTTTTTGTGGGATTGACAATTTATCATGCTGTTTACATTTGGACAATTTTTTTTTTATCACCCGGTATATACCAATGAATAAATATTGAATATATATACTATATAAACGATTTTTTTATTTAGACCATCCTTGGTTTTTAATTTTTGAAGATTACCTTAAATTCGAATCTTGATCTTATTTTGTTTCAAAGCAATTCATTGTTCTATAATTTTTTAAAATAAAGAGAAAATCGGAAGTAAGAAACAAAAAAAAAAAAGTTTCCATTTTATGTTAAAAAAAATGTGAATAATAATATATAAATTCCCAAATTTAAATTTATTGTTTTCCGAATGTCACGGTTATAGGCGCTGAAAAAAAAAAAAGAATCCCGGGTAAAATTTTTTTCAATGTCTTTATTTTTATTGATGCGTTCATGGAATGGTTTTGTATTTTTTAAAGAAAATGAAATATTTTTGTGATTCTTTGATCATCTTGTGAGTAAATGGATAATTTTATAATGGAATTATTGGATAACTTTTGGATGTAAAAAATTGTTTTACTTAAAAAATTTTTTAAAATGATGATTTTTTGTTTCATTTCATTAAACAATTAACGGCTTTTTTTTTCAGTTCACATTATTAAAAAAAAAAAAAACTGTTTGTTTGTTCTTTCAACATGTGAAAAGATTTTTTGAAAAAAAAAATACAATAAAATTTGTTTATTGCATTTATTTTTTAAAACATCTACTTTGAGATGGATCCTATTTTTGTGATTCGAATATAAAAAATTATTTTTTAATAATGATTTTTTTTTTTAATCTTAAATAAGCTTTGTATGAAATTTTTATAGTACTCCATAAATGTTTTGATTAAATTATTTCATAGCCAACTATCATTTTTTTTTAAATGGAAACAGGTTTATTGTGAGATAATTTTAAAATTATCAATAGATTTATTAAGAATGCATTTTTTTGAAATGGTGGAGATCCATGATTTAACCTTTTATCCTGAAGAAACAAATTGTATTTTATTTTATTTTAATGATATTTTGGCTGCCCCTAATAAAAAAATCATGTTTTTTTGTGAAAATTATTTTTTATATTTAATTTAAAATTTGAAAACTAGTACAAAAATTTTTATAAAAACAACTTTCCATTTTTCAAAACAGCCTTAAACTGGCGTGGGAAAAAGTAAATTTAAAAAAAAAATTTTTTGTTTGGGACTATATTTCTAATTGATGAAGTTTGTAAAAATTTTTTTGTGTTTTCTACAAGAATATATTTAGAGGAAAAATTTAATTATGTTTTAAATGAATATATGAAACCGAACCCTTTTATAGTTAGTAGATTGTCCTAATTTTAGGTTTAAACTTTTGGAGATTTTCTTGATAAAAACTGCAATTTTTTTTTAAACGACAAAAAGATTGAACTCAAAAAATTTTTTATATAAGTTATTTTTTCTTACTATTTTTAGTTTTATAATTATTAACCAACGTTGAACTTCACTGGGCATTTATTGCACAATATGAAAAATACTTAATATTTTGAATTAGTGTTTATATAAATTTAAAAACGTATTTAATTTTTAATTTACTTAATTAATTTTTATTAATAATTAGTGTCTAAAAGATTTTTAAAAAAAAATGAAATCAGATAGTATTTGAATAATTTATTGTTTAAATAAAATTTTAATGTTCATATGTGTTAAATTTATTTATTTTATTGATACCATCAAAGGTTATATCATATATATATGATCAATCATTCAAATAATTTATTTCATATATTTTTATTTTATTTAATAATTAATTTTTAATTAATAATTATTATCTTTTATATTGTTTAATGAAAAAAAAATGAAATTGCCTATATTTGAAAATTTATTTTTAAATGTTATTTTTAATTTTAAAAAAGATCTTATTACTTTAAATAAAACAAAATATTTATATATTAAACTGTCAAATATTTGAATTTTTAAAATTAGAATAATTTTTTATAATGTATCTTTCGAATCATTTATTTTCGAGAAGAAAAGGATTCAAATAATAAATGAGAAAAAATTAATCAAAATTGTTATATAAAAATCATATTTAATTTGAAATTTGTCAATTATCCATTCCTTCAACGTGAAAATCTTTTATTAAAAAGTATTTTTATTTCCATCTCTCTTACGAGATATATTTATGAAATTTGGGAAAATTTTTATTTCATTGGATTTTGTAAAAATTAATCGCCTATTTTTTTTTAAAAGTTTTTTTTTAGAAAAAAATAATTTTTTATTGCTTTTTATTGTATTTTGTGTATAATTTTCTTTGGCCAAAATCTAAAACAATTAAGTTATTTATGTATGACGGATATATTTATAGTTTTAAAATATTTTCAATGACGACTGATTTAATATGATATTCGATTTTTTGAATTTTCTTAATAATTTAATGTTTAATCAAATAAATATTTATTCAAAAAGATCAAAAACAATTTATTATCCAGAAATTGCAGCCTTGTATTTTTCTTTTGTGAATTTAATTAAAATATTAATTTGCAAATCGATAATGGATAGCGGACTCTCTGACTTCTAATCGAAGAATATGTAAATTTCGAATTCCGTCCAATCCATGAATCACCCTTTTTTAATTAATAATTTTAAGATTTGCATATGAGTATTTTATGTCTTTTCCCCACTGCAATGTAAATAGCAGAACAGACTTTTAAAAGTTTTTTTTTTAAAGAAATCATAAAGAAATAAATGTTTATTTTTTACTACGGGAAAGAAATCTGCCTTTGCAAGAAATATATCGAAAAATACGTGATTTTTTTATTAATAAAATAACTAAACCACATTACATAATTCAACTTATAGAAATTGGGTTATGATATCAACGAGATTATTCTTCTAGTGTTTGATTTTGTTTTTTTCTTCTTTTTTTTTTTTTTTTCGGAGAGAAAATTAAATGTCAATTAATTCTACGGAATATACGATTTTAAATGATCTTAGGTTTAGAAAGTTTTATGACAATCTGTCAAATTTGAATGTTTTAAAATTTTATATTTTCATCCATTTCAAACTTTTGTTTTTGTTTTTTTTATTTTAATTTGGTTTCTGAATGTTTTTCATAAAATCGGATTTTAAAACTATTCCAATCAATGTTAAAATTTTTTTTTTTGTTCATAATTAATTATTTTTTTCCCTAAAGACAAGAATTTTTTTTTTAATTTTTTTAAGGAATCAAGAATAAAAGAATGTCATTTCACATAAAAATATATTATTTCTTTTCAATACTAACATGTTTCTGGATGGAGTCTTTTATTAAAAAAGTATTTAAAAATAATGTTCAATGGACTTTAAATTGGATTAATTGTAACGTAAAGTGTCCAATTAAGATAAATATGTAGTTTACATCTTCTCCTAAGAAGACCTGATTTTGAAATTTGGAAATTTTCAGGAATATAGTTCATTTTTTTTCAAAAAGATATATTTTAATTTATAAGAATATCTGAATTCTTTCAAAAAATATTTTTTATCAGGAAAAATTGTTTTTTTTTTTATGTTCACACACACACATAAGTGCACACAATTTACAAATCTTATATTAAATTCCCTATAAATTATTGGATCTGAAATTATTTTATCATTAAGGTTTTTTAAATTATTTGACTTATAAATGGAATCTCCCTATTTATTTGGACTGCTCTTAATCAATTTTTTTGTCTTTGGATATTTTCGAAGGAAGTTTTTTTTTTCGAGGACTGCTTCTCTTTAATTTATTGAACTTTCTGGAGGCCCTGATTCCTCCAACTGGCAATACTATTCATTTCTGTCCTCAAAAGATCTTTTTTTGAAAATTTCTTTTTAGAAATTGGCGTTAAAGGTATTTCCACATAGTCAATTATATGTTGATTTCTGTTTTTCAAAAGAGATGCTATTAAGATTATCGTAACAAAATTTCATCCAATCAAATAAGGCTGTCATAGAAGGTGGTAAAATCGAAAATTTTTTAAATTCTCTAGTCAATTATATTTATATATTTTAGTTTCCTATGAACGGTTAATAAACAAAAATTAGCTAAAAGTAATGAATTTTTTTTATAAAAAAATCAGATTTTTTTAAAACCGCAAATGTTATTTTTAGTTGCCATCCATTTGGAAACTTCATCTGTTTATTTTTCTTAAACGAACATGATTACTTTTTATCCATCTAACCATCCTGATTATTCAAGAAATCTTATTAAAGCAAAGTCATTTCAAGCATTAATCAACACCCACAGAGTTATCTGTTCTTAGATCCCATGATGCTTAACAAGCAATTTGATTCCACAAAGAACCTTTGCCAATGAAGCAACGTCCGAACTGTGCCTTTAACCTTTAGCACGCTGTTTTAAGCACTTCCTCGTTAACTGATATTCTTTTTCGGCTTCTCAATTTCAGTAAACTTTTGATAATTTCATGGCAAATTGATTTCTTGGTCATAATAGGATATTCAAACACATTATTTGATTCAAAACAAACTATTGTTCAAAACCAATATTCGAATCACCTTCAGGTTCTCCTAAAGGTATTGTACAGCAAAAGAAAGTCACATACAGAGTGATAAATATTAATGACAAGTCATATGCTGGCTTGAATAGTCATATAGATTCTTCCCGATGTCATAATTCCCAAGTAAGCATCAAACCAGAATAACACCATAACTATTTACTCCTGCCTCAGTAGCAAATCCAGTATCGCTGACAAAACTAACCTGGCTGTTGGTCTCGTAAAGGACCTTCAATCTGTTGTTAACTGGGGCAAGAAATGACTGGTAAAGTTTAATGCCTCAAAGACAAAACTACTCTCTTTTACCCACTACAGAGAATCCTCCCTGCCTCGCATTAGAATGACTGATACTCAACTCCATGAGAGCACCTCTTTGCGACTGATTGGTCTCACACTGTCCGCTGACCTGAGATAGAACAAATATATTGAATCAATAGCTTCATCTACCGCAAAAAAGTTGGTTCTCGGTATCGCGCCAAAAAATTTCTTTCGCCCGAGTCTATTCTTCAAATCTATAAGTCAACCATTCTCCCTTGCATGGAATACTGCAGCCATATATGGTCTGGAGCTTCCGCTGTTCTTCTTAAGGTCCTCGACAAAATCCAGAAACGGATATGCAATGTGGTTGACCCTGATCTGGCATCTCGTTTACAGTCGCTCTCTCACAGATGTACCGTTGCTTCCCTTTGTCTTTTCTACAAATACTTTCACGGTAACTGCTCCGACGAGCTACATTCGCTGGTTCCCAAACTGCATGAATTTAAACGTGCTACTAGGTCGGCATCTAAGTCCCACCCTTTCACTGTCGAAACGGTTAAATGTAGCCGTCTCTTCTACTCCAATAGCTTCATGTCTCGCACTTCCCGTCTGTGGAACTCCCTTCCTCTTACTTGCTTCCGTGATAGATATAATCTCCAAATATTCAAAGGCAATGTCAATCGACATCTCCAGATGCCTTGATCTATTACCTATCCTTCTCTTCATCTTTTCTTCTATCACACCACTTTACCCTGTCTGTAAACACTTGCGTGTTAGTGGCACTCTGGCCTTGCTTGGGGTGAAATGCTTTAAAAAAAAAGAAGATGTTTTAAGTCTAAGGTATTTATTCATGCTTATTCATACTGACGAAAAAGCTCCACGGAATACAAAGAAAAAAGTTAAAGAAACGTCGGTAGAAACCTGTGCTCTACACTCCTGAATTTGACATTGATAATAGAATCTCCTTCTTCGATGATTAATTAGACTCTAATAGTTACAATTTTTGTACTTCATTGTATTTGTATATATATATATATATATATATATAACAGCTGTGTAAAATTGTGTCTTCTTAATTACAAATGTAAATGTCCTGAAAGATATAAAATAGCTGTAATAAAAACATGGTTAACCGAGCGAGAACAGTTTCTTCTTCAAACACATTATTTTACAAACAATTGAGCAACATGAAAAAAAAAACCATCTATCAACAATAATATTTCCAACCACGTCGTTGACAAGCAAATAAATTTAGCTTTAATTTAAAGAAGTTTAGAAACAGTAACACAAACATCTTCATATAAACAAAAATAAAAATATCATTAAGTTAGTCTATTGAGACCAGATGTGCCGTAACTAGAAAGATGAAAAAGTCATAAAAATATAATTTTTCGGTACATAACACTTATTACATGTGTATATATGTGTGTGTGTATATATATATATATATATATATATATATATACACACACACATTTTCAAAGGCTATTATTGTGAATACTCCAATGTGAAGTAGTGGTCCCATTTTTATTTTAAACAATGTATAGTACGTCGATGGGCCTGCGGATTCGATAAATCTCAATAAAAATCCATATTTCAAATGAGTATCGACTATAATAAGTTTTGAAGAAAGTAAGAAAAACGTTGGTTTAATATATATATAGCCATCCACAGACAGAGTGTTTCACTGTACCTCAGCTCTTCAATGTGGCTAGACATCCGATTGTTTCAAACCTGGATCGAACCCCAAGAGATCTGGCATCACTCAGAAATCCTACCCCTAGGCTATCGTTGCACGACAGAAAGAAAAGGAAATTTTAACGTTTTCTATCCGAAATACGCCAGTGGACAGGAGAACTCAATTGGTCGATGAAGTGCAATGCGATATATATTAAGGTTACGTGAATTGAACTCACACACTTTGGGTCCTGTCACTGGATCTAACTAACGCCTTTATCCACTGTGCCATGTGTATTTAGTTAGTTAGTGTGAGTTCAATACCCGGTTAAGGCAGTGGAGAACTTGGAGAGGGTAATTAACAGGAGATAACTGATAACTGACATCCATTAAACATGGCCCGTGGAACTAGAACAGTCTACCCCGGTGAGCGAAATAAAGGGTTCAGTTCGACATTCTAAACACCGGAGCGTACAACGGCCGAAGCGTTGTAATAAATATGACGACAAAGATGAGGACAATAGTCCGAATAAGGTAACTAGTGTACATAATACCTCATCTCAGAAATATAGACAGATCGTTCATTCAATTAAGAGCCATACGTGACAGATGCTTGGGTGATCATGTATTTTTCGATACATGACTGACGAGGTAGATTTTCCCCGCAGGAGGTTGCCATTTTTTCTGCGGTATACTGGTTGCCAACCAAGGCTAAAAACGCAATCTGTCCTGCTATTCAACTCATATCTGATGGAAGAAGAGATGAATTCATACCCTTCCCAAAGGAATTTGTCTGCAAGGGAAGCAAATTGAAAAATAAAGCTTTTGAAATATTATGATTTTTGGCTTTATGGTACATGGTAAAAATGAATTTTTGAGTTTGAGGTGATCTTTTTCAAGAACTGAAACAAAATACATAACTTTTTCATTCTTTTTGAACAAAAGGTCATCGATTTATGACATAGTAACATGGGGTTACAAAAAAAGGCATAACCCCAATATATATGTGTATCTGTGTGTTTGTGCGTGTGTGTTTATACACACATCCAAACACACATCAAATATATATATAGTAAAATAGTAAACAATATAAAAAATATACTTAGTTTTTGGCTGTTTCCGTAACTAAAGTTTCATATATATATATATATATATATATATATATATATATTTTTATAAAATGTGGTTTTTAAAATTTTCGTTGAGGATAAAACGGGACCCAACACCTTGATTCAACTTAATTTTAATAATTATATTGATGGTTTCGGCTCTCGTTTTTGAAAACATGAGAACTCTTATGTAGTGAAAAAATCATATTTTTTTAAAATATTATAATAAAAGCTCTACTTATGTATGGAGCATATATATATATATATATATATATATATATATATATATATATATATATAGTAGTATGGGATTGGTGTATACGGAATAAATTTCAATAATAATATTCTTAAAAGAGTGCTCAATACAGAGTAGAGCAAATATAATTATTCGAAAATTATAACATGAATATGTTATAAAATAACTACAAAGTTAGCCATTTTGTTTCAGCACTTCTGGTGTCTTATCAAGGGATGGTGTTTTAAAGTTTTAATTTTATAACATACTTATGTTATAATTTTCGAATAATTATATATATATATATATATATATATATATATATATAATAATTTTTTTATTTAAAAATTTGATTCCTTCGCTACATAAGAGTTCTCATGTCTAAAAAATGTATAGTTAGACAGCAAGAATAATCATCCAAAATTAATAAAGTTTGAGCGCAATTCTTAACACATTATTCGAAGATTAGAAAAATATAATAAAAAATTAAACCTGTTTGGATACAACAGTATATATCTAGAAAACCGGAAGTCAAAATAACTACAATTGAAAGAAAAGAGAAAAGAAGAATAGCTATAAAAAAAAAAAAAGGAGAACAATAAGGAGTGTGTGTAGAGTGAAAAAAAAAACGGCGTAAAGGGCAAATAGCCACGGTATTCTATACATAAGCACATATGCGCAGACAGTTGCATAGGCGCACGAGCGAATGCACACGCGCTCACAACAATATAAAAAAAAACACTTGCACCAATGGAAAGTGCATATAAAAAATCGATACTGAATTGCTGATATCCCCTGACGAGTTGACGGAGTAATTCACGGACGATCTAGAGAGAAAGAGAGAGAGGGAGGAGGATGAGAGAGAAGGGAGATTTTACAGAGAAAGAAGAGAGGGGGAGATAGAGATAGAGAGGGAAGGAGGGAGAGAGAGAGGAGAGAGAGAGGGGGAGAGAGAGGGGGAGAGAGAGAGAGGTGGCTTCGTTTCATTAAATTTCGTATCCTATATCGTATCCATCTGTTTGAAGAACTGGGTACTTACATTCTATTATTTATCTATTTATCTATCTATTTTTCTCTGTCTCTCTCCTTCTTCCTCTCTCTCCCCGCCTCTCTCTCTCTGTATATATATATATATATATATATATATATATATATATATATATATATATATATATCATTTTAATTTAGATATAACTAAAATATATATCATAGAAAGGACAATATGAATTAAAACAAAAGGGAAACTTATCTTAGCCGAAGTGTTTTGTCCTCAGATGGAATTGATCAAAGCAAATTTACATTGGCAAACTCCATTAGAGGATGAAATGTACAGGCTAAGTTTTCCTTTTGTCTTCCCATACACACACATATATATAGTCTAAATTTTGATTTGTTTATCGGGGGTGCAGAAATAGGTCGTATATACATATATAGAGGCAGTGTCGTCATAGGTATCAACATTGCACGATGACAGTCAGTTTCACACCTCGGTACCAGTTCAACGTAAAAGCACGCTAACACAGTTCACCGTTACTCATTAGGATGTGCCAGTATGATCGCTGTTTCTTCAAATTGCATTACACTGTGAAAAATATGCATATTGATATTTTCCCCTCCCCCTCTCGCCATATGTACTATTTTCAAATATGTTTCTTCTTAGCAAGGCTTGAAGCAGAACAATAAATTTAATTGACTGCATCTCATTATTTCGCTCTTCATATTGAATAATGTATTTTGGTCTTTGTACGTTGCGATAGTGAATATTTCTTTCTGGAATAATTTGCAATTATTTTATTCCGCTTTGTATTTCAAATGTCTTTTAATACCATCCAATCAATTGCGGGAAAGACTTTATTCTTTTCGTTCTTTTTTTCAGGTTCCATGCCTATTTCGAATAGGCAGCGTGGTTTTAATATCAAATATTTAATAATTAAAATTCTAATTTAATTTTTGAATAGGCAGGGATATTTTAATATTTATATGTCTCTACTGACAGTTCGTAGTTATGAAATCGCTGCTTGAAAGATCTCTCCGCTGAACCAAATATAGATCGCCTTATAAACAACATTATTTATTAAACAGTTTTCATTGAGAGGGCATAAATATGGATTTGAGCAATTACATATTGCATACTGGATTCTTGGTTTCGAATCTTCTAATTCTTCTTTATCATTCGCTTTCTCTTCTTCGTCTTCTTCTTCTTCTTTTTCTTCTTTTATTATTATTATTATTATTATTATTACTATTTTTCTATGAATAGATTGCCTATGCATAGTATGCAACTATCTTAAAAGCAACAACAAGAGTAACGAGCTTAGTTCTTGAAGTCACTATGTCTTGGTTATTTCATTTGAGCAAACGATGTTGAAGCTGTCTATTTTATTCAATGATTACCATTTGTACTGATGACGCAGTTAGTTTTAATCTTGTTTGTGTTGATCGTGAAGATGATGGTACCTGACTATTTGGCCACCTATCGCAGAGGGTTGACGACTATTATCATGCCCGTCTCGCAGATCACTTCGCTGTGATAATAGGTTCGAAAATCAACGGCTGCCCCTCCAAATGTGTTAAGAAGATCAGAGTGCGTAAATTTGATGAGATATATTCCTACGCCAGATGTTTCTTCCCACTCGCGTGTCAGTCCTTTCACCTTACAGGCCCATCGGATATTATCTTCCTAAGGATCTCTCATTTTCACAATGCCTATTATGTCTTTTTAATTTACTGTCCAGACAACTAAATCAGTATGATTTTCCCAGAAAGCGATTTCAGCTGTAGATACAACGCACAAACACATCCACACACACACACACACACACACACACACACACATATATATATATATATATATATATATATATATATATATATATATATATATATATTGTTTTTATAGATACAAATATTTAAGTAAATGCTCTGATTATAATAAACAGTATTAACAGCATTTACCGGTCTGGATGTCCGAGAAATCTCATAGAAAATATGTGGCCTCAGATAGGAATCGAACCTGTATCCTATACGGAACCGTCACATAGCCAGAAGTGCTATACCATTTAGCTACAGAGGAATTAAAATAATTTTCGGACAGTCCATTTCATAATATATGACTTCATTTGTTTACGTTAAGATACGCTTCGAGTAGATATGAGCGTTCGAGAGAAATTGTAGTTTGACAGCAGTAATTCGACCCTGTTAAGCATATGCTATCAGGCTATATGACAGTTTCGTGTAGGATACAGGTTCGATTCCTGTCGGAGGACACATATCATTCAGGCTGGTAAATGTTGTTAATGCTGTTTATTATAAACATAGCATTTATTTAAATATTTGCATCTATAAAAATAACGTATGAACAATAAATATATTAATATAATTGTCAGACTTGGTCCATTTCATTATATATATATATATATATATATATATATATATAGAGAGAGAGAGAGAGAGAGAGACAGAGAGACAGAGAGAGAGACAGAGACAGACAGACAGACAGAAAGAAACAGAGAGGGAGTTAGGATCAAATATGGATCGGAATCCGACAAAATGATAAGTTAAAGGAAATACGAGAAATATGAAACGTATATCAATCTAACATGTTTCACTTTTATTAAAGCTTCGTCAGAGAAAAAGAAATACTGGTGTATTTTTTATGTGCTGTATTTACAGATTCAGTAGCCTTAAAAAACGTTTTAACAGTCTAATCATGATGGTAATTGATGGTACCTGAAAATAAATGGTAAGGCATTAGCTAGATGAAGACATCATTAACACTTGCCGAAGTTCACTTGTCCCACACAGGTGACAGTTTAAAACTTGGGAGGTATTTCTGTCGCACCTAATATATGCGTCTGAGAGTGCGTGTGTGTATAATCATATATGTATTATATATTACGTATATATGTATGTATATATACATATATATGTATGTATATAGACATATATATGTATGTTATATATATATAAATGTATGTATATATACATATATAAGTGAACAGTTATACAAAGCTGTAACATATAGTACTCTCTCTCTCTCTCTCTCTCTCTCTCTCTCTCTCTCTCTCTTTTAGTATTTTGGGCTGCTTAATTTTGTGAAGTGGGTCAAGCCGAGTAATTTTCAGCATCACTTGCACACATAAACGCACAGACACGAACACACACCCACACACACGCACACACAGACATGTATATGTGTGTGGGGGTCGTGAAAAAACTGTAAAAATTTTATCGTTCTTAGTGTCGATATGCGTGACAAACAGACTTTTTTTTTCAGTTCGTAAAGGCCAATCGTTGTTGAAGACGACCATTTGGTTGAGTGCCTGCTATTTATACTGATGGCAATGCAGTTAATGTCTGTCGCGTTGACAGCGAAAAGATAATGGTTAAAGTGATGAGAGACAAAAAAATAAAAATCCCAATGATGTTGACTTTTCTGTTGTTATCATCCTTGACGAGGGACGCTGACCCCGGTCAGGTGATGAATGATTAAGTTTACACACTTGGACATTAGGGCGAAAAAAGCTTACCAACTTCCACATGATCTGTAAATTTCTCTTTCATTCACTTGCCTTTATTTCCCCAGTTTTCATTGAATTCTTATTGTGTTCATCTTCACTTCCTCTTGAAGTATTAGTCTCTTTCTTTCTTTTTCCTTCTTTTTTCTTTCTTTCTTTCTTTTTTTCTTTCTTCTAAAATTGTTCAATCTTTTTTAGTCTTGTTTTTTTTTCTCTTTTTTCTTGTCATCTTCATTTTAATTTTTCTCAGATTTTTCTTTCTTAGCCCTACCTTTTTTCTTACATTCTTTTTCATCAGTTTTCTTCTTCCTTCTTTCTTTCTTAGCATTGTTCTTTCTTTCTTTCTTTCTTTCTTCTTAAATTTGTTCTTCTCTCTTCTTAATCTTGTCCTTTCTTTCTCTTTTCTTTTTTCCTTTCTTTTTCTTTTAATATTTTTCATAATTTTTCTTGTTCCTCCTTGACTTTCTTAGTCATGACTTTCTTTCTTTCGCCTCAGGCTTCTTTTTTTCCATCTTTTCTTTATTATTCTTTCTTTCTTTCATCTCAAACTTGTTCTTTCTTAGTTTTGTTCTTTTTTACCTTTTCCTTTTCTTCTTCGTTTTAATTTTTCTCAGATTTTTTCCTTTTCTTTTTTAGTCCTAACTTTTCCTTACTTCCTTTTTCCTGCAGTTTTCTTCTTCCTTCTTTCTTTCTTTCTTTCTTTCTTCCTTTCTTTCTTTCTTGTCAAACATGTTTTCTCTCTATGTTAGGTAGTTATGGCTTTTGAAGTAATCCCTCCCTCCAGTATGGCTCGCTAGTAACTAAAAAATATTTTAAAGACATTTTGAAATGAGACAGGGAAAAAGGAAAAACTGAATTCAGAGCCTTTCTCTACAGTTGTGAAGTGAATACAGCAGCCCGAGTCAAAATTCGATCTCGGTTCGCCGTTAGCATTTGAAACTGTTACGCTGCCGTGCATCTTATACTATGGTCAGTTAATTTTATAAGTATTAGGCAGATTTCATAGCTGTTCCGTTCTAAGTATTTTACAAGCCTAGTGAAAAATCTTTAGAGTTATTCATATTTTTTTACTTTTATTTATTTATTTTACTATATAAAGTATCTTTGATACAAAAGAAATATTTTATGGAGTTACTTTTTACTGTCATATAATTTGTGCTTTCGGGAGGAGTGTGGCACCCTGCATTATTAGAAAGACTAAAAAGAGATATTCATAGAAATATGATTTAATTTTTATTCAGTTTATTAACCAGTTGTTAGTTATTTAGACGAAGAATAATTGAGTTTTGAGAATAATTCTCTAATTGTATTTAGGCGATCCGAAGGGAAGAAGAAAAAAAAAAAAAAAAGAAAAGAAAAAAAAAAAGAAGAAATAGATAATACAAAACCCGGTCATAGGCAAAAACAGGTGTCAAGAGATATCTAGGCCAACGCGCCTGACCGAATTTCACGAACAATAGAAATTGTTATTTGAAAGAATAGAGTTTAGAGATAATAAAAAAAGAAAGAAAAAACAGACATGGTAAAAGTGGGATGGACACACGTACGATTGATAAAAATATCGGTCAAAACACCTGGCCTACTTTTGTGTCCGCGAATGTGGGAGCTCATTATCAATTTGGAGAAATGGGATTTTTAGAACAATGGAAAAAAAATATTAATCGAAAAAAAGGTGTCATTGAGATGAGAAGGTGACCGCTGGAATTGTATACAGATCCTGACCAGTTCTAAATTGAAGAACCCCACGATGATAAAGTGAAGATATTTTCAATTCAGATAATTAAGATTTTGGCTAACAGGCCTGAGCGAAAATAAAGAAATGAAAACAATTGTTTTAGCTCACAGAGAGCGCCGGCAAGACGAGAAAAATTCTTCCTGAAGTCACATCTAATTAGCGGCGGGCTGTTTTGACAAAAGCCAAAAGGTGAGAAAGGCCGAGATTGTCATTTTCGTGCGTGCGAAAAAGTCCAAATTGGATTTTGTTTTTTTTAACAAGGTGTTTCTTCCCCAGAACAAAGCCCCGGATAGACCACGCCCGATTGGAGACGTCACGGAGGACGAGAGACGCCCGACCAGAATCTCATTAGCCGAGAGCGGTCACGTGATATGCGAGGAAAGAGGAGAAAGGACGCTTGACCAGGACCCATTGGTCGAAAACGGTCACCTGACATACGAGAGACCAGGAGAGGTGGGTGTGCGCCTCCCCCCCAGAGGCACTGTGAGGCAGTAGGGGTGAAAGTAAGAGCGATAATGGGAAATCAGAACTAATGCGACTTTTGGAATTATCAAGGAAACCCTGGCGCCGACAGACCCACCCCAGTTTGTTACGGCGTCAATAAAAGCAGAACCCCAATCGACAGAAATCAGAGTTGCAGGGCGGACAGCGAGGGAGCAGGCCCGGTTCACTCGCCCCTTTGCGGGCAAGAGAATCCGGAATGAAGAAATTCGTCCAGCCAAGTCGAAGAGAAGAAAATTGCTCGAAAGCCGCAGAGAAGTTGGAGCTGGAGAAGTTGCAAGCCAGATTGAAGAGGCCAGGCCAGACAGGCAGAAGAATTGCAGGCCAGACAGGCAGAAGAGTTGCAGGCCAAACAAGGCAGACAGTTCAGCCCCGGACGGCAGAGAAGAGTTCAGCCCTCAGACGGCAGAGAGAAGAGTTCGGACCTTGGCGAGAAGAGTTGCAGGGCGGACGAAGAAGAAGTTACTTGCAGTTGCGCCTAGAAGAAGTTGAAATCAAGCCAAGCCTGAGAATAGAAATTCGTCCAACCCAAATCGAAGTGAAGAAATTCGTTCAACTCAAGCCGAAGTGAATAAGCTCGTCCAACTCAAGCCGAAGAGAAGAATCAGCCGTGAACGACTGGTAGAGATTAGCGCCCAGTGTCGAAACCAAACCACACTCCGACATGCAATTTTCTAGAGAGTAGGCAACTCGAAGTCTTTAAATTGTATGGTAGAAGCTTGGTGCCACAGTCCACAAAACGGGTCGGGAAGTAAGAATAATTTTTATGTAACGAACATTTAGATATAAAAGGTTGTTACCCTTTTTTATCAGTAATTTTTTGGCCTCGTGAGTTTTTCTTTTACTTGTGTGTTGCCACCCCGTCGAACTCAACTTGCATACAGCCCCAATCCCTGTTTGATCCCGTCTGTCTAAGATCTAATCACAACGTGGGTAGGCAGACCGGAGATCAGTGCAGTTACCCTAGTAACCAGGTGTTGGAAGCGAGTTGGGAACGGCGGTAATCATCTAACCAAAGGGTTGGAACGTCACACTTGGAGCAGCGAGGAGCGAACAGCTGACGCCGACGTCACAACTGGTGCCCGTGATCAAAGGGATCGACCCTTGGGCAGCCACGTGACGTCACAACTGGAGCCGCGAACGAGATCGAACGACAGAGTCGACGCTATTCGACGTCACAGGAGTAAATGCTGCAGATATTCACAAGAATTGTGTGAATGATTAAAAAAAAAATGATGTGCATGATGTCAGAACTGAGAGGAACCGAATTTGTAGAGTAAATGGGGAAACTGGCCTTAGTAATGGCCCTACAAGGAAGGCTGCTGGAAATTGGAATAGCATCAAACAGGCTGATGATCTGATTACAGCCGATAGAATAATCGCTATTGTAAAACACCGTGAAAGCCTTCAGATGAGCCATGATAGTATTTTTCTTATTGCAGTCTCTTGGCTGCTCAGATACACGTGAATAGTGGACCCCCAGATGGCTGACAATTCCTGTGAAGGAACAGAGAGCGAACAGAAAGCACACACAAACTTTTATCTGTTTTGTTTTATGAATCAAGCATTCAAAGGACGGCGGTATTTCAATGATGATGGTTAAGTGAAGCAGATAACTATCATATGATTATGAAAGCGAAGAAGAAACTATTATGTCGGACAAACATGCCCTCATTCAAAGATGGGATACCATTATCGAAAAAGAAGACTATGCTGGATTTTTCTTTCTATACGCCGTGTCCTTTCAGGGCGTAGGCGATCATGGCTTTCCACGTCCCTCTATCTCTCGCAGTTTTCAACAAGTTCCTTCCCTCTGCCACCTCCTCCAGATCACGTTCTGTCATCCACTTACTTAAGCCCGCTAGATGTTTCATGCGCTGTTTTCACTTGTCTCTCTTTCCCTCTATTTGACCCGTCAGTATCAGATTCTTCAAGCCCTCCTTCCTCATTATGTAACACATGAACTTCAGCTGCCCCTTCCTGATGTTAAGTATAAGCCACTCCTTGTTTGCAATCTCTCTAAGACCTCATCGTTGCTCCCACGCCCGGTCCGTGATATCCTTAGTATCCTTCTGTAGTACCACACCTCCGTCGCCTCGAGTCTCTTCTTCATCTTTGAGGAAATCGTCCAACATTCGCTGCCGTTAGTGTTATAATCTTGGGACTATGCATTCATTTTGGAGTATTTTGTGCACTTCATTAAAACTGTTGTAATTACAAAAGATTTTTGGCGGCAGTTCTTATCTCATTGAACCCTAGTTTTCACACCAAGGGCAACATAGATTGTCTAAAGAGTGTTAAAAAAATCAACCTGCACTACAGATTATGCCTCACAGTTAAGAATACACTGGGACTACACACCTTACATTTTACAAATCATTGACCGCATACAAAGTGAATTAAAGGAAAAATGTTCTCCGTGTCAATTCAAGACTGCATTTGTTTTTTTCTTTTTATGTGCCATGTCTTTTCAGGGGGTAGACGAAGATGGCTCTCCACTTTACTGTATCCCTTGAAGCTCACAAGTTCCTTCCCTCTGCTTCCTCCCCCAGACCACGTTCTGTTATCCACTTGCTTAACCTCGCCAGGAGTGTCTCGCGTTGTTTTCCATTGTTTCCTTTTCCCTTTATTCGACACAAGAATATCAGATTCTCCTTCCTCATTCAGTTGCCTCTTCCTGATGTTAAGTATAAGCGTCCTCTTTGTTTGCGATCTCTCTAAGACCTCATCGTTGCTCACACGCTCGGTCCATGTTAGCATCCTTCTGTAGAAGTACACCTCCGTCGCCTCGAGTCTCTTCTTCATCGTTGAGGAAATCGTCCAACATTCGCTGCCGTTAGTGTTATAATCTTGGGACTATGCATTCATTTTCGAGTATTTTGTGCACTTCATTAAATCTGTTGTAATTACAAAAGAAATGGCATTACATTGTGACTGAATCTGGTATATATGCACGCATCTTATTTACAGTTTATAAAGTGGAGTCATGGAATTCATGAATAAGCAAAAATACATAATATTTCACCCTTTCATGCCTTCTGAGTTATATACTGGGTGTTTTCACAATTGTTGAAACAAAGCAGCGGCCTCTCAAATGAGAAGAGCTCGAGAATCGTGAAGACCTTGATGAAGAAGAACACTGGTTCTTGCAGGATGATGCTCCTCCTCACATTGCTAATGTTACTGTTATGGGGTCCACCCCCTTTTTTTATACAAGTAGACTCTACCAGTGTGTACTTGGACTGCTACCGTTAAATACCCAGAGTCAGTCAGAGTAGAGAGATTGAGATTATGATTGAGTTGTAGGTAGAGTAATAGTGTGAGGTAACCGCTTGTAGAAGTCACAGTTACAAGCACGTCGACTCTAAGAAAGTCCTACTTCGAGACTGGATTTACCAGACTATATATATATATATATATATATATATATATATATATATATATATATATATTGCTACTAACCACGTTTCTGGATTTACTAACCGTATTACCAATTGTATTATTGTGTAAATACATCTATTTGTTATATTTAATTCCTGCATTTGTCATTCATTGGTGATCGGATTTCATCTCGGAATCCACAACAGTTACCATGGCATGTCTCTGTGAAAAGTGTAGGGAACATCTCATCGACACCAAAGATGGAGTGGAATTGGGCACCTCACTAGCCTAAACTGAACCCTCCAGATTTCATCCTCTGGGAGTTCCTCAACGACAACTTCTACCAGGGCAACCCTCGTAACAACGCTGCATTGAAGGCAGCCATCACTAAGAAGATTCAAGCGATCACCCATGAGGAATGTGCACGCGTTATCAACAACTTTGCATCCAAAAGTGCCTTCTACTGAACGGTGGATATCTGGAGCATGTACTTTAGAGCTTGACATTTTGGGTTTATGTTTAAGAATAAATGGTTGCAGATCCTAAAATGTTACCCTTTTACATTTCAATAAATGTAATTTCCATTAATCTATCAAAGGGGTGGCCAACTTTTTGATTCCATGCGCCAATATTTTGTACGATTAATTTAAATGCACCACACAAACATTCACTTCCTTTCAGTACATGTTGTAATATGGACATATTTTAAAGTTATAATAAAATCTATTTATTTGAAAAATATATGCTTATGATCAGGGGCGTTTCCTTTTAGCACTTTCGCAAAGGACGTGCAATAAATATAAAATCACTGAAATGAATGAGTAGAAGTGGCTTAGTTTCTTTTCATCAAAAGGATGCAATGCGCCACTTGTAAACATCCAATGCGCCACTTATGGCGCATGCGCCACAGGTTGGCCATCCTTGCTCTATCATCTGTAATCCTTCATTTGTGACCGATCATTTTGTTTCAAAAATTGTGAAACACCCTGTATATCGTGTAGATTTTTTAATAGTTTACTGACATATATTTCATGGCATACAATTCTTTACCTATTGCCTGGTTCTCTTTCCTCAGTAGGAGTAGATAAATTCACCTAGTGTCCGGTTTACAATCCTCCCAAGTCTTTTGAAGCAGAGTAGAGGCTTAACACGTGTTTCCTGTTTAGGAATGGGTTTCCGGTTACTTCGAGAGTCTACTTGAACATTATATGTCTAACGTCATCACCGAAAACTGATTTTTTATTTAATATAGATATTTTTCCTCAAGAGGAGAAGATAGCTTTCACTATCTTCCGGTTTACTCTCCCCACAGGTTTTCTGAACAGGAGTAGAGGTTTATCCCTCGTTTCCTGTTTAGGACTGGGTTTCCGGTTCCTTCTAAATTCTACTTCAACTCTATACTTCTAACGTTTCCGCCTAAAACTCTGGACTTTTATTTATTATTGATTTAATTTTTTTTCTTCAATAGGAGTAGATCGGTTTGCCTATGATCCGTTTCACACTCCTCTCCGGTCTTTTGAAAAGAATTAGAGGTTTATACATTGTTTCACCTTTAGGATTGAGTATGCGGTTCCTTCTGAAGACCCCTCTTTCATTTTCACTCCCAGTAGCCCCCTTGCGTCTTACTGGCATTATCGACTTGTTTGGGGTGCAAGTGATTAAAAAAAAAAAAAAAAATGAAAAATAAATGGCTAAAAGTTATTCCACCTCCCACAGGCTATGTTTATCCAAATTGATAAAGTATTTTATTTGATGGAATAAAAACGAACTTTGCGAGCGGAAAATGTTATTTATTTATATGTAACCATATATAACATGGCATACGGACGAAAGGGATGCATTTTCCCAGGATATTGAGAACAGGTTGGAAAAAAATACAAAATACTATTATTGCTTCCTGGCGAGAGACAGCAGACAGGTGCAGGAGTCAGGAGCCAGAGGTTAAAGTGGTCTGTTGAAAGGTGTCCGATGTCTACGTGCTGAGAAAATTGTCAGCCAAAATTTCTCTGAGAAAAAATTATAATTGTGAAAGCAGAATGAGCAATTGTGAAGGCAGAAGATGGCGTCAGGAAGGTTGACGTCATATAATGGCTCCTTCCGAAAGAGGAGGAGATCTTCCAAAATTGGAAGTGTGAAACAGAAAACGAAAGAAGGAGACTGGTTGAATTTTAGGAGATTTGCATAAAACCTCCCTATGCGACCGCACCACACCATCTGGAAGGGACACCCATAAATACAAGTGCCCACGGAGGCTAAAGTAGTTGGAGTTGAAGTTGCGGAGTTGCAGAAGCTGCGTCGGGGAGTTAAGAGATTTTTTTTTTTTGCCATAACGTTGTTTTGCCAATCTAATGATAATAATAATAGTAATAAAACTCCGACGATATCCTTGTGCCATTCTTGAAAGTACGAACAACAGTACTTGAAGTTAGATCCAGTTGTCGCCGAAGAAAGACTCTGACGATAACCTTGTACCATTCTTGAAAGTACAAGCAACAGTATTTGAAGATAAATCTAGTTGTTAAGTCTGGCCACCCTTAGAGAAGTTTTCGTTCCGTCGCCAAATATTAGAAACGGGTTGGGAAAAAAAAAAAAAAAAAAAAAAGGACTGTATATATATATATATATATATATATATATATATATATATATATATATATATATATATTGATATAAACATAATATAGTGACTTATTCAGGCGTCTTCTATTTTATTTTCAATTTTGTGTGCGCTTATTCAACTCCTTGGTTTAGCTTGGTTGAGATACCCCAGTGATAATTCAGCTTGACCCTCTTAAGATAAAAAAAAGTCACAACGTGGGTAAGAGAGGTCGTAGTTGAAGAAGTCAACTTAAAGACCAGCTGCTGTATCAAATACCACCAACGACCGACGAGTGTGGGCAGACGGCTTGTTTTCCGATACCAGGATCGATCCTGACCAATGACAGCAGGCCGCGCCCCCGGCCACGCCACCATAATATATTTATATATTATTTATTTATTTATTTACTTATTATTAATTGAGTGAAAAATTATCCAATACTTTTTTTTAAAAAATAGACTTAATATACTCTTAGAAACTATTTTTTGAAGAAAACATTTGCACCCGCTTAACATTTTTGTTGTATTCAAAAAAATTTATGATAATCATTTTCACTAACAGACAGTTGTTGTTACTGTAATGCAATGCATGCTTGTTTTAACTGCTTACAAAATATACACTGAACGTACCGCTATTTTCAGGTTTGATTTTTCAAAAACTTCACGCGATACGACATGAAATAGTGTACGCACATTCTAACTGTCCACATATCTGTATAAAAATACGTTTACGACGAGCTGAAATGTTTGTCGGGGCCATTTGTCATTGACTGTTATTTGCCTACTTCAATGATCCTTTTTTTTAAATATTAGCCAAGAAGGGGCTTCACGGTAAATTTGACAGACCTTATACCAGGCCACAAAAAGGACCTCGTCACGTAACACTAATCTCTGTAATCTCTGCTATCTGTTAAAACAACTTAAAATATCATCACTTGTGGTATTTACAGTTCGTTCAACAAACCTACCAAAATCAATTAAGCTTTGTTTTTTATCTCTCACTATCTGTTTCTCTAACTCTCCCGTCCCTGTCTTAACTCTCTCTCTCTCTCTTTCTCTCTCTCTCTCTTTCTCTCTGCCACTTTCTTAATGGCGCAGACTGACCCCCCCACCCCGCCAAATTCTTTGGGTGACGAAAAGTTCATATGCAGTCCAGAATTATTTTTCAAAAATCCTGTCACCGAGATTATTCTTATTTACATACACACTACGGTCCTCATCTTTCTTTTTGTTATCACAACGTTTCGAGCTTTTTGTTCTTCGGCTTTCATCAGGTGAAAATAACAGCAACAAAGATAGGAACAATAGACCGTATATAAATAATCTAAATAATGATAACTCCTCATCCCAGAAATTCAGACAAAGACGATCTTATTCGCATTCAGACTAATGTCCACATCTTGCTATGATCACAACGTTTCGGCCGTTTCACTCTTCGACCATCTTCAGGTGTCTGTCGATCCCAGTAATATTCATGGAAGTTCAAAATGAACACTTTATTGAATCTATGGGGTTGCATTGTTCTCGTTTCGTTGTTCACGTCTAGGTATATCTCGTCTTCACGTTTTAGTCCCGCTCAGTTCTTGCTTACCCTGTTCCCATTGATTTCAATTAGACACTGCCCAGCCCAGGGATTAAATTGACAATTATTATGCTACCTAAACACCCACCAAAAATCTTTAAGTATACAAATAGAAAAAAATGCCCTAAGAATTTTTGCCGTTAACAATGATTTTTTTTTAAAAATCCAGACGACATGCATTTAACGGATGTCAGAATTCATTGAAAAATACATTCCTACCCCTACCAAAACGTAACTAATAACTGATACATCAAAATACAGAGATAATGAACTCGCAAACACCCCTTGTCTAGATGAATGGATTTCTCTGTATCCTTGGAAACGTGGATTAAGATTTTTGCTGTGCTTTTAAAACCCAGTAATAAGCTACTCCAAAATTCACTTGAGGATGAAATGGTACTAATGTCTTTAATTTAATTACAAAATTAAATTCGAAGATTTTAGCTTTCATTTTTGAAACATGGTTAGAACTGTGTAGCGAAAAAAATCATATTTTAAATCAATTAATTTATAATATGATTGCTCTATAAATTTACATTGAGCACTATTTTGTAAAAATAAAAATATCTATAAGAACACCGGATTATATATCTTACTGTTCTTTATTTATATTTATATATATATATATATATATATGTGTGTGTGTGTGTTAGATACTTATACTCGAGTAGAAGCTCTGTTTTTTTTTTAAATTAAACAATATTGTTTAATTGAACAGTATTTTTTATCCAATACCTTTACCAGCTTGAATATTCGAGAATTCTTGTCAGAAAAATATGCGTCCTCCGACAGGATCCGAACCCGCATCCCTTAATGGGAAACTGTCATTAGATACGACGTGCCTGACCATTCGACACGACATCAGAATTGAGACTTTTGATGACACACTTATCTGCGCTTAGAAATTTGTAATCCTTATTGGCTATTTTATATGGTGATGTTTAATATTTAATATGCTGGGTGAGAGGGTAGTTTATGTTAATAATTATAGCGGGTCTATATGATATGATGTGATAGTAATGTTGCAAGGGATTGGAGACAATGATAATATAATTAAAATAGTTATTGTAAATTGGTAAGAAATGATTAGTAACGGTGGTGGGAGAATGATAAAACCATAAATGTAGTTATAGTGGTGGTAGCTTGAACTAAAAAGTGGTTGTTGGTGTTTTATTTTATTTTGTTATATGTATTAATTTATTCTGGTATAAATCCTGATAATAGGTATTCTGTGTAAAATTATGGTAGTTGAAGATTGCTATAATTTTTGATTTCTAATTTACAAAAATATTATTGTTATTATATTAAAACTGGTTATTTCCTTGTTTTTTTTTTTTTTTTTTTTTTTTTTTGTGTATATGTGACTGGTAGAAATTTCAGTTTGTAATCCTTATTGGTTATTTTTATGGTGGTATTAAATATTCTGGGAGAGGAGGTAGTTTACGTTAATAATTATGACAGGATTATATGCTAATGGTAGATGTGGTGTGATAGTAATGTGTAAGGGGGTTGGTGGCAATAATAATATAAGTGGTTAATATTTATTGTAAATTGTTAGTAGTGATTAGTGATGTTGGTGGGAGAATAATAAAACCTATAAATGTAATTATTGTGGTGCTAGCTTGAAATAAAGAGTGATTGTTGGTGTTTTATTTTATTTTATTTTCTATATTTATTTGTTTATTTTTAATTTATTATGAATCCTGGTAATGGGTGTTTATTCTTATGGTTACATATGGAAATTATATCTGATCTTATATACCACTACAATCATTAACGTATATCACAGCTCCATTAGAACCCATTTAAACACACACACAGATTTACCCGATTCCATTAGGAACATACTAGTAGAAAACACAAATATATTAACTGCATCCATCTGAAAAAGAAGAATAAAAATAATGGAAGCTTTAATAATAAAAAAAAAAACCAACTCTTAACAATATTAACTACGAACAAAGCCACAATGTGCTAACCGTATTCGGAAATAAAAAACATCCCTACCACACACTAAGACAAACACGGAACGCACACACTCAATTAAGCTGAAAAAATCGAATCATCCTTGATAATGGCTAAAGGTATAACCAAAGCGCTCGGAAATATAAAACATTTGGACAGTTCTTACACACCTTTGTCCAGAAAATAAAGCTCTTGTTCGAATACAATAAAAATTAAATAAAAATCTTAACCGTAGTACCTTGTCTGTCGTTTATATATATATATATATATATATATATATATATATATATATATATATATATATATATATATAAGAGAGAGAGAGAGAGAGAAATTCTCAACAAAATTCAAAGTAGGGTCAGTGATGTAATCGATCTTAACCTAGCATCTCAACATCAGCCACTTTCTTTCCCAAATGTCATTTCTACAAATATTTTCTTGGTAGTTGTTCTAATTGTTCTTAGTTGATACCTTGACTGCATGAATTTAATCGTACTACTAGATGTACTAACATCAAATTCATGCAGTCAAAGCCTCGTTGTTTTACTGTTGAAACAGCTAGATGCAAGCGTAAGTTCTATTCCGATAGTTCCTTTTCTAACACTCCTCACCCTCTTACGATTTGTTGCTTCCTTGAGACGTGCAATTTAAAAAAAAATATAGATGCAACTTCATTCACCATCTTCTGTCTTCCTGTTGTGTTATTGTTCTTTTTACTCAAGTCTCCCCATTCTCTTTATTCTCAGTAACCCTTTGCATCTTAGTGCATTATCGCCTTCCTTGGGGTGAAATGATTAAAAAAATGATCTATCGGAATCTTTTCCTTTATCCTACTAGTTCAGACCTTCAAAGCTAAAACCCTCTAGGCGACATACACAGGATCGAATCATTGGTCATTATTCGTATTCCTTTGATAACAAGAACATTTCACTCAGACTGCTTTTTCCCAAGAACCGCTACTTTGTGGAACTGACTCCTGAGATGATGCTTTCTCAATCACTATAATCTTAACATATTCAAGTTTGGTCACTCGTTATCTATCCTACCTATCCTCATAATCTGCGCTTAGTTTTACGCTAGTACACCAACCGTATTCAGTAATCCTATATCTTAACAGGCTCTTGTGCCTTCTAGTGAGTGAACATTGAGTAAAACCAAGGCCCTCTAGTGAGACTCGAACTTCCTCTAGCTAGATTGTCTAACCAGGCAAGTTTTTTAACTCTTGTTTTACGCCAGGAACCCTTTCGCTACTTATCATTCCGCAAACGCTCCATCAACTCACGGGGGAAAATGAGCGTACCATTCGTTGAAAAACAATTCTACACTAATTTCTACGCCTCCGTCGACTTGGTTTGAAATGCCTTCCGACCCGTAATGCATGAAACAGAAAGATGATTTTTGTTTCATTTCTTTTTTGTTTCGTACTTTTATTTATTCATTTTTACAGACTTAATGGCCAAACAGATGTCTAAACGGCAAAGGGAAGAGAAAGACAAATATAAAACAAAAGTTAGGGGAACACTACAAAAGGACGCGTGATAAATGTCACGATATTGTTGACCTGCTTAAATGTAACCTGACCATCAAGTTTTATTTTTAAGCAAAGGAGGAGAAAATAAAATTTTATTAAGTTTATTGGAAACGGGCTGGTAATGGTAATGTTAGCTGTTTCCTTATAAGGAAACATTCCGCTTACATTGAGCAATCAGTCAGTGTTACTTTTGTTTGAAATTTATAAAATCTTTCTATTAAAACAATTTTTCAATAAAATAAGTTTCAAATGTCCAATAGCTGTTATCTCTCTTTCCAGTATTGATAGGGGTTTTCTTCCTAACCTCTTTAGTGTAAAATAACAACATCTTGATTATATATATTATGTTAGACATTTTCATGACGGTCGTCTTCAAGTATAGAATCCAGAGGTTGGCAGTGAATATTTCGGAGACAGTAGGAAAGCGTAGTGCAGGTTCGCAGTGGATATCGCAGCAAAGTAGCAGAGCGTAGTTCTTCCGTCTGTCATGTTCGCCGGACAAGTTGCCTCTGGTCATTCCGGTAGGAAAACAAAGATGGCCGCCTTTATACACGACGGATACAGTGTTGTGCGGCTTCTGATTGGTCAACCTTCTATTTGTCGACTATAAAGGGAAATAAGTCATTTTGACTCGCTCACTAGTTATATGTTATATACCCAAAAAACCGTAACATATTATTATTATTATTTTCTCTTAGCGTTACATGGACTCTCCATTTTAGTTGTTCCAGACAAGGGATATCTTTTTTGCTATTTGGTACAGTTCTTTGTGATTCTGTAGCGCCAGAAGGTTGGTCCACGCTGAGATTTACAAGTTTCATTCACTCAAAGCCATTTTTAATCATTGATCTGAGAAAGCGGTTACATACTGCTGACAGTTTAGATATTCGGACGTGTTTAGCGCCATGCATGACATCCATATGAAAGTTTCGATATGACGAGCTTATTTAAAGACACGACATATTTTTAGTTTATTTTTTTTTTTAACGAGTTGCCTTCAAAGATTGTTTTTATAGACGACTTTATTTACATTATTCGGACTGTTTTCCTCATCTTTGTCGTCATATTTATTACAACGTTTCGGCCGTTGTACGCTCTGGCCTTCTTCGGGTGAAGAAATTCCGATGGCCTTCTTAATGAACGTTGGAAATCAAAGTGGCGACAAAATGACGAAATTTATTCATATGGTTAAAAATATGGAATGAAATTTTTCAAATGAAGAAGGCTTTTAATATTTGAAGAATTAACGTTGTAATAAATATCCACAAAGATGGGGCAATGTCCGAATAATGTAAATAATGTACATAATACATCATCTCAGAAATATAGACAGATTTTATAGACGAGTTGTGGATTTTTTTAAATACTTATGTTCCCCTCAATATAAGGCCCCAGAGGCGCTCAAGGTAGAGGTTCCTTGTATGGTGTTGTATGAGCGTAAGATAAAGGAAGCTTTCAAGATTGTAGCAATTGAGAAAAGATCTTTCGGGAGTCTGTTCCACAGAGCAGAAGTTCTTGGGAACAAGTTGTTCGAGTGGAACTACTTACTAATTGTTTACGAAGCGAATGAGGGTGATTCATCCTCGTGTACGTGGCCGAAAGATTATTTCTCGATTGCTACAATCTACTACTCGTCGATAAAAATAATCGCCCAACAGCAAAGGTCAGGGCTGGTAGCTTGTCACCATAGAAACAGCGTCAGAGTCGCAAGAGGCTTGCGACGTTTCGTCTACGACGTTAGCATAATTGATTTTAGGCATCAAGACAGCTTTGGTCATTTGACGACCACAGCGCCGATATCTGATTTCATAGATACAAGGAAGACTTTCATGTTTATTCTAGTTACAACGTAATCATTTCAGGAGATTCAATTGGATATTAAACATCTTCGGGGATTTGTTAATCTCTTGATTGAATCAATAATTGATTACCTTTTATCTACTGTTCGATCGTTTACGCTATGCTGTTCACTGGCGTTGTGCCAAAACTTGGTCAGTGCGACTCAACCATCACTTTCCAGCCATGATAGCGTTCAAAATCGGTTATGCTCTCTTGTAGGAGATGACTTTTTTTCCACCCGATAGCCTCTTTCTCCAGAGACGCAATGATGCAAGCCTATCGCTATTTCCATATCAAACGTTCACTCTTTGGTTCCAAGTTCCGAACTTTACAGCTAAGACTCGCTATGCCACAGCCATGGAGTCAAATCACCCACATTTCCTTCACATTACATTTTTAAGAAAAAACTACATCTCAAAACAACTTTTTCTTGTGGACTGGTACTTTTTAGAGCAGACTCGTTCGGATATGCATCCCTGAACACTAGGAACTTAATCTCTTCAAGTCAAGGCTCAATCGTTATCTATCCCCCTTATTCTCATAATCATCATATCCCTCTACGTATTATAGTCATATCATCCACCTAATCCAGTTACTCTCTATCATGGGTGGCACTTGAGCCTTGCATACAGTGAACTTTAGTATAAAAAATAAATGGACGTTTGACTTTGGACTAATAGTTAATAATAACCAAGTTTCACTATTTAGCATTTCCATTGACAGACCAACCAGAGCTAATTTGTCAAACACATGCATTTGTCTGTAACCAAATCTAAACTGGTTGTAGAGGAGTATACGCTACTGAATCAGAGGGCAGCTTCAGTATAACGACATTATGCTTCGAAATTGGTGATTTATTTTCTACATTTTCATTGTTAAACCATTGAATTTTGATACTTAATTGGGAGAAAGGTCTTATCAATTCACAATTAAATTGGCTGGATTTAACCGCATGTTCTATGCTAACAGTTTCTTTTTCTGGAACTCACTTCCGGTTCCATGCTTTCCAGCCAAATTTCAAAAATGTAAATGCAATGTCAATCGATATCTACTCTCTTCTTGATTACTCTTTTACTGTTCGCCTCCTTAACAATGTTTCTCTTTTCTCTTATTCTTTCATAAGTAACCCCATGTATCTTAGTGGCTTTATTGCTTTGGATGGTGTGATATATTTTTTTTTAAATTGGCATAAACTTACTAAAGCTCAGCAAGCCATGCTGGTTATTATTGACTCTGATGTTGAGCTTGAGTCGGGTTAAACAGATAAAATTTATTCTAATAATAATAAGTTGAACACTTCCCCATCGTTCAGACCTCGATTTTTTTACGATCGCAATGAACGTCTCCACTCTCAATGAGACTATAAAGCTTTGAACGTCTCTTGGGGCTCAAATTCACTCCAGACCGGAACACCGAAATCCTTATACTTGATACATTCTCAAAAACACTGCAAAAATGGTTGACTCATTCTATCACACCAGAAAATCGATGCCATATTATATCATTTCAAGAGTCAGATTAAACTCAAAAATGGAGTATTGCTGCCATATATGGACTGGGGATTTTCAATACACACTTTCCAGTCTGGACAAATTTAAAAACGTGGTCTTGTGGAGACATGACATTATTCACAGTGTAAAATTTCATTGGTAACGAAGAAAAGAATACTGAGCTATTACGTGACCATCTTTATGGCGGGGAATGTTGGACGATTTCCTCAAAAATGAAGAAGAGACTCGAGGCGACGGAGATGTGGTTCTACAGAAGGATGCTAAGGATATCATGGACCGAGCGTGTGAGCAACGATGAGATCTTAGAAAGGATGCAAACAAGGAGGAGACATATACTTAACATCAGGAAGAGGCAGCTGAAGTTTCTGGGACACATAATGAGGAAGGAAGGCCCGGAGAATCTGATACTCACAGGTCGAATAGAGGGAAAGAAAGACAAGAGAAAGTAACGCATGACATACCTAGCTGGTTTAAGCAACTGAATGACAGAACGTGGTCATTTACTGAGCAGAGGGAAGGAATTTGTTCAGAGATGCAAGGGATAGATAAATGTCTCTCTAGAACCATGATCGCCTACGTCCTGAAAGGAGATGGCATATAGAAAGAAAAAAAAAAAAGAAGGACTGTCACTTTGCGGAACAAACTCCAGCGTTCGTATTTCCTTGATCCCTTCAATGTTGATCTCTTGAAGTCAAGAGTCAGTCGTCATTTTTTTCCCTCCTTATTCTCATAATCTTCATTTTTTAACACTTTCGCTCATACCGCACACGCCATACAGCATAGACTTTTCGACTACAATCCTCTAACTTGAATGGCTCTCGGACATTGTGTTAGTTGAAATGTAAGATTTAAAAATGTTAGTGAATAAATTTAATTTTTTATCGATCTGTTACGTGGAAGCACGGTGGAATAATGGATAGCGGCTCGGATTGGGGAATCGGAGAGCCGAGTTCGAATTCCACTCGAATCCATTACATTCCTTTGCTAATACCTCTTAAAATAATACCCTTGACAAAGGTATGAATCCTCTTCTTTTCCCCAGCTATAGGCATATAGCAGGGTTCTATAGCCTTGGATGGCAACTGGTCTACCGTAGAAAGAAATGGCAACCTACTGCGGGACAAAAAATCTGCCTCGTCAGTCATGTATCGCCTAAGCGTGTAACACGCATGGCACATAACTGACTGGTTATGTGGCACTGGGTAACCTTGGTTCAGAATTGTACTGAGGCTTGTGAACGACGAACAACATCAAACGCATTTCTTAGATTTCTCTAACATTGTACCAAATATGACGCAGAGAACCTTCCATCAAATAAATAAGATGCGTTATTATTCTTTAAGTTATAGCGCTTATCTATAAACAGAGAATCGTTTCTACTAGTGACCTCAACCATGTCCTTTATGGTATAATGCCCAGGTGATTTTTGAAGGAAAATACCTATTATTAGGATGTGAATATAGTAATAAATCTGAAAACAATTCATGTCGTTTTGTTTCTACCTACTAACAAAAAAATCTAGTCATTTCATTTTTCTATATATTTTCCCAATTTTCTCTTTTGTCAGCCTCAAAGGTGAAAAGCATGCGAAAAGCAACAGGCGAATGCAAAATATGAAGCGACCCGCGGGTAGATTGGTGTTTAACTACGAGTAGGGTATGAGGGCTCTTCTTTACCTTTCTTTATCTCATTCTACATTTTTGTAATAGAATGTGGTTAACGAGCTGTGATTCCTGAACTGCGTTAAGCATCTATGAAGAAATATTCAGAAAATAATTTCCCCTTACGAACTGTCAGTTCTGCTTTTAGTATAATGAAAAAATCTTTACCTTTGCATCAGCACATCTACACCTCGCTTCGTGCAATGTGATTTTAAAAAAAAAAAACCTTCTCTTTGTTGAATAAGAATAAGGGCGCGTAGGCTTTTCGATGGCTAACTTGATTAGTCACACATGTCACTAGAAAGACAGCACAATTTATCACTATCACTACAGTCTGATTTCACTTGCAATATATGCAACAAAATGTGGCGGTCAGCGTGTAGAATTACCCAACATTACAAGTCACAGTGTATACCAATGCAGCAAGCGTTAAGTTTGTTTGAAAAAAAACTTATAGCGTTTAAAATATCTGGATCAATGAGTCCCCATAGATATGAATATTAACAAGGAAATCAGCAATAAATCTATATATATATTCGGACATTTTTTTATTCCAATAACGTTCTTTATATATATATATATATATATAAATGCTCTGTTTATAATAAACAGTATTAAATAACATTTACCGGCCTGAATGTCCGAGAAATTTTCATAGAAAATATTCGTCCTTTGACAGGATTCGAACCTGCATCCTATACGGAACCGTCATTTACGCTGACGTGCCTTGACCGCTCGGACACAAAGGATCGTTCGGTTGGCAAGGTTGAATTTATTGCTTATAAACTTCAATCTTCCATGAATCTCGTACATTCATAACTGCTCTGGCGTATCAAATGTAAACAAATGACGTCATATATTAAGAAATTATTTATTTATTAAAGATATTTTTATGTTTAACGTTCTTTTTATGGATAGAAGTATTTATTATAAACAGAGCATTTACTTAAATACTTGTATCTATAAAAAGAACGTTAAACATAAAAAAATGTCTTTAATAAATAAATTATCGGACTTTGTCCATTTCTTAATATATATATATATATATATATTGATATATATATATATATATATATATATATATATATATATATATATATATATATATATATATATATATATATATATATTATACTATAATAATACTCAGTTTTGAAAAAATTTCTTGATAGCAACAACTTTAAAGTACATCAATCAAACTGGTAACCGAGGAAAAAAATTGGAAAAAAAAAGTACTAGAAACATCCGAACAGGTCGAAATAAATCGTCCAGTGCCTTAAGACTTTAGTCCAAAGAAGAAAACCCAAGTGAGTAATAAAGGTGTTTCATAATAATAAAAATAATACTGTTTCATGTCATTTCCGCTTTTGGCCATTTTTCACCCTTTTTAAAACTGTAAAACCTAGGTAGGTTGTTTCTGGCTCTTTAGAATTTATTTCATTTATATATATATATATATATATATATTTATATATCATTTATATATATAAATTTTATTTTCATTTATATATATATTTATTTATTTATTTTATTTCATTTATATATATATATATATATATATATATATATATATATATATATTTTTTCCAAATTCCTTTTTATTGTACATTTTTTTATGTTAATTTTAAATCTCCCGTTGAAGCCTGAAGAAAAAAAGCAAAACCAATATGTTCGCCCAAATTTTTAATATGCCTCGTAATATTAAGTTTTATACTTTTATTTCGATCATTAAATTTTATTTACCTACAAAAATATCTTTATATATATATATATATATATATATATATATATATATATATTTATATATATATATATATTTATAATTTATTTAAACGTTTTTTTAGTGGATAAGTATATGTGAATAGACGTTTTCCAAACAAAAGGCTTGTAAAAATATTTCAAATTAGAAAAAATTTCTTCTGACAAACCCATCAAAGCAAAATATATAATTCAGAATCCTTAACATGGTCTTGTTGGGTGATAACATTTTTTACACTCGGCAAACTCTTTCCTTTTTAGTCTGGGTATGACGATAAACTACATCTGACATCAAGGCCTTTGATCGGAAAATTGAAGTTTTTGAGGAGCGCGAGAGCACCTATTAATTGCTGTTGTTCCCAGGTCCACCCTAACCCGGGGTAGTAGCACCTGCTAGGGTCCCAGATATAGGCAAATACTGAACCCTAAACAAAAATCAAAACACTATGAAAGTATAAAATTATATTTTTAATAATTTCATCCCATGCAAGGCGGGAATGCCACTGGTATGCAGGGGGTTACGGAGAGTGAAGGTCAGAGAAAAGACTGTTTATCGTGGGGACTGAGGAAAGATAAAAGCTAAACGGGGTTCAAGAAGATAGAAGATGGCGATTTACGTTGCATTTAAATTTTTGGAGATTGTAGTTACATTGGAAATACTTTTAAGTTCCTTCAATATCCTAATTACTTCATATTCAACACGAAATAGAAATAGTCCAAAATAGAAGATTGGACCATACTAACAAACCCAACGAATATATTGTTCTACTCCGTTACAACTGAAAAGAATTTATCTAAACTTAGCATAATATTTGTTACAATTATTTCTAAAACAATAAAAGACTTAATTTATACAAAACAAAATAATAATAAGCAAAACTTTAAGAAGGAATTTACTTAATCACCTGTAATAATTGCTACAAAGAATACATAGGAGAAACCACAAAATTTGTTACAACTACTTGTAAAACAATGAAAGACTTAATACAAAATAAAATAATAATAATTGGAGGAGGAATTCATTCTATCACGTGTAATAATTGCCACAAAGAAAACTCAATGAATTTTAAAAATTATATGAACAAACAAGAGATCTTTAAGAATATTCAATACATTAGTTGCTCGCCGTAATGTGTTTGACCATAGTTTTAATCCAAAAAATGCTATTTTAATAAAAAGTGAAAGTACTTTACTAAGACGAAAATTTATAGAAAGTGAGCTCCTTCAATATTTTAACTATTTCATATTTAACGCAAAAATCTCATAAAATATTTTTAAAATAGATGAGTGATCCATTTTGACAAACCCAACGAATGAAAATATATTATTCTGCCTACCAACGCTATCATAACTACAATCGAAAAGAATTCATCTGAGCTTAACATAAAATTTGCCACAACTACTTGTAAAACAATGAAAGACTTAATACAAAACAAAATAATACTAAGCTAAAACTTAAATGAGGAATTCACTCTATCACAAATAATAATTTCCACAAGGAGTACATAGGAGAAACCTCAAAAAATTTAAATAAAAGATTCTATGAACACAAAACGAATCTCTTACAAACAATATACTCAATCCATTAATAAAGGCTGGCCATAATTTCGATTAAAGAAACTGATTTAATTAAAAGCGATAGTAATATAAGAAGGCGGAAATGTATAGAAAGTGCTTTAATTGCTATATCGTCCACAAGAGATTTACGTTAAGATTCATACTTCACCTTTTTGGCAGCTCTTCGATTATCACAAGTGCAGAAGTAAGTAAAGAACACTTTTACGTATGAAAGATTTAGTTACCTATTTTTAAGGTCTTTTCAACGATAACATAACAATCCCATTAGAACATTATCACTTGCTTCATACAGCTAGCATATGGCAGGTGTCAATTTGAATTGATGTAGGTCAAATTATGTACTATTCAATTAAGTGGTGCTTCTGCTATGTATTTAGAAATTCTTGCTAAAATTTTTAGCACAATGCCTATTGTTATCTTTAGTCTTTCTAATTCCTGTTCTAATAATAATGATTTTCTTTTCTTCATATTCTTCCACTTTCAGTAAACTTTTGCGTCTCAGTGGCACTGTTGTCTTCCTTGGGGTGAAATGATTTAAAAAGCATCCTTTTTTCCCCATTTCTCTTAAGGCTTCTTCCTTGTTTAAGCCCTATGTCAAGCTTAGTAAATGTATGGAAGCCCACATGTATAATATTCTCTTGGCAGACTGAGTGCAATCTTGGAGTATTGGCGCAATATAATCTATGTTTCTTCCCTCGAATCCCAAAATAAACTAAACTTTGATCGGTTGTAAAACAACTACGGCGTTATCCAGTATTGATAACGAAAGAACCCGAGGGATTGTTTGCTGAAATACTATCAAAAATATATCCGCAGTCTTATGACATCATTTAGTATTTTTTTCACTTTCAGTAACCTCTTGCATCCTAGTGGCTTTATTGCCTTGCTTCTACTGAAATGATTATGAAAGAAAAAAATTACCTAAGTTCTTATTAATAGGCCAATGTTCTACTTGTGAATGTACGAACTGAACAATTTTTTTTTCTAAGTGAGTAGAGTTTGTTAGTTAACTACAATAACCTAACTTTGAAGAGTGAACCTTTGCTGACTCATTCTCAATGTTTTAACCACGGAGCTATTACCAAATCTCTTTCAGCCTTGTTAATTTTAGCGCAATATAACGTTGTTTTCGTTTGATTACATCTGAATATGAAAGAAATGCAGGCGTTAAATACTTGATAAAAGGCAAATGGCGAAATGATAACAAAGGAAAACAATCCCAACATTCTTTGCGCTACTCTAGATGAAACAAGAGAACGTCAAAGCCGATAAGAATATATATAAGAACAATCTAAGATATTCACCAGAATTGCAGTTGCTTCTATAACAGACAACCCTAAACTGAAACTGTTATCACGGAGTTTTCGTGGGAAGGATGTTGCTAACACTATCTCAACATAAAATAACCTGATTATATAAAATCAGTCCAAAAAAATTGCAGACAATCTGTAATATAGAAAATAATATTGCTGATTTTAAAGACGTCGATGAAGTTTTGATAGCAGACATAGACAGGAAACTAGAAAAGTTCCTACAGAGGCTAACGAAGGAAAGCGAGAAGAAAGGACTATGTATGAACTACAAGAAGACAGAATGCATGGTTGTTATCAAAAGGATGAGCCCAAAATGCATATTACAAATCGGGGATGCTAAAATCAAATAAGAACAAAAAAAATTAAAACTCTAGGAAGTGTTCTAACAGAGGACGGAATGTGAGACAATGAGATCCGATGATGCCTTCCAAAAGCTAAGCAAAGTATTAAGAGAGAGAAAAAAGTTCGTTAGAAACAAATTAAAGACGACTGAACTGTTACGTGATATCTGTCTTTCTATATAACAACGAATGCGGCACAATGGCGTCAATGAGGAAGAAGAGACTTCAGACAACAGAAATGTGGTTCTACAAAAAAATGCTAGGTGGGCCGAACATGTGGGCAACAAAGGGTTTTTTTTTTAGAGAAAATGGATACGAAGAGGAAACTTATACTTAACATCAGGAAGAGGAGGTTGAAATTTCTGGGTCACGTAATGAGGAAGTAGGACTCGGAAAATCTGATACTCACAGGACAGATTAAAGGAAAGAGGGACAGAGGAAAGCTGCGCGTAACATACGTGATGGGCTTGAGTAAATGGGTGGTAGAAAAGGGTTTGGGAGAAATTTTAAAAAAAGACAAAACTTATTAAGAGCTACAAGGGACAGGAAGATGTGAAGGACCATAATCGCCTAAGTCCTGAAGGAACAGAGACCATAAAATAAGAAGATGACAAATATCGGGAAATTATAGAAAAGAATAAAACCTCCGTTATTTACAGTGTTTTCGTCAGATAATTTCGTTGGTCGTGGCTCAACATACAACTATCTGAATATATACGTTTGTATAGAAATTGGAAAACTATCTGTGGTATGTAAGCAAATATATAGATATAGATCCGACAGTATGAAGAAAAATATACGGAAAAAACAAACAAAAATCCTAAAATGCAATTATGCTGTTTTAATGCTAATATAACGTCAACGTCGGACGTTTCGGTCTAATAGACCATCTTCAGGACATATTCATAAAACATAATTAACATAGACCATATACAATTCAACATGAAAAAGACGATGGACATAAAAGCAAGACCAATCGAAACAGATAACTGAAATCTTTTATAAGATCAGCGTTCCGTTTAAATATGATCACGTCGTCGTCACGTGGGCGATGTTGTGAAAACGTATTCCTAAAATTTGAGTATTTTGAATGAAAAACGAAAAGAATTTTATTTTGATCTAAAACTTATATGTACGTTTGTCGAGCATTAATCTTGCTAGAAAAAGGCAAATATTAAAGAAGCCAGGTCTAGTGTTCACCGTGCGTGAGATAGATATTATGCCTGCTTCATAAATCCGCCTAAGATTTTTATTATGAAAATATTTTAAAATCTTCACAGAATCAAAATCGAAATTATGATCAGCTTTAGTTGTGTGTACAACTAAAGCATTGTTTAAATTTCCGAGGCGAATATCTCGTTTATGTTCGAAAACACGAGATTTTACGGACCTACATGTTTCACCCACATATTTTAAGTCACAGTTGTTGCATGAGATTTGGTAGATGCAAGCATCGGATGTAATTTGTTGTTTGCTGGTGTTATTTAATAAACTAGGGATAGTTCTAGTAGGTAATATTGTAGTTTTAATTTTTAGCGCATTTAAATTATTGGAGATAAGTTCGGTCAAATGGTTATTTGGTAGAAAGATGCGACCAAAAGAATTATCAGGTAAGGAGTACAAAGTACAGGTGGTTTTACTAGAGTGCGTAGCTTAGTACAATAAATTTTCATTCAGTTTTTTGAAATAATTAAAACATTATTTAACATTCCAAATAATCCCACTATTTTAATTTAATGATTAAAATAACAAATAGTTATTTAATAAAAATGAAATATTGTTTTCTTGCTTATCTTTTCTTTAAGTTTTTATATATACAAGAATCCAGTTCCCGCTTCGCCTTGCCTTTACGATAACTATTAACAAATCACAAGGCAAAACGCTTCAAAAAGTTGAAATTTGAACCCAGAAAGAAATATTTACGCTTGCTGCATGCTCAAGAGTAAGAAGTCATAAAAATTTATCATTCACTGTTAAAAATATAAATTTTCTTATATTGTTTGCCATGAAGTTCTATAAAATTAAATTAAATTAAAGAAATTATTGAACCACGAAGTAATGTTTTGTATAAAGTATTTTTCCAAATAAATCAAATTTCATTGATTGGTTTGCAAAATTGAACGATCGCAGAATTTGTAAATGTCTACAAAATATTTTAGTGATAACTTCACCAATGATAAATACCGAGGATTTGCTAAACATTCTAATATATATGTTTTTAAATCTTTCTTTAAGTCTTTATATCAAACTACGAAATGTAAAAAAAAAAAATCCATCGATAATTATTCTAGAGAGGCAGAGAACAAGTTTTTTTTTTTTTAAGCGTTTCAAGGCGGGAAGCCACTAGGACGCAAGGGGTTACAGAAAATTTAGAGCAAGATCAGATAGGAGTGATAGAAGAAAGGATGAGGAGAAGGGTAGTGGATAGATCAAGGCAACTGGAGATGTCGATTGACATTATATTTGAATAGCTGGAGATTATAGCTCTCAGGGAAACTGGAATAGGGAAAGGAGTTCCACAGGTGAGAGGTGCGAGACATGAAGCTATTGGAGTAGAAGAGACGGCTACATTTAGGAGTGAAGGGGTGAGAGCGGGATGCCAGCCTCGTAGGGCGCTTGAACTCATGAAGTCTGGGAACCAGCGAATGCAGCTCCTCGGAACAAATGGCATGAAAGTATTTGTAAAAAAGACAGAGGGAGGCGACGGCGCGTCTGTGAGAAAGTGTCTGTAGACGAGATGCCAGATCAGGGCCAATTATATTGCATATCCGCCTCTGGAGCCTATAAAGAACCCCGAGGCAAACAGAAGAGGCACCGGACCATATATGGCAGCAATACTCCATGCAAGGGCGAATTGTTGAAAGTATGAGAAAAATATAAAAAGATCAGTTATCCCTGTGTTTTTGTGGGTAAATTTTGTTAGAATCACCTCAACATTGAATGATCTGGACATAGCAGATTTTCCTCAAGATCATACGATAATGCGCGACTTTTCCAGCGCCCAATTCTTAGACCCACCCTGTTCTTTATTTTTATCAACGGCCTTCCTGGTTATCAGATCCCGACTCGATATCTATGGTAATGACACAACTATTCCCTTTTGTCTTAATAATAAGTCCGATAGAGTCGATAAAATCAACTGATCCCGAAAATAACATGTTAATCTGTTGTTAACTGAATCAAGAAGCGTCTTATTTATTTTAACGCCTGTAAAACGAAACTATTCTCTATCAATCATCATAAAGAACCTTTTTTTTGCGTTCCATCAGCATGGCTGATGCTAACCCCCAGTAGAACAATGCACGTTTTCTACTGACATGATGTATAATGATTATATTGCTTCAATTGCTAAGTCTGCTGATAGGAAAATTGGTACATTTTCGGGCTAGTCAGTTTTTTTCTCTTTAAGAATCTGTCTTGCACATTTATGAGTCTACCATTCATCCATACATTGAATGTTGTTGCCAGCTCTGGTCTGCTGCTTCTGCCATATATTTAGGGATTCTTCATTAAATACAAAGAAGAATCGGCAACGTTATCGGCCCTGACCTGGCATCTCGGCTTCAGTCACTTTCCCACCGCCGTAGAGTGGATTCCCGTTGCCTCTTCTGTAAATATTTTCAGAGTAATTGCCCTTTCGTGATTTCCTCGATGGTACATCACCTTCACGAATTTTAAACACAATACTAGATTGGCGGCTAGGTCTCATAATTTCAATTTTAAAATTGATAATTGAAACCATAAGTTCGATGCTAATTGATTCTTACCTTACCTTCTCGATCGTGGAAACCTCTTCCTGCTTCCTCGATCGCTGATAAGTTCTGTGTGCAGTGTGTTCCTTCAGGAAGTTGGCTATCATGGCTCTCCACAACTTCCTGTCTTTTGTACCGCTTAATAAATTTTGATTTTTGCCATCTCTCCCAAATCCTGCTCCGCCAGTTGTTCACTCAAGATCGCAAGGTTTTTTATGCGTTGTTTTTGCCTTCTCTCTCGTCTTCGCTCTGTCCTGTGAGTATCAAATTTTTCAAGCCCTCTTTCCTCATTATGTGCTCAACAAATTTCAAGTGTTTTTTCCTGGTTTTAATTATCAGTAACCTTTTTGTTTTCATGATAATTAGGATTTGTACTATAACCGTGGAGAAAACTCTCCACGACCACAACGCTTCAATCTCTATTGGGGGGGTAAATCTCTCTGCAACCTGCGTTTCGTAGATGATAGTCACATTATGACGGTCAGAAACGTTGAGCTGCAAGGCCTGACTAAAAAAACCCGTTGAAAGAACCGGCGCATATGAAATAGAACTCAACACAGAGAAATCCAAAGTGACGGTGAGGTGCCCAATCAGGACTAGTGCAAGCGTCACCATGGACGGCGAACCACAGAAGGAAGTGTCCAGCTTCAAATACTTGGGAGCAACCCTGTCAAAAGATGAAAGAAAACCGAACGCGCGTCACCATAGCAAAAACAGCAATGGTCAGACTGGAAAGGATATAGAAGAGCGCTATAAGCTTTAATACCAAGTTCAAGTTCTACAAATCATCATCATCATCTTGCGGCCTCAGCCGAGATTGAACTCACTACACCTCTCCAGTATTCCCTATTTCTCATAGCACCTAAAAGATCTTCCTTAGGGATCAATGTGTCTCGTTTTATCCCATCTGGAAAGGTTAACTTGCGTGATCGATTGTCAGATGATGGGTGCCTCCAGAGTACAAATGATGACACAAGTTCATCTGTGGCACGTGCACAATGTCCGGCCAACTGGACACGTCTCTTGCAAACTAAGGTTGATACTCTCGGCAAGTCTCCATGTATCATTTCTAGAGTTGGGTGGTTTCGCCATGAGAGATTAAGCACTCTTCTTAAAAGACGTGTATAACATCCATCTAAACGGCGCAGTTGTTTTGCTGATCGAGTCCAAGTTGCTCTACAAATTGCTAGTCGTAGCCATCCTCCTTTACGAGTGTGAGACAGAAGAAAAAAGGATCCAGGTGTTTGAGAACAAATACTTGAGAAATCTCCTCCGCATTTCCTACTGAGAGCACGAAAACAATGGCAGTGTACTGAGCAAGGTTAAATGTCTCGTAAGCCGACAGAAATCTTTTCTTGCTACTATTAAGCGTCGGGAGATGTCTTGGTTTGATCATCATGCAAGGCATTGTTGAGAGGCTGAGCAGAAAACATCAAGAAGCGGACAGACATGACAATGCCGGAAACTCCTGAGAGGCTCGGCTAACAGATCATTCTGAAGAAGGTTGTCTGTACGTTCTGCCCTTAGGTCCGCGCAAATATTGAGGCAGTCAAGGGACTGAACATGATAACCACCATCATCATTTTCGCCGGATGAAGCATTTTTCAAACATTTGTTGATTTTTGTTTCCCTTTTTTTTTGTTGTTGTTGTAATTTTTTTCATTTATTTCCGATACACAATGTTGCCTAATGGCCGTAGAATGACGGTCTAATTAGTTGCGATAAAAATCAGTTGAACTTAAGATATACGAAAGCTTCTGTTGAAGGCGGGTGCAAGCGGAGACGGCAACGCAAGACCTGGTCAGATATCAAAAAGGGAACGGACATGACAATGCCGGAAACTCCTGATAGCCACAGCCGACAGATCATCCTAAAGGAGATTCTCTGTTTCTTCAGCCATTAGATCCCCACCCTCCTCCAATAAAGATTGAAGCAGTCAACGAACTGATGATAATGCTGATGCTGATGATCGCCATAACTGTTTTGAACATATCGCGTCACTAATACGTTTACAGCAAAAATAAAATGAAGAAAAATAAACATGGAAAAACAAAAATCAACTCGTTCTAATTTAAATTTTTTGGTGGGGCGGGGAAAATCTTTCTAGGCCAACTGGAAATAATGACTAATTAAGATATATATTTTTTTTTAAATTTATTTATTACAGGAGTAGATACCAGCCAAACTCCACTTCCGTTCAGCCCTACGGTTTAACAGATTTAGGGAGAAGAAATACGGTCGGTGAGTGTTTATGTAGGGAAGGAAATGAGAAAATTGTGTTAATTAATTGATGAAAATAATTTTCTTCTTAACACTAATTTGGGACTGAGGTGGGTGGTACACCCTGGAATCATAATGTTATCGGACCGGAAGCAAAAAGCTCAGACTTCAAAATTAAGCTGAGTTATCCTTATACCTTGTTTACTGACTGCAATTTACAAAACGAAGCACAAAAAAAAAGTCTTATTAAAGACAAAAGATGCAGAGGGCACATCTTTTTTCTTTAATAAGATTTTTCGGATCTTTTTCTTTAATAAGAATATTCAAAGCGGTAGGCGAAAATACACTGTTTAAAATAAACAGAACGTCTACTCAAATATGGGTATCCACTAAAAATAACATTTAAAGCGATACAAATCTGTCGAAATCACAAATAAAAGCATCCATTACTTCTTTAGAAATTGCAATATATATATATATATATATATATATATATATATATATATATATATCCGGGCCACTGGTGTATTTCGTATTCCCACTCTCTCTGCCGTGCAACGATAGCCTATGAGTAGGACCTATGACTGATGCCAAATATCAGTGACTTGAAGCAATCGGACGTCTACCCACACTGAAGAGCTGTGATACAGCGAAACAGTCAGTCTGTAGATTAATATATATATATATATATATATATATATATATATAAATAATAAATTAACTCCTGAGAATAAATTAAGTTGGCAAGAGTTTCTACTTGTGTTTTTTGTTCTGTTTTTTTTTTTTTTTTTTTTTGCGGGCATATGCGAAAAGTTTTACACACTTTATGCCATAAAATAAAACATTTAATGGAACCCCAAAAAGAATGAATAACAAGCAATCGCACTACCTGTCTTATTATAACCAATAATAACTACACATGCATATATATATATATATATATATATATATATATTTCCTCAGGTTAGAATGAAAGAAAGGCAAAACTGTTCATGAGGAAAATGCCTTAGGATCTGTAAGGTTAAGTGAATCCCATAAATCAGACGCAATTATAATTGCGTCTGATTTATAAGATTCACTTTCTTTTTCATATCTGAACGATTTATGAAGTGATATACCTTATCACTTCCAATGTCCAGACTCAACAGAGTGTCTGCCTCATTATTTTATCTATATTTATATTGGAGCATTTGACGCAGCTGATTTTTAGCCGAAACTAGAGGATGTATGCAAATGTTTCTAAAGGATTAATTAAATCTCTCTCTCTTTCTCTCTCTCTCTCTCTCTCTCTCTCTCTCTCTCTCTGATAATAACACTCAATAATCCTCTACCTGGAATGACCCTTGGGTCTTGTATTGGGTGAACTAAAATGTAAAAAACAAAAGAATTGATGGATATATTTTCAATCTATTTTCATTACTTAAAACATTATTTTTGTGGATACCCATATGTTGTATAGACAACCCGTATTTTATTTGAAACAGTATTTATTACGTCTATCGGCATACACACTCGAGAAATCTTAGTAAATAAGATGTGCTGATCTAAACACCGGTATTCAATAAAAATAACGTTAAATGTAATATACGAAGGTCGTCTAAAAAGACTAAAAGACATGCATGCAAGCGTACGAGATGACAACAGCTGGTCAAACAGCTGTTGTATATATATATATATATATATATATATATATATATATATATATATATATAGTCGACTCTCCGTCGAGTTCGACGTATGAGGGTCAAGCAGATCAGTTCCCAGGAAACCGACAGCCCGACAACAGCACATGAGATTTGATTATAGTGGTGAAGGTTTCGTGCAGGACCATCCTCACTTTTTGAAGGGCCGAATACAGGGACCTGGTGCACTACGTGCCACAAGGTTAGGAGGCACGGTGGAGTAATGGATAGCGGCTTGGATTGAGTTCGAATTTCAGTCGAATCCATTACATTCATTTACGTGCTAATGCCCTTGGGAAAGGTATGAATCGTCTTCTTCTCCCTCCAGCTATGGGTAAATAGCAGGACAGACTGGGTTCTATAGCCTTGGATGGCAACTGGTCTAGAAGAAGGACAACTCTGAATTCAAAACCTGCGGAGGGTCGTTTGGGGACCTTATATATATATATATATATATATATATATATATATATATATATAAACATAATTATCCATCCCACAAAATGGTTAATATCCACCCCAAAATCACTAAACTCAATGATTTTCTTTCGCCTAGGTTTTCAGATAAGACGTTTAGCTACCTTGATACCATTTATTGTAAGAATCACTGAAAAACCCTTTATCCAGTTAAAAAGAGAGCAGGTTGTGTCAGACACACTATCTTCCCAACTGAGCAATGGTGAAAGAAAAAAAATCATTAAGACCTTCAGTAACGCTACTAACATTCATACTCTGGCTTCCATCTTCAAATCCATTTAAGAACCATCAAGAGAACGGTGATTAAGTTTAAAAAAGAGTGAACAGTAGAGAGGAAAACTGGATCAGGCGGTAACAACAGGAAATGGGATCATCATTTCAACTTAGACCTAAAGAGATCAATTAGAAAAGATCCAACTCAATCCATAAGACGTTTGAAACGGAATTTCAGCTTTGACAGTTCAAAGAATAATGAAAATAGGCTTGAAAATGAAATCTTACGTGGAAACTGTAAGGCACCTTGTTACTTCAGGAGAGAAAGTTAGAAGGTTAGAGAGAGCGAAGATCATCTTTAATAAGTTGGAAAATGATACAGGAATTATATATATATATATATATATATATATATATATATATATATATATAAATCTTGTCATGGATTTTTAAAATCTAATACTACTTTTCATTACTATGAACATTATAATTAATATCAACATTACGTTAGATTCTTGTCAGGGGTCAAATTTTCTTTATTAATACTTTCGATCGCTAGGCCAATAGTCATTTTCATTAAAGACGACAGACAAAGTACTGCCATTAAGTTTTTTATTCAGTTTTTCTTGTGTTCGTATTGTGTATTCTTATTTGAACATCAAGTGCAAAAAACTGTCCGAATGTGCTATATATTCGAGCGCTTTCGGCTGTTCTGTTAGCCATTATCAGGGATTTTTTAAAATTTTAACTGAATATGTAGATTTATATATGTGTGTATCTATAATGATGGGAATATTTTTCTTATTTTCCTGGATATGACGATAAACTACATCCGGCAGTAAGGTCTCTGATTAGGAGGTTTTGAGGAGTATGTTGGGGGGGGGTAGTACCTGTCATGGTCCCAACTGTGGGTAAATAGTGAACCTCCAAACAAAAACTTTAAAAGTATAAAATACACTTTTATATTAAAAAAGCCAGTCATACATATTTTTTTATGTAAAAAGTACCAACAATATATAATTTTCGTAAAATTATGAACAATACATTTTTAAATCAAAATAACCAGCAATACAATGTACCTGTAATTCAAAGTATACAGTTGCGGTAAAAACATATTTACTTGACAACATAAAATTGTGTTCATATTATTTAGATTTCGAAATTAAATAAGGTGTTGATATGCCGCTAAAGAAAGCCAACCAAGTAACCAACCAAATTTTTGTGCTTTGGCTTTTAATTCTTTTATTATTAATGATGCCATTAATATTAGCATTTTTTTACATGTGAATGAGGCTATTATATTTGTATTTTCTACAGGTATGTTGTGGTCGGAGTTTGGTAGGTTTCTGTGTTTGTTTAAATGAGTCCTAATGAGTTATGGTTAGAGAAATGCAACATGAGTCTTCTTGATAGCCACGTAGTGATATTGTGTAAAAATTGACGGTTCATGTGGGAGGAGTAAGGTACTTACCTGGGTTGTTGTTCTGGTCGACTAAAAGCTGTTACCTTCTTTTTACCATTTTTTTAATACTTACAAGTTCTCGTGACTTGTTATCACGTGATCACTAAAGTGGTTATATAAAGAAATTTTTTTCCCTCTTTTTTTACCCTTGTTATCTGACTGAGAAGCTACGTCGCGGAAGTGGATTTTTTTTTTCGCAACTTATGGTAATTAGATAGGTTTACCTATCGTCCGGTTCACGGGTCTTTTGAACAGGAGAAGAGGCTTATTCTTTGTTTTCTGTTTAAAATTGGGTTCCTTGTGCCTTCTAAGGTCTACTTCAACTCTATATTTCTAACATCCCCGCTTAAAACGCTGAAATTTTGTTTATTATTTATATGGTCTACCTTGAGTTGTTCTTCGGCCTTGTACAAAGTGGGAAAATGCTGTAATAGAATTCATAATAGAAATAAAAATTTCGTTCGTACCGGAATCTTAGCAACCTCAGCAAATAACTGTAGACGTTAATTCTGTTTTTAGTATAATGAAAAAAATCTTTACATTTGCATCAGCACCTCGCTTCGTGCAATGTGTTAGGGGATTAAAAATACCGTTCCCTTTGTTGAATAAAAATGAGGGCGCGTAGGCCTTTCGATGGCTGACTTGATTAGTCACACATATCACTAGAAAGACAGCACAATTTATCACTATAACTACAGCCTGATTTCACTTGCAATATATGCAATAAAATGTGGCGGTCAACGAGTAGAATTAGCTAACATAACAAGTCACTGTGTATACCAATGCGCTAAGCTTGTTTGCAAAACCTTGGCTTAGCGTGTAGGCCACTCTCTGGATTAATCAGACCCCAGAACATCAACAAGGAAGTCAACAATAAAGCCAATCCAATCGTCGTATTCGGACAGGAGTTGACATTTCCATATATGTATATATTGATATTTAATTAATATATATATATATATATATATATATATATATATATATATATATATATATATATATATATATATATAAAATCAATTTAAACGTTATTTTAGTGGATAAATATATGTGAATAGACGTTCGACTTATTTATGAAGCAGTATATGTATTAATTTTTGTCTGAAAAATAATACTAGATTTTTTAAAAATCTATGATATATATATATATATATATATATATATATATATATATATATATATATATATACGAAACTTTATTACCTGTAGAACAACATTTCCACCTAGAATAATATGATTTTAAATCCATGCCAAATTCGGTATATTTGAAAAAATAGAAATAAACAGGAAAATTAACTTCGAAAAATATTCGAAGAACATGAAAACAAATAGATTTTGCGCCTCAGAACGCTTCGTACAGATGGGCTTAACCACAAATTTAACAAGATAGATAGAATTAATATATAATACCATGCTTGCAGAGGTGTTGAGGTCTCACACTTATACCAATAAGACTTGCACACATCATGCACACTCCCAAAGAATAAAAAGATAACATACTCTTAACACACCCATCCCACTCCCAGCTACCAATAAAACTGTCAAAATGACCAAGAAGGGAATTCTAAGACTCCTGAATATCCCCAGCCTCTACCATAAAAACAACTTAAAAGAGGCCGTTTGACCAACACAAAGATTGACCAAAATTAACGTTAAAAAAAAAAACAAATGAAAACTATAGATAAAGTTTATTTTCTTCATAAACTCCTGTAGTTCACTTCTACTAACCAACAGAATTTTTTTCTCCTAAAAATCTTTCTCTCCTGATCGAAATAAAAAACCAAAAAAATATTTATATATAACCCAAGGTATGTGAAAATTTTAAATTTTAATATTTTTTATTGTTCAAAACATATATATATATATATATATATATATATATATATATAAAATCGATTCTCCCGTCGGGTTCGACGTATGAGGGTCAAACAGATCAGTTTCCAGGAAACTGACAGCCCGATTCGATTATAGCGGTGAAGATTTCGTGCAGGACCATCCACACTTTTTGAAGGGCCGAATACAGAGACCTGGTGCACTACGTGCCACAAGGTCCCCAAACGACCCTCCGCAGGTTTTGAATTCAGAGTTGTCCTTCTCCTAGACCAGTTGCCATCCAAGGCTATAGAACCCAGTCTGTCCTGCTATTTACCCATAGCTAGAGGGAAAAGAAGAGGATTCATACCTTTCCCAAGGGTATTAGCACGTAAGCGAATATATAATGGATTCAACCTGGATTCCACAAGCCAAGCCGATGTCCATTAACCCACCGTGCCTCCTCTCTGTCTGGGTGTGTGTATATATATATATATATATATATATATATATATATATATATATATATTAAAAAAGATAATGTTTTTTTATGAAAGTATTTATTTATTTATATATATTTGATATTGAGGTCAATCTGAAATATCAAATATAACTAAATAAATAAATACTTTCATAAAAAACATTATTTTTTTAACTTGCAACTTTTTCTATATATATATATATTGATGCATGTTTAAATAACATAGACAAGTTTTGTCTATTTATTTTATGTAAATTCTTTTCATAACGTCTGATAAGCTTAATAACATTATCATTAAAAGAAGAAAGAAAATCACAATATTCATACATATTTTTTTAATCCTATATAAGCTTTTTCGGCTTACATAAGCCATTATCAAAGATGACAATTACATTACAATATATTAAACAATACACGGACAAAACAATGATAGTCTGTTTATGTTTACATGGAAGATTTCCAAGCAACGACATGCTCGTGCATACAAGACGGTGGAAGCGAAAATTGCACCGCAGATCATGACGACACACATGACCACGTGAGAGTGAAAACGAGAAGTATTAAGTATGTGAAGCTGTCAGTATAAACCAATGGCTTCTGTTATAAATTATAGGCATTTAAAAATATTTGTGGAAATTTCATCGTTTATTTTGTTCAGGTTAGGTTTTGACTGTTTTATGTATATAGCTTCAAGAACTTTTAGTTTTTGTTTATTGTTTTCATGTTTAAGTATAGTTGTGTTTTCAATGAAGATTTTCCGGAATTGTATATGTGGCCAGGCATTTTGTTTTAAATGCCTAAAAATGTTAGACTTATCATTCAAATATATATATATATATATATATATATATATATATATATATATATATATTATAAATTAATTGATTTAAAATATGTTTTTTTTCTCTACGCAGTTCTAACCATGTTTCAAAAATGGAAGCTAAAAGCTCCGAATTTAATTTTGTAATTAAATTAAAGACATTAGTTCCATTTCATCCTCAAGCTAATTCGCTTAAGGATGAAATTAAATTTAATTTGATTACAAAATTAAATTCGGAGCTTTTTCAGCTTCCATTTTTTGAAACATGGTTTGAACTGTGTTTGTATTTTTAAACATATTTTAAATCAATTAATTTAGGATATTAATGCTCTGTAAATTTACATTGAGCACTATTTTGTAAAAATAAAAATATCTATAAGAACACCGGATTATATATCTTACTGTTCTTTCTTTATATATATATATATATATATATATACGTTGCTTTTATATATATATATATATATATATATATATATATATATATATATATCTTTTTTTCTTTCTTTATTAACTTGAAAACATTTATCTTTTTAATCAAAATTGTATCAGTAGCTTCAGTCCTATTCACTTTGTTTAAATTTGGAATTATTTATTTCTTAAGGTAGAACTGATAGCAAATTCTTTGTTATTGTTGATCATAATGACGACATCAAGCGAAGTTAAGACCTACTGAAGAATGCATTCACCGTCTATGGCAGTGGACAACACAAGTTACTAGCAAGAAAACATAGTGACGTACAGTCTTCCTGGATAACTCCCTAAAAATGGATGAAAAAGTAAAAACCGTTGAACCAGTAATGAAGAGAATAGACAGAACAATGCCGGTAAATTATTGTTCTCGAACATTCCACAACATTCACCGTAGCAGAGTATGCCCGTCGCCTATTGATCTCGTCAACCATCAGAGTGCCTGCACTTGAAATGGAACTCTACCTTAGGTATTCGTTCGCGAAGTTTAAAGCTAACAACAACAAGGCTACATATCAACATTGCCCAATACCAAATAACTCTTTGTCGCTATCATCTGCTGCTAACCGACGGGTCGACCGCATATGTTGGAAGCCGATACGCTGCAAATGCGCTCGTTTGATGGACGAGACAAACAATTTAGTCACTGTTTGCATTACACCAGGCCGCCAGTTACAGTTATAGGCGCGGTCGGAACGGTCGGTGTGTAGTGGTAAGGAGACTTCAACTATCGGGTAAATTTTCATACCCACCTAAGCCTCACCAATCGTGTCAACACATCTTTTTTTTTTTTTTTTTTTTTCCTTATCAGCCTGAGAATCCATTTATCTTGATTTTGTTTCTCAGTTATATCTTACCTTCAACTCAGTTTCTCTTTCTTTTTCTTTTTTTATTTTATTTTACCCCGCTTTCAGTTCTCCTTTTGTCTTACTTCAGGATGTAGGCGGCCATGGCTCTCTACAGCTTTCTGTCTTTCGTTGCTCTAAATTACCGGCAATTATGTTAGCCTTCATTAATCGTTAAACGACGGAGAAATGTTTCACGATTGCCAAACGTATAGATTTTGTGCTGATTTTAGCGTTAATCATATACAAAATCTCTAACAAGAATGTTTTAGCTCTTAGATTTTAAAAATAATGAGAAAAAGGAAATAAAACAAATTCTGTGCTCATAAATTTAATATTTTTTTTAAAAATATACGTTAATTCCCGAAGCATTCTTGCACAATGGAGTTTTTCATTCGTTGCACCAAAGATGTTGGAGTTGTTCACTCTCTTACTATTTTTAATACCTTTTCTCTTCGAGAACTATGGATACAGACGTCCGGCACTTCGACATTGTGTAATGGTTAACAAGCTGGTCTCGTTAGATCAAACGCGGTGTGGCGCACTTAGAGCTCAATTATTGTGGTAGGCAGGCACCGGGAAACTAACCATTTTCGGAAATCCGAGGTAACTGACGCAAAGTTGTGTTTTAATTACCGTATATACTCCTGTATCGTGCGACCCCCAAATTTTCCCTTATAAAAAAATGATTTAATCCTGTATCTCGTGTATCATTCGAGTTCCTTTTTTGAGGGATCAAATTACAATAGATTAACCTTTTTTCCTCTATCTCTTTACACCATCTTCCAGTTAAATAAGTTAAAAAAGTAAAAGAGAATGATAAAAGTATCGTTAGTAACGGTAAACTCATTGTATAAACGCGTACAGCTATAAACAAGCAAATGAGAAACAGCTAAACATAAAGGTGAACAATGGAAAAGGTGCAGATTCACTGTGCTTGTATCTTATAATATGTTACTTATATGTGTAATATTACGTGCACTAACGTTGGTGGCACGGTGGAGTAATGGATGGCGACTCGGATTGAGGAATCAGAGAATCGAATTCCAGCCGAATCCATTACTTTTATTTGGGAAAGGCATGAATCTTCTTCTCCCTACTGGGTTCTATAGTCTTGAATGGCAACTGGTCTACCGCAGAAAGATATGGCAACCTACTGCAGGAAAAAAATCTGCCTCGTCAGTTATGTATCGAAAGATACATGATCGCATGGCATATAATTAACTGACTGATCAATGGATACAGTTAAGTAAAACAATAGTTTTAGAAAAATCATGTTTATTTTAAATACAACTGTACTTTTTGGCTAGAGTAAATGAATATATAGTTTGGTCAACGGCATAGCCATGGCCAGCAATTCATAAGCTAATTTTATATCTCATGTATGATGCAACCCTCTTAAAATTAGCTTCAAAATTAGGTCTTCAAAAGTCGCATGATACGCGAGTATATGCGATATATACAAAATTCTATGAAAATTACATTTTAACTCTTTTACATTAGAAAAATAAACAAAAAAATAGGGACATAAAGCAAATGTTAGATTTCCTAAATTTAATATATTTTTAAAGTACCCTATTCGGACTATTGTCCTCATCTTTGTTGCCATATTTATCACCGTTCTACGCTCCGGCCTTCTTCAGGTGGTTGGAATATCGGACTGAACCCTTTATTTCGCTCGCTGGGGTAGACTATTTTAGTTCCACGTGCCATCTCAAATGGATATCAGTTATATCCTGCTAATTCCCCTGTCCAATTTCTCCACTGCCTTAACCAGGTATTGAACTCACACCTCTTTGGATCCTGTCATGCCTTTATCCACTGTGCCATATGTCCTTAAGGGAATCTGTATATGAATTTCTGGGACTTATAAGCTTAATGTCTTCAGCAACCATTTTTACCAGTGCTCATTTTTTTTTTTTTTTTTTGCTGTTATCATTGCATTTTTTTTTTTTTACCAGAGCTCATATTACAATTTTCGTTGTTATTACTTTTCTCTGGCACTCTTTGTAAGGGTTGATAAACCTTTAAAAAATCAATCATTTTATGACTAATGATATTTTTTCATTCCCTGCACCAATTTTTCAACATTTTTCGCAACGTTTAACATCGAAAAGCATGCATGCAGACACATCACTGCATTTTGGCTTGTTCTTCTAGCTTCATTTGCGGGCAAATACTCTAGGAAATGACGCAAACTCATGAATTCTAGTAATTATTAATGTCACGATTTCTGGTAATTCGTCATTTCGACCCGAATAATGAATGAATGAAGCATGTATCGTAAGAAAAAGTTTAAATCATCAGTTGATTATGTCACCTCTTTTCTTATGAGAAATCAATTATGTCAACTGTTCTCTTATAAGCCATCAATTGATTATGTCCTTGCTTTTCTTATAAAACATCAATTGATAATATCCCCGCTTTCCTCATGAGATATCAATTGATATTCAAAGTACCCTCTTTTCCTGAGACATCAATTGATTATGTCCCCTCTTCTCCTATGAGCTATCAAGTGATTATAGCCTCACTTTCTATGTGAGACATCAATTAATAATATTCCCTCTTCTCAAATAAATTGATTATGACCCCACTTCTCCTATGAGACAGCAATTATTTGCGGGCAAATACTCTAGGAAATGACGCAACCTCATGAATTCTAGTAAATATTAATATCACGATTTCTGGTAATTCGTCATTTCGACCCGAAATAATGAATGAATGAAGCATGTATCGTAAGAAAATTTGTAAATCATCAATTGATTATGTCCCCTCTTTTCTTATGAGACATCAACTGATTATGTCCCCTCTTTTCTTATGAGACATCAATTGATTATGTCCCCTCTTTTCTTATGAGACATCAATTGATTATGTCCCTTCTTTTCTTATGAGACATCAATTGATTATGTCCCTTCTTTTCTTATGAGACATCAATTGATTATGTCCCCTCTTTTCTTATGAGACATCAATTGATTATGTCCCTTCTTTTCTTATGAGACATCAATTGATTATGTTCCTTCTTTTCTTATGAGACATCAATTGATTATGTCCCCTCTTTTCTTATGAGATATCAATTGATTATGTCGCTGCTTTTCTTATAAAACTTCAATTGCTAATATCCTCTCTTTTCTTATGAGAAATCAATTAAGTACTCTCAATTCTTGAGACATCAATTGATTATGTCCGCTCTTCTATGTGAAATCCATTGATTGTGACTGCACTTCTCCTATGAGACATAAATTAATTATGTCACCTCTTCTCCTATGTGACTTCAGTTGATTATGAACACCGTTTAAGAGCTAAAGAGTATTTAATTACTTATGGTCACACTGATCGCTGGTGCAGCACAATGAAAGTATAGTAAATATCTTCTGCTAAATGGATATAAATGGTGTAATAATTAGCAAGCTTGCCTTGTTAAATTGATTTCGGCTGAATAGCGAGTTCGATCCTCACTGGGTGCCCCCACACTTTAGACCTTGTGCCGCAACTAAGCTACACTTAGTAAATCACTATATTTCCTTTTAAGTTTTACTTTCTTCAGGCGTTCTCTTCAATAATCATGGCCGCTAATCCAGTAATTTTTATTGTCTGCTGTGCCTTTTTATTGCCACATTCAGTCTTTAAACATTTTGCCTTTATCTCTTTATCATTATTGTTAAAATAGATTCACTGGTGATTTTTGTACTTAAACCTTCAAACAAAATCTTCTTTGTATTTTATGAGACAAGTTGGTTAAATCACTGTTGTAGATTTTATATACACTCACATTCCAATCTGAAACAATGGTATGGCTGCTAAAAGGCACTTACACACCAAGAACGTTGTTTTAGCAGAAAAGCAATACGTGGCTTCGCTGAATCGTTTTCAACTCAAGAAGCTCTTCCATCTCACAAAAAATCTGATCCTTAGTCATTTGATCAGATTTTGGGAATTACGTCATATCTAGGATTTTCAGTATCTCCATTTAATCAAAGATTGGTGCTTTTGTTATAAATACATCATCATGCAAATACACACTAGTCGGTTTCGCCATAAACAAAATTAGCATAAAGGTACGACTGTCTAAATCACTTGTTTGTTTAACGGCATATCAACACTTTATGGGTCATTTAATGCCGAAATTTAATTTTCTTGGGAGCTTCAGTAATTTTCCGTTTTACAAAAATATGTTGCTGGTAATTTATTCATTAATGCGTGTTTCAATAAATAATATAGACAAGTATTGTCTATTTATTTTTAGTAAGTTCCTTTCATATTGTCTTATAAGCTTAATCACATTATCTTTGAAAGACGAAAGGAAAACAGCATATTGATACATGTTTAAATCCAATCTAAGCTTTCGGTTTACACAAGCCATTATCAAAGATGAAAATTTCGATAAATCAAACAACAACGGACAAAACAACAATGATAGTCCGCCCTTGCTGCATGAAAATTTCAAGTAACGACAAACTCGTATATACGAGACGCGGAAGAGAAAATCGCGTCGCAGCTCGTGACGTCACACATATTACGCGAGAGTGAAAAACGAGAAGTATTAAGTATGGAAAGCCGTTGGTATAAACCAATGACTTCTGTTATAAATTATAAGCATTTAAGGATATTTGTGGAGATTTCATAGTTTATTTTGTTTAGTTTAGGTTTCAACTGTTTTATGTATAAAGCTTCAAGAATTTTTTCATGTTTAAGTATAGTTGTGTTGTCAACAAGGATTTTCCGGAATTGAGTACACATTGATTCTTCCCCCCTCCCCGTTAGCTATTTGCAGAAAACCAACATAGTTTACAAATTCAAGTGCCCTTTGGGAGATTGTATCTCTAACAGATTAAATAATATTTATGTTGGTCAAACCACAAAGTCGCTTTCACGGCGCTTGGTTCAACATTTAAATGATAACTCTAACATTTTTAGACATTTAAAACAACATATCTGCCCGCGTACTTGTCTGATTTATCGAAATTGTCATCGTTGATAATGGCTTGTGTAAGCCGAAAGCTTAGATTGGATTTAAACATGTATTAATATAATGTTTTCCTTTTGTCTTTCAACGATAATGTGATTAAGCTTATCAGACAATATGAAAGGAACTTAATTAAAATAAATAGACAAAACCTGTCTGTATTATTTTATGAAGCATGCATTAATATATATATATATATTATATATATATATATATATATATATATATATATATATATACTTTATGTACTTTATATATACTGTTATAAATATATATTTATATATATGCTTTATAATTTATACTATAAATATATATATATATATATATATATATATATATATATATATATATATATATATATATAATAAAAAGGTACCTGGATCCTTCCTCTTGGAAAATTTTTTTTGAAAATATACATGTATGGGAATTTTTAGATATATTTTTCATATGTATGTATATTTTCCACTAATATTATATATATATATATATATATATATATATATATATATATATATATATATATATATATATATTCATTTTTTTTACTTTCATTTTTTTTTTTTTGCACTAGTTTGGGGGCGTTCACTATTTGCCCACGCCTGAGACCCTAACAGGTGCTACCATCCCAGGTCAGGGTGGATCTGGAAACAACAGCAATTTCCACCTCCTCAAAACCATCCGATCAGAGGAGTTGCTGCTGGATGCATTTTATTGCCATATCCAGTACGAAATAAAACACTTTAATTAGAAACCAATGCCACCATTACAAATTGTTCCGAATGCCAAGGTACACAATCATCATCATCACGATTATTTCTCTCCCACCTTCACGTTTACCCATCACACCTGCTAGTTCGTCGCCTTGGCATCCGGTGTCTTCACATATCTATTGAAGGTATGTTTTGAGCGAACGACCAATGCTATCGTATCCATGTTCAGGATAGGTGAACATGTACGGGACACGATGGGACGATGTCTGACTTGTTCAGTTAGCCCACCTGGATGACATCAACAGTCGCAAGAGGCGTAGAAATAATGTATTACAGAATGATATTTGTCGTTTGTGCGATCGTAAGTATGTAGCAAAACCGGTTTTTCCTAACGCCCAGGCTGTCCTGGGTATGACGATAAACTACATCCTCGTCCTGGATATGACGATAAACTGCATCCGCGTCCTAGGTATGACAATAAACTGCATCCGCGTCCTGGGTATGATGATAAACTGCATCCGCGTCCTGGGTAGAACGATAAACTACGTCCAGCGGCAAGGCCTCTGATGAGGAGGCTTTGAGGAGCGTGGGACCACTTCTTAATTGCTGTTTCAAGGTCCACCCTGATCCGGGGTGGTAGCACCTGTTAGGGTCCCAGCTATGGGCAAATAATTAACATCCAAACTTGTGTAAAATAGGTTTTAATACCAGAAATACTTTGTAATAAAAAAATTATAACCAAAAATAATTTTTAAGGAAAATTATTATCAGCAATACTTTAAAAAAAAAAATACTAGCAATACAGACAGCTATACATTCGTTAAACAAATATGACCAGCTATAGATTTCCTCAACGAAAAATATTCCCAGAAATAGATTTTTGAAGAAAAGCATATTACCAGCAATAAAAACTTTGTCAGCATTAAATAAACCATTGAGGTTGATATGCTGCAAAACAAAACAAACCAATCTTAACACCCAGGGCGCAAATACAGTCTATTAACATCGCGTGTTGGTTTGCCGATTCGCCATCCCGCTTGTTGCTTACCATCTTCTCAGCATTGGGATATTCGGCCAACAATGAATGGTCCATTTGAACTGGTATGATTCCGATTAATTACGGCCACAATGTAATTTCTACCCAGTGTATCATACACCGCTTATTTTCTAACATCGTGATCCTAAACATCTTTATATGTTATCATTTTCTGCATAATCCGTTTATATTAAATCTGTTTTTATTTACTGATAGTTTACCCAATAGAATGCCCAAGAGCCACTCAAGGTAGAGAGTTACTAAATGAGGTTGTAAGGGAGATGGAAGTAATGGAATATAACGAAGACTAGTAGGTTAGATATCGGTTAACCCTGAGACGAGGAGTGTAGATGTCATGGAAGTATTCTCTCTGGAGTTTGTTCCGCAATGTAAGAGTTCTGGAAAACAAGCCGTCTAAGTGCGACTTGTTTTTGTCTTTTTATAAGGGAACATGAAGGGGATAGGAATGGCTTACCCGCGTGAACGCAGCATGGCGGATACTAGCTGTAAAAGTACGAACCTGGTGGCACTAAGGAATATAACTCGTCCGATCATCCGCCATGATAATACCGATATGGTAACGAAAGACTGATGACGTATTGTCTGTGTGATAATTGTTGCAGGGTTAGTTTCTTTATAGGAGAGACGGTCTGATAAACCGATTCAGAATTAAATTCAGGCATAAAATATAAATGATTCCGTGTTAGGGGACTCTTGATCTTTTTGCCATTTTCTTCAGACACTAAATATCAGGATTGTTGTGATGATGCCTGCCTTGTTCACTTTTGCCCATTTTATCTTCGAATTAATGTCTATATCTGTATTATCACGTTTCGGCCTTCGTCAGATTTCTGTCGATTCGAGAAACTCTGAGTATATTTCGAAATGTACCGTTTATTTAACGGGATAGATTGTTCTAGCTCCGCTGTCCATGTCTACTCTCGTAGATTAAATAAATGGTTCACTTTGAAAGTCCCTAAAGGTTACACGGATCGACAGACACCTGAAGGTGGCCGGAGAGTAGGACGACTGAAACGTTGTGATAACAACAAAGACGAGGAAAAACCAGATGTAGATATTGTAAATAATGATGACTCCTCAGCGCATAAATGAAAGATAGGCACCTAGTGGTTACAGTTTATTCAGGGTGAGCATCACACCACTAAAAATGACCTTGTCTCATATTTTGAGCCACGGGAACATTCAAAATTAACTGCATTACGGTAAGAGGCGTGTTCGGAATTATTGGATGTATTTTTTTTTTTTTTTGTGTGTGTGTGTGTGTGTGTGTGTGTGTGTGTGTGTGTGTGTGTGTGTGTGTGTGTGTGTGTGTGTTTTGTGTGTGTGTTTTCAGTCAGGAAAATCTAGCTACGGTTGGGAACGTTAGGGAAGCTTAGCTTTTTGTACTGGTTTGTTGTTCCAGCACAAATACAATAAAATATAGACAACTGCTTAAAGTCTTACGGCAGGCAAAGATAGAAGAGGTTTTTGTATTTTGGGTCTTTTTTCGTTTTTTTTTTTTTTTTTTTTTGTTTTTTAGTGTTTGGATTCTGAGTGTGTTTTCAGTTTATAGGAAGTAAAAAAAAGTTAAGTTGGTTCATATTGCATTTCCACTTGGTATTTGTTGCGTTGAGAAAAAGGAACAATTACGTAAGTTTGGATTATCGTTAATACGTCTTCCGTTAAAAAACAAAAAAAAAAAAACAAACGAAAAGCTCGCGCATCAAAGACGTTCCGTTCAGGGTCGGTGTGTGTTGATAAAGTCGTCTGGGTTACGTTCTTTGGGTGTGGTAACAGGGATAGAGAGAGTAATAGAGATTTAAGAGTATTATTTTTTAATATTGATGATGATGATGATGATGATGATGGGCATCGTAAGTAATGATGAGTGATCGGTGCCAGGAGAATTACCCGGATGTGAAACACGAAAACAAAGAAAGAAATAACAAAGATATATGCGTGCCCACATAGATAAAAGGATGGCTGTGAATTAATCCTAGAGGTTCACCTTTTCAATCAGATGAAAACTCGGTACAATTGATAGAGTTGAATATCAACAAAATACTCAGATCTACAAAAATATACATCCTTAAATATAAGACACCACACACACAGAGACACATACACACACACACACACACACACACACACATATATATATATATATATATATATATATATACTTCATTTTGTGTGTGTGTGTCTAACAATTGAGGAGCTGCGTGCAAAATTTTGACATGAGACGCACAGAAATCAAGACCCCCCCCCAGACCCGTCCACACGCAAAAAGCTACCGCGCTGAAAACTACAAAGGGACCGTACCGATCAACAATGACACAGTTTACAGTAAGAACTAAATTCTAACTATGTCTTGTATCCCCCGTTACGACTACAAAGCACGCACACACGTATTGACACCTTTACACAAACTATCATCGACCCACCGAAATTCAACATATATTTGTTTTTGAAAAGTTAAAAAGAAACATAACATTTCACTGTTTTTCACATGCGTGCAGAAATGATATTTATTTATTTCTTCCAAATTGGCCCTAAGAAGGAAATAAAATACAGTTACATTCGTAAAACAATAATGTTGCCTGTAACTTATGTCTATCTCTCATAATTTTCATTTAACTAAAGTTCTTTTTGTCTTTTCAAAAATAAATATAACTTGAATTTCGGTGGCTGGGGGCATCGTTATTTAGCACACCTCCCCCTCAATTGTTACACAGAAAAAATTGTACTTGGATCAAACTAAACGAATACATTCCTTCTTGCCGCCAATTTTGACGGCACGGGTACACTATATATATATATATATATATGTGTGTGTGTGTGTGTGTGTGTGTGTGTGTGTGTGTGTGTGTGTGTGTGTGTGTGTGAAAAGTGCAATTAAATATAAATAAATATATATAAAATAATTATTTATATATTATATGCGCGGTACTTATTAGAAAGCGCTCAATATCAGAGACCCTGGGTTTCACGCTTTAGCGATCGTCAAAGCGTGAAACCCAGGGTCACAACCTCACATCTATCCAACCAAATATATATATATATATATATATATATATATATATATATATATATATATATATATATATATATATATACCTTTTTCTTTGGAATAGGTTTTGTTAAATATGACAGACAAGGAAAATTTGAATTATTTTTATTGTTTTCTAGTATTTTTCAGTTTTTCCGTTTGGTGGTGGTGGGGGGTAAGGGACTGTAAAAGTTGTCCGTACTTTCCTTTGTTCCCAAGCGCTTTCCGCCATTTCTTTATTCATTTTCAAGGAAGTTTGTTGTTAAATGATGTTAATTTCAATTCACATTTGTCTTTTATGATGTGCTTGTGTGATGCATATTTTCTGACAGTAGTGTTTATTCCGAGCCACGAAAAAGGAACGTGGCTGGAATTAAATTTTGTTAAAGGTTTTTCGTTTTTCTTTTTTTTTTTTTTTTTTAATAGAAGGATAACAATTTGAATTCCAGCCACGTATCGCCAAAACGTGGCAAAACGTTTGCACAGAGAAACGAAATTAATGATAATATATTGTTTTAGGGGTGCTTTTATTACATTTACAAACAAAAACTTTCATTTATAAAAAGAATATAGGCCATACAAAGATATATTCGATTAACACATTACACATTATACAGTATAGATCTATTTTGAAGAACAGCCATTTGGAGGTAATACAGCGTAACCCGGATGTAAGAGAGGTTGGCGGGACCGGAGAAGAAGTCTCTTATATCCGGGTTTCTCTTATATCCGGGTTTGGTCTATTTTGTTTAGGTAAGTATGGGAACACTTTGGGACCAGAGAAAATCTCTCTTATATCCTGGTTTCTCTTATATCCGTGACTCTTGTATCCGGGTTACACTGTAATTAGAACAGTTTATACTTGTTTTAGCTTAATTAATTCTCAAGTTCCTAAGTTAGAAATCTGAAACTGTTAGTGCATGATGATCAATCTTTTAGAGATGGATTGCTTAAAATTTATAATCCGCCAGGCTTAAGATTACCATAAACCAGATTGGTACATGAGGCAAAAGAACTGAAATGATATGTACAAAGTCGAGTTCATATTCTGTTCACATTGGCGCGCAAGTGTTCTTAGGAAAATATGATCTCTTGTCTCCTTGCACTTTGTTCTATTAACAGAGATGAAAGGGCTTGGAAAATTTGATACTCACAAAAAAGATTGAAATCAAGTGGAAAAGAGGTAAACAAACTATAACGTACCTATTGAGCTTGAGCAAATGGATGACAGAACAAGGCAAGGGGGGGGGATAACAAAAAGACAACCATTAATTTTGCCACGTGTTTAACATTACTTTTTATTGCTTCCAAAAAATCTTATTTGCTTTCCGTTTTCATAGACTTCTTTAATGAATGCTTACTTCCTTGCTACTGGATTAATATCTAGTGGGGACGTTCTATTAATTTGGTGCTTTGGAAACCCCCCTTTTTTTCTAGATGAACAAACGCCCCGCATCCACCAGCGAACTGACATCACTGACCACCTAACGAGGGAGGGGATGGGGAATTAAACTTAAAGAAAAATAGGGACAGAAATAAAAGAGGCCAATACCCTAGCTAAGTTAACTGAAAAAGGAAACTAAAGCAAAGTGGAAAGCTCATCAAAACAATTACCACGAAAATATTTATAGAAGAGGTACATGGAAGCTCCGTTACGTCGGTGGGAAAGCCGAAATACCAGATCAGGACCAATAATGTTGCAGATACTATTAAATGAGAGCAATAAAAGAACAAGAATTAAGAAGACAAAAGACAACTATTGACCCTGCACTTAAATGTTTGAACACTGAAACTAAGATGCCAGGTTAGGACAAATAACATTGCAGATTTTTCTTTGTATTTTATCAAAAATCTCTAAATACATAGCAGAAGCACCAGACCAGATGTGGCGTCAATATTCAATACATGGACGAATGGTAGACTTATAAATGTGTAAGATAGTTTCTGGCGAGAAAAATTGTCTAGCACGAGAAAGTAAACCAACATTTTTAGCTGCAGACTTATCAATTGATACAATACAATCTTTCCAATTACCGTGAAAATATTTATAGAAAAGGCAAATGGAAGCTCCTTTACGTCGTTGGGGAAATTACTGAAGCCGAAATGCCAGATCACGAACAATAACGTTACAAATTCTTCTTTGTATTTTGTCAAGAATCTCTAAGTACATATCAGAAGCACCAGGCTAGATGTGACAGCAATATTCAATGTACGAAAGGAAGTAGACATATAAATATATAAGATAGATCCTGACGAGAAAAAGATGTCCAGTACCCACATTGAACCATCTTCCCTAGCAGCAGTCTTTCAATATAATCTTTTCTACCACCTCATGCCAGCGGAAAATGTTAGCCCGAAAATTCTCAAGGAGTCACTCTTCGATTAGCATCAGTTATACTGATCCAAGTTAAAGGGTTTCTCTCAGACGATTCTAAGAACTTTAATTCTCTGCATTTATCTTCATACTATCATAGAGTTTTCATGTACGTCTTCGTCTAACTTACCCGTTCTTCGGTGTGATGTTTACTTAAAGATGATAGTTGCTCTCATGCCCTTAGCTGATGTTTTTAACCATTAATATCATTTGTTTATATTCGCAACAACAGCATCGCCGATTTTCTTGCTCGTCAATCGACTTTTACTGCTTATTGCTCTTTTAATTTTTTCCTGAGTCTCTTTTTGTCTCATTCTAAAACGTATTTTGCTTTATTTTTTCATACGAGGTCTGATCAGAAAGTACCGGGATTGATGCTATGGTAACAGAGCTAAAGGATAAAGTGGCTTGGAACATATTGACCTTGAACTCTGTCGTCCATACACAATAAGTTATAACGTTCTCGTTGATTCCCGCTTTTTGTAACCTTGGAAGGAAAGTGTGTAGAGTGTGGTCGTCTCACTACAACACAGAGATTCCATCAGTGACCTTAGTTTATGCAGTAATTTGAGGCCAAGCAGTCCTAACTACGACATTCTCCAAATCTCGACCCTTACAATTTTTTACTCTTTCCAAAATCAAATCCCATTTGAAAGGAACCAGATTTCGAGACGTTGAGGCAATCCGAAAAGGACTTCCAGAGATGCTTCTATCAACAGAAACGATGCTGGATATAATGTGTGAAAGGACTACTTCGAAAAAGAAAAAAAAATTTCAAATTAATATGTATTGGAGTTTTCTTTTTTTATAGCACCAGTCCCAATACTTTTTGATCAGACTTCGTATATTAAGGTTTTCAATTTTCTTTTTGTTCTATGTTCAATCTTTACGTAATTTCAAAAAAATATTTGCCAATCACTTGATAAATTATAATATCTTGTTTCTCTTTTAAAACGTTATGTCTTTTTTATGACGCATAGCAATATTTATATATCTGAAATTAAAAATGAAACATTAATAAGCATATTATTATATACATTTATTTACATTATGAAAAAACCTTGGTTTCGTCCCGTTTACACCCCTCTCCGGTTTTTTGAACAGGAGTAGACGTGTATCCTTTGTTTCCTGTTTATGATTGGGTTTCCGGTTCCTTCTAAAGTCAGACCTATATTCCTAATGCTTGTTCTTACGCTAATACGACTCCACATTGTAACTCTCTATTGTGAGTGGCTCTTGGATATTCTATGGGTGGAAATTAGTAAAAAATCAAATAAAATGAAATTTCACACTACCGACACCAAGGTTCGAGCGTGACACTCTGGACTTATGAATATATGTTTTTCACCAGATGTATAATTAGCAGTGTCAGGCTACTGCATGCAGTGATTATTGAGTGGAATGAATGTGAATTATTGTGCGTCGATGATTTGAGTTTTGATTTAGGATTTACCAGACATTAAGCCGAGCCGCGCTACTAACAACGTATTCAATGAAATGGTTAATTATCTTTGGTTGAATTTTACTTTACTTTTATTTTAACATTGAAGTCTTGAATTATACTTAATCATTAACAGCCACTGTACGTCACAAAAATGACTAAAACAAACAAGAAGCAATAAGAGGTTGAGTATAACAGTTGAAACTTTTTTACTCACGCCCTACACACGAAGAAAGTTCTCATTTGCCTGGACAAAATGGCTCGAGGAAACTTGATATGAACAGTTTCTAAAATGCGTAAATGTTTAACTGACCGAGCTTTGTGCAGCACGCTAAACGCTTTGTCAGAATATTTCAAAGCGCAACCCGGGTTGTTCACAAAGCGTAGTCCAATCGCTGACTCACAATCCTACTGAATCAAGCGAATAAGGTCGCTGACACCACCCTGTCTTATATGAGTAGGTACGTGTTCTCCAATCCGGGTCTGCAACCGTAAGTTGGTTCGCCCCACATAATCAGCCTCACACTGACATTTTGTATTGGTAACAGAATTGCAGGTAGAGGAAACCATCCTTGGCGAAAGATGGGAATAGTATCAAAGACAATACGCAACTTGAGAGCAAAAAAAGCTTGAAGCCGACACCCTATTGGCAAGTATCTGATTTCTGCTACCTAACAATGGTAAATATATTGATATAGATAGATATGAGATAATGTTATATATTTTATCTATCAGGAAACAATATTGGGGGAAAATGTATGACAAAGTGTAAAATGTTTTCGTGTGACGCGTTTCGTCTTTTAGGACTTCATCGAACAAAATTTTTTTATGTTGGTGCGACTACACATGCGCACAAACGGGAGATACTGGGATTTTAATTTTTTTTTATCTAGCCGATTTCATTTACGATATTTATGCTAACAATTATCCCAGACTGTGATAAGAGAAGTTTTGCCAGGTTTGGTGAAATGTAAGATCCCGGGTGCAAATTTACTGTAGATGGCTTTGCGATCAAGGCACTCTCCAGACATTTTCGTCATAACGAATTGTTTTTCCCTTTGATCAGAGTAAACAATTTTTTAAAGTCAAGATTGTGGTCAGTCTCGATACGATGGACAAGCAACGCATTTGATGTAGTTTTTTGTAATATGTCCCTTTTGTGTTCATATAATCTTTTATTTATTTTGATCTTTCTGCTATGTACTTTTTGTGAGAATTATATATATATATATATATATATATATATATACATATATATATACGCATACACATATGTGAGTAATGGACTCTCCCGTCGTATTCGACGTATGAGAGTCAAGCAGCTCAGTTCCTAGGAACCGATAGCCAGACACCAGCACATATGATTTGATTATATTGGTGAAGGCTTTGTGCAGAACCAACCACACTTTTTGAAGGGACCTGTATGTATATGTATGTATATTATAATTATTTTTTTTTAAAAAAATGATTACAAAAAAAATAATTATAATTTAAGCTCTACTTCTGTATGGAGCACTGTTTTTTAAAAATAAAAACAAAAATACTAAAGAACTCCGGATTATTTATCTAACGTGTTCTTTCCTATTTTTTATATACACACACACACACAAACACACACACATATATATATATATATATATATATATATATATATATATATATATATTTAGAGAGAGAATCAGAAAGATTGAGTATTGTGTGTGTGTGTGTGTGTGTGTGTGTGTGTGTGTGTGTGTGTGCTAACCCTTTGGCGATCGCAACGGGATTTACTTGTTTTTACTCGAACCGAATTCCTGTCAGTGCAAATACGCCGTTGCTGCTACAAGTGATGAAGTCTTATCTTGATAAATCAGATAAAATGAGCTGGATATAGAAGAAGAATTAAAGAAAGAGAACAGCGTGGATTTCTGTCAACATTACTTATTGTTTAGGTATACGTCTAAATAGAGTAGAATAAGAGGAAGACATAGAGGAGTCTCAGAGAATAGGAGACAGCAAAAAAGTCAGACATACAGAGGAACACTCGCCTCTACTCACAAGCCGCATGCGTTTATACATGGATACTTGCATCAGTATATCTTTGGTGTTTCATTTCAGAAAACATTTGACTAATATAAATATATATGAGAGCACTGAAAGGTTCTCCCTTTGAGCCACTTTCCTAAAATCTAAGCAAATGATCACACAACATATTTTTGTGCATAAAAGATATACCTACGGGGAGATCATTTTACAACAACTTTTGTACCAGGCTGGAAAGAATGTTTTGTCCGATTTTATCATCTATATTGCAAACGAAGATACTAATGTTTATAGAAATATTTAATTATCAATATAGCCTTCATTACTCCCTAGTACCCCGTTCTTTCTGCCAACAAGTTTATAGATGCCACGTTTGTAAGATCCTTTAGGTCTCTTTATACGAGACCAACTCTCAGTCAACCTCTTTTTTGTCAACCTTCAGTTCAGTTATATGCCATGCGTGATACACGCTTAGGCGATCATGTATCTTTCGATACATGACTGACGAGGCATATTTTTCCCCGCAGTAGACCAGTTGCCATCCAAAAATGTAGAACCCGGTCTGTCCTGCTATTTACCCATAGCTGGGGAGAGAAGAGGATTCATACCTTTCCCAGTGGATTCGACTGGAATTCGAACTCGGCTCTCCGATTCCTCAGTCCGCTATCCATTACTCCACGGTACCTCCAGTTATTTGTTAAATAAACCGTTCAGTTCCGAACGTGAGGAAGGGCAAAGGGCATAACGGCAGATATGTTATGTAAACAACAACAAAGACAATGATAAGAGTCCGAATATCAGTCAGTCAGTTATGTGCCATGCGTGATACACAATTAGGCGATCATGTATCTTTCGATACATGACTGACGAGGCAGATTTTTCCCCGCAGTAGACCAGTTGCCATCTCAAGCTGTAATCAACGTAAACTAACAGTAAAACTCTTAATTCATTAAGATATTCGTCTTCGTTCAGTGATGAATAAAGAAAGAAGAAAAGTCTCACTTCGTACAATGAACCATAAGGGCTGAAATGTTAAAACTATTAATTAACATAACCCTTCAATCAGTTATATGGCATGCGTGATACACGATTAGATGCTCATGTATCTTTCGATACATGAATGACGAGACAGATTTTTTCCCCGCAGTAAACCAGTTGCCATCCAAGGATATAGATCTCAGTCTGTCCTGCTATTTATCCAAGAAGTGGATTCATACCTTTCCCAAGAGTATTAGCACGTAAGTGAATGTAATGGATTTGGCTAGAATTCGAACTCGGCTCTCCGATTCCTCAGTCCGCTATCCACTACTCCACCGTGCCTCCAATTATTTGTTAAATAAACCGTTCAGTTCCGAACGTGAGGAAGGGCAAAGGGCATAACGGCAGAAATGTTATGTAAACAACAACAAAGACAAGGATAAGAGTCCGAATATCAGTCAGTCAGTTATGTGCCATACGTGATATATGCTTAGGCGATTATGTATCTTTCGATACATGGCCGACGAGGCAGATTTTTCCCCGCAGTAGTTAGCCATTTCTTTCTGCGGTAGACAATTTGCCATCCAAGCTATTGAACACGGTTTGTCCTGCTATTTACCCTTAACTAGGTGGAAAAGAAGAAGATCCACACCTTTCCCAAAGGTATGAGCACGTAAAAAAAAAAAGAATGTAATAGATTCGACTGGAAATCGAACTCGGCTCCCCGATTTCTTAATCCGAGCCGGTATCCATTACTCCACCGTTAGACGATCCAAATGGTTCTGCAAACCCCTAAAGAAGTGATTATCAGAAGTACCAAGGTCGGGAGGGTATGGAGGATGATACATTTTTCCCCAACCGAGCTCTTCTCAGAGATCATTAGCCAATCACGCAGTGTGAGGACGGGCCTTGTCGTGATGGGGGTTTACTCGCTTTTGGTTGATAAAGGATGGACGTTTTCTGCCCAAACCTGCTTTCAAACGACCAAGTTGTTGGCGGTAGAGATCAGCACTGATTGATTGATTATTGTCTAACAGTTTATAATTAGACGTCTCCTTGAATATCTGAGCAAACTTACAACATGATCTTTGGATTAAGTTCTCTTCTTGTTGCTCCACTGATCCAACGATGACGAAGATTATGTCAAAAGCACCTACTGAAAAAAACATTGGTTGAGTAATCCAAAAAGTGACTTAACCCAAAGATTTGTGAGTTCAAAACCTGGTCACAGCAGAAGTGAACAAAAACTTGAGTTGAGTTACTAAAGGGAATTAACTAGTAGTGAGATATCCAAAATATTAAAAAAAAATAATGACGTAATAATGTCGTTTTTGTCCTTAAAAAAATACGTCAAAAACGACATTCTTACGTCATTATTTTTGCACCAACCTAATAGTATGGAACGTGGAATAATCTACACTCGTAGACTAAATAAAGCGTTCAGTTCGAAATTCCAACGCATATCACCTGAAGAAGATCGAAGCGTACAACGACCGAAACGTCGTCGATGTGACAATAAAGATGACGAGAAGAGTCGGAACAATGTAAATAGTGTAAATAGTTATAATTCCTCATCTCAGAAACATAGACAGTCACTATATCCGTTAATATTAAAATATCTCAAATTAGTGTTTTATACAACTCACAATGTCAGTGGTGAATTTATTAAATAAATCTGTCAACACTTTCATTCATTCTAATCAATCCTGTCCTGGGTATGACGATAAACTACATCCGCATCCTGGGTATGACGATAAACTACATCCGCGTCCTTGGTAAGACGATAAACTACATCCAACAGCAAGGCGTCTGATCATGAGGTTTTGAGGAGCGTGGAACCACCACTTAATTGCTGGTGTTTCCAGGTCCACCCTGACCAGGGGTGGTAGCACTTGTTAGGGTCTCAGCTATGGGCAAATAGTTAACTCCAACTCGGGTCAAAACACTATAAAAGTGTAAAAATAGGTTTTAATGCCAGAAATACTTTGTAAAAAAATATTACCAAAAATGCATTATTGAAAAACAAATATTACCAGCAATACATTTTTGAAAAGCAAATATTACCAGCAATTCATTTTTTGAAAAAAAAAATATTACCAGCGAAGAAAAATTATTACCAGAAATAGATTTTTGAAGGAAAAAATATTACCAAAAATAGATTTTTGGAAAAAAAATATCACCAACAATGAAAATTTTGTCGGCATTAAATAACCCATTGAGGTGTTGATATGCCGTAAAACAAAGCAAAACAATCTAATCTAATCGGTCTGGTCATTCAATTTACAGAGGCAGTGAAAGGGAAATTTTGAAACAATTACGCTGTGTAACAAAATTTTTGTCCTTGAGTAGCAATTGCTATTTCCTGTTAGCGTACGCCTAGAAAGTATGAAAAATGACTAATATTTTGTTCAAACTTTGCATTTGTGACGAGGCTAATGATATTTCGGAAATTTACCTAGTTCCATTTGGAAAACTGGCGAATGTGAAAATTCTCGTTCACGAAAAAAAAAAAAAAGGAATAAAACACCATGCTATTCAAAAGTAGCATTTAATTTCAGGGTGACACAAGAGAGATCACAAAAAATTTAGAAATGAGTACTTTTTCACTATTTACGCTTTTGCTGTAAATTATATGTATTATATATATTATATGTAAATTTATATATAAATTACTTTCACGAATCAGCCCCCAAATATAGTCGCCCATCATGTTTAAGGCATACGATCCTTGGTAGACAGAACGTTCTAGAAATTCTTGAAAACTTTTAGAAACTACCTGCTAACTTTATTTTTCTACCCGAAAAATAAATAGTAATTTTTTAAATTGATTTTTTTTAATATTCGACACTATTTCTTATTACATTTTTTGACGGGGATGTCACCTCAAACATCCACTAAAAGTAATGTTTAGAGTAAGAAAAAATCTGGTATATGTATTGCTGAAAGGTTCTATCTTTCCAAAATCTGACCAAATGACTAAACCTTATGTTAAATATCTTAAAAATCATTTTGTCGCGCCGAGAAGATAGGAATTGTGTGTGATTCGGAATTAAGACTTGTAACTTATGATAAAAAAATAGACAGATGATCTTTCTGGAATGAATAATGGGGAAAGAGGGCTTGGCTAATTTGACACTCACAAGACATATAGAAGACAAGAAGTATAAAGGAAAACAGCAAGTAATCAACGAGTTTGGAGTAATGGTGTAAAGAATAGCCTTACTAGGAGCTACAAATGACAGGAAGTTGTGGAGAGCTATGATTGCCCACTTCCTGAAGAGACACAGCACATTGAAGAAGAAGAAGAAAATTACAAATAGAATAAGGCTACCAAATATATAATGTACACGTATTGTTAATTATTTTGCTATAGAAATGCATTGTATATCAGCAGGATAGTTCTGGGTATGACGATAAACTAAATCCCGCAGCAAGGTCTCTGATTGGGAGATTGAAGGTTTTGAGGAACCTGGAATCACCTCTTAATTGCTGTTGTTTCCAGGTCAAACCTGACCCGGGGTGGTGTTAGGGTTCCAGTTATGGGTAAATAGTGAAACCTAAACAAAAATATAACATTATGAAAGTATAAAAATACATACATATAATAAAATACCAACAATACATTTATATATATATATATATATATATATATATATATATATATATATATATATATATATATATATATATATACCAACAACAACATTTTATCTGTAGTTGAATGCATACAATTGCGTTCAAAATATATTGAAGCCATAAAATTCTTCCGAAATATTTAGATTTCGGCATTAAATAGAGGTTGATACACCGCTAAACAAAATCAACTAACCAACAACATCAGAAGGAATGGTTTGTCGTCAGGAATTAAGGTAAGAATTATTAAATGAAAAAAAGGTTTTTATAAGCAGGATTGGGCTTGATCAAACAGTTACCCTTGTGGAAAGTACTATTAATTTTGAGGCATGTCAGTTTAGTTAATGTTTGTACCTTTAAATTCAATGTATGAAAATACTTATTTGCATAACTGTTGCGAAACCGTATGGAATGTCAACACGGCACGAATTCCTTCTTTCTTTTATGATCGCGTAGATATCTTGGTGGTGTGACGTTTATTAATAGTTGCTGAAGCAAGAAAACAGCTGTGAATTATTTTACATTGGTGCTGTCAAGTTACATTCAGGTCTTGCTTTCTCTCTGTCCTTTCAGTCTGTCTTCTTTTTTGTTTAATCACTTCACTTCAGGCAAGGCAATAATGCCACTAAGACGCAAGGGATTACTGGCAGTGAAAAAGAATGAGAAGACTTTAGTGAGGAGAAAGAGCAATAAAGTAACAGGTTAGAAGACAGAAGATGACGATTGGCGTTGTATTTAAATTGTTTGAAGATTGGAGGTGAAAGGGAAGCAAGAAACCGTAAAAGAGTTTTCACAGACAAGAAGTGCGAGAAAAGAAACTATTAGAATAGAACTTGCGGTTACATCAAGCTAGGTGGATTGTAAGACAGATTGACTAAGTTGCTAATTTAGTAGTACGTTTAAATTTATGTAGTCGAATCAACAAGAATGAGAGTACATCAGAACAATTGACATGGAAATATTTCTTGAGAGCCAGAGGAGTGCTACGTCCCGGCGTTAGGAAAGTGACTGAAGTCGAGATGTTATGCCAGGTTCGATTACTTTACAGACACTTCTTTAGAGCATCTATCTATCTATCTATCTATCTATCTATCTATATATATATATATATATATATATATATATATATATATATGAATATATATATAAATATAAATAAAATAAATATATGTATAATTTATTTATATATTATATGACTAAATTTGTTATATTGAAAAATATCGGACATGCAGACTAACATATTTATGCTGGGAATTTTAAATTTAAATTTCTTTTTGGTACATAATCTAACCGAATGTTTGACGATTTTCTTTCCATCAATTTTGTTATTACATATCCCACATTTATAATAAAATATATATATATAAATATATATATATATATATATATATATATATTTATATATATTATTTTATCAAAAAACTAGGTAATCCGTTTTTAACTTAGTGAATTATTTTCTCCCTCGAGAGAGCCCAATTTTTTAAAAAATTGTGGTCATAATTTATATAAAAAAAAAAAAACATGTATTTTTTTTATGGTTCCCTTTTGTGTTCCAAAGTGGTATTTTATTTAGATTTATTATATATTTATATGTATTTTTCACAATTATTATAGGTGATCAAGTAAATTTCTCCTTAAGTTTTAAAATTATTTTTGTTTAACATTAACCAAGTTTTTTATTGTTTTTGATGTAGTAGTAACAAATTTTATGTTGTGTTTGTGACAAGTTCTTTTTTTAAAAAAGGGACCCTAGTATTTTTTTTGAGCTTATTGGGTTTAGCAAAAGAGCTCAGTTTTTTTAAACTTTTGGAATATTTTATGAGCCTTTTGCTTAGCATTGAATATAAAAGTCATTACCTCCACTGGAGGAACAGAAAGTGTTTTCCAACATATTTCTCTTCCATGTAAATATTGAGGGCTACAAATTCTGAGTGCTCTGAATCAATGGTTATACTGGATTTTATTTTGTTATGATGAGAATCAAAATTTATTAGATTGTTTTTGTTGGTTGAGTTCTGAGGATGCCAAATTTTAAGTTACTGTTAAGCCCATAGTGACAAATAGAAAAGGTAAAAAAATTGCAACCCTTCCATTTTGTATGTAAATTTTTCGTTTGTTTATTCAAACGTTTTTATTTATCTACAATGTTTTTAAATATTTATCACTATTGCAAATAGAACATCAACAATATATTGGAAGGTAGAATTGTTCGATGATATATAGTTTTCACATAATTCCATTTTTTTTTCTTTCCCTTGATACTGTGGTTTTCAAATCATTTTTTAATTTTATATTCCTGTTTTCTAAGGATGTGATTCAAAGGTTATATTCATATTTCAATTCCAGTCAAAATAGATGTCTTTCCTTTGATAAATTTGCAACTTAGTCTGTTATCGTCCAATATCTTGTGTATTTCTGGTCCAATTTTAAAAAATTTCACATGGCTGGAAAGAAAATAAAACGTCTTTCTAAATATGTAATTTTTATATAAACATTCATTGAATTATTTTTTCTCTCTTTTTTTAAAATGGTATTGCTTGATCAATGAAAACTGAAAAAATGATTTTCTTTTATGATTAAATTTTCCACAGTACTTTGTTTTGCAAATTCAAAGTGACCAATCTTTATCAATATTCTTGAAATTGTACACTCAAGAAGACACCTTAAACTACAACCAAGATGTTAATTTCTTCTTTGACCCAAGGATCTGTTCTTTCAAAATTATAAACAAGCAATAAATAAATAATACAGCAATTCTTTCCTGGTCTGCCAGTCAACTATGATTATTTGGGTTTTCACTGTAAAATGTTCTTCTAAACAAGGAAAATCAATGAGTTATTTTTTCCCTAAATTTAAATAAAAGTATGTTTCTATCTAGTGAATACACCTAAAATTAAAAAGCTTTTTAATTTCATTTTAGAATTTCTTTAGAAATCTGCAAGTATCACCTATTCTTTTTAGATACACATTTTAAAACTGAAAAGTAAAAACTATTTTTAATCATTTTAATAAAATCTTAAGTGTATTTGCCAGATAAAACCATAAAGATATTTATAAAAATAAAATTGCAATTAATTTTATTTTGTTTACATAGGATTTTATATGCAGAACATCCACCAGGTTCTTGATAAGATCCAGAAAAAATATAATTTTTCAATTTTAAAACTGAGAATAAAAATTAATAATTTTATTGATATCTGAAAGTATTTTTCAATACTGTCTTTTTTTAAAATACTTTCATCAGTAATAGCACAAGTGAACAATTTCAGTTTTGTAAAAATTTCAGTGAAGTTTTACAGTGTGAAGATGAAACCAAAAAAATTTTTTTTTGTTGAAACGGTTAATCTATATTGGAAAGGGCTCTTTCAAGAAATTCTAAAAAATTTCATGTCATCACACTTCACTAAGAGGTTTCCCCATATCTAATCAAATTTTGTTTGTAAAAATCAATCGACATAAAATTGAAATCACATTGAATGGTGATCCAACTGGATTTTCATTATTTTATCATTGGTATCAAAGCTTTATCTCTGATTGTGCCAGATGCTTTTTTTTTTTTTAAATCTTTTTAGATTTAGGGATTTTCAACAGGAAAAATAGCAGAAAAGGGCTTTTATAATGTCTATAACTGGTCTACAAGTTTGTTGGTTAAACCTATTTCCATTAAAAATTTTTTTTCAACTAATCTCTCATATTCTTTATATACATTGTTCAAAGGAGAGTTACCACGCAATTTTAACTTTCTGAAGTTTATAGATGAGTGACTATTCCAGATATGGGACACATTGAGATACCTGTCTTGGATGGGATTTTATGGATAATTCTATTAATCTCTCTATCCATGATTTGTTTTCATTGATAATATTTTCCTAATATATATATAAATTTTGTATTTCATTAATTATTTTCTGTTCATTTATTTTTTTCATGTGTCATTGAGTATATATTTTTATATATATATATATATATATATATATATATATATAAATAAATTCCTTGTCAGATTGCACCTTTTCCTTTTTTTTTTTTTTTTTGCTATTCTTTATATATTTTTATATTGGTATATATAGTATATATTAAATTGAATGAAACCATATATAAATTCAATGTCATTTTGTTCATGACTTATATATATATATATATATATTTATGAAATGACCAGTATTTTTAAACCCAAAATAAATCTGCATATAAATTTATATGTATCTTATAACATTTCACCATTCCTGGAAGATCTTCTATTACCACTGTGGGATATCTAATCAAAATCTGGAAACAAAAATATGTAATGATATATATATATATAAAAAAAAAAAAATTCCTCAGCATCCCCTGTTCATCTCTCTCATGCATATCTATATAATGTAACAAATTATATATATATATATATATATATATATAAAATATATATATATAATATATTTTTCCATTTGTCACACATTTCTCCCCACCAATATTGTTCTTGATATAAAAATTTATATATCGTTATCATGTTTATAAATTTTTTTCTTTGGATTCAGGTTTTTTTCTATTGATTGGAACCACAATTTTTTACAAACACACAATCAGTAATAAGCATTAGCCATATATGATGGCAGACATCTATTTCTCTATTCTGTCTGATAATTAAATTTAACAATTTGTCAGAAGTGTAAATATTTAGATGCCATTTCTTGCTTCAGTTAACTACTAATTGAAGTCTTTATATATATATATATATATTTACTATATATAAACTATCAGACTTACTCGAACAGTTAAATAATGTTGTGTCATCAGGATAAATACAGGTTATTCTAATTGACATGATATTGAAAAGGTAATCAATGAATATATAAGAAGTCAATGTAAGAAAAAAGAATTAGCCCTCAGGAAGAGGGGCGAGTTTATTTAATGTGTTCGTCTGATCTAGAACCATGGCTGTTCAACATTAATTTTCATTATATGATTTGTTAAAGGCATTGGATTTTCAAAAATATTTGATTGACACAAATATACCTTGAACTTGTTCTAGAAGTCCCAAGAATGCCTGAAATGTTAAACAAATATAAATTCAATTTTCAATTATATAAGATGAAATATATCATTATTATAAATACGTTATTTTAGTATCATATTTCAATTAGATAAGTTTCATTGCTTTTTACACATATCCAACAGTGTTGTATGGATCATTAAAACATATCCCTAATGAATCAATATGGTCCAATTGACGATAAATTTCTTACTAGTGACATAATTTTTCAATTGATTTTCAAAGCAGATAGGAACTCCAAACATCTCTAATTACTAATCTTCCTGGTTTCACATTTAGCTGTGTGGCAGCTGTCAAATTAAAAATATCAACTTGATATAATTAGCCCATTCAATCTAAAAGCTCAAAATATTGAAAATTTAAAAACACATTTTAATTAAAAAATTACCAACATACCAAAATAAATTTGTTAAAATAAAACTTTGAATATATTATAACTAGCAGTAGAGCCCGGCGTTGCCGGGGATGTAACAATAAGAGATAGATCAAGTATCGACCATCATAAAAGACTGAAAAATAAAATTGACAAAGATTATTGTTTAAGGTTGACGGACACGCATGTCTTAATTAGTTTTTTTTTTTTTTTTACGAATTGGTCAAACCCAAATTCAAACAAAAACATTGTTTACAATCGTTATGAGTCTATCGATTGGTGAATAGAATTTTATTATAAACAATTGTCTTGTAAATGGAATTTTTAAAAGCATTCTGAATGTAAATAAAGAAAAAAAGTGTGCAAGACAATAAGAAATACTACCTGCCGAAAAAAAAAAGTGGATGTTTGTTTTATCGGCTGAAAAATGTAAGAAATCCGATCCCATATATAAAGGAACACACACACACACACACACACACACTGGGTTTTTTTTTTAACCTAAGTCACTCCACGGAATCGCTAAAACATAGAGCATAGTCTGATGAAAAAGACGCCAAAGTTTATGAAAACAAAATTTTATCGTCAAAATGCTTATTTTTTTTATGAAGAGGATAGACTAAATTTTTTTTTAATTATTTTTTTAAAATTTTTCCATCTTTTAGAATATTCTAAATTTTGATTTAAAAACCTTGTTTCTCTTTGTCGCAACAAGGGGTAGTAAATAACATAGATAATTTTTAGCGCATTTTTTTGTATTTACACACATTAATTTGGAAAATCTTGCAAAAATAAAAATAATTGTCAGATGTTAATGAAACTTTGAGAAACTATTCACAGATGATCGAAATTATTAGAAATATTTGTTTTTATTAAAGTCATGGCAGAAATATTTTTTTTATATTTATTAACACCCCCATAACTAATTTTATGAAAAACTCTAGAAATTCAAGACCATCGGTTTTAGTGATTACAATAGTTAAATCACAAGGCTTTGAAGAATGCAAATCATCTTTTTTTTCGTTTTTGTTTTGTTTTTGGCCAACGTACCTGAAAATCAGCTGTGAATTGTAACATACAAAACTCAATAAAACAAATATATTATTTAGTTTCAAATGCTTTTATTTGTTTTAATTTGTTTTTATGAATATGGACAATATTTTCTGAAAGCAAAAAATTTTTTCAATGAAAATTGAATTTTTAATACAATTATTACTTATTTCTTTAATTTTAAAAAGATTTTTAAAAATGTTTAAATTGAATTTTAAAAATATTTTAACATTAGTTAAAACAACATCAACCTTTCAAAATGTCCGTGTGAGATTGTCATTGTCTAGCGCTTTGAAAATTGTATAATTTGGACCAATCAGATTAGCCATGGTAATTAAGAAATGTAATTTTTGTGTTTATAGTCGGACAGTAATTATCAAGTACGGAAGACCAACCAGAATACAATTTAGTTGCATTATTTGAGTTCAGCATTGTTCTCCGCTGTTAAGCCCTTTACTTTTTGCGAAACACGTATGGAGAAGTTAATTTGAGTTTTCAATTTCAACTGAGAAGGGTACCTACAAGTAACAGTATCATCTTATGAAATTTAACTACTGCTAAACTTTAATTTATATGATCTTATTTTTATATTAATCTCAGTTATGACATTTTTCCATAAATGAAATATCAAAATTAATAATAAAATGAATGGAAATACAAATAACACAGTAAAATGTAATAAATGTACATAAAATTATAGTATTTTATGTACACTTCTGATAAAATTTCATAAGAAAGGTACCTAAATTAATTAGATACCTTTTTCTTATGAAATTTAATCTCACTATTAACAGTCTTATTTTTTATTTTTATTTATATTTTCCATAAAGCATCGTAAACGTAAAAATGAAAGCTAAGTACAAAAAAAAAAAAAAAAAAAAAAAAAAAAAAAAATTAGAGCGCTGAAAGTTTTCCTTAAAAGTAACAAGGTAAATAATTTGTTCACTTAAATAATTTCACTTCCTTCCATCCGTAGAAAGAAATTCTCCTCCCGTAAGTTATCTAAACGTCATGAATGTGCCTTTCGTCAATCGTCAAGCGACGCGAAAGGTTATGACCTGCTTTGTTTTATTTTCAAATTACATTTTTTCGGCGCAGAAGCTAAGTTAAGCTTGGTTCAAAATATTTTAAATAAACAGTATAATTTCTGTTTTTATTAAAATCAGTTTTGAAAAAATGATAATTGATTTTTAAAAGAATATCAAAGTAAGATTTTAATCTTTTTATCAAATCGAAAAAAAATGATTGAAAATGATTATCTGTCCTTTTTTTTTTTTTACCAAAAAAAACAATATTTTAACGAAAATTTCAGACGTGCTAGGAACGATTAAAAATGTAAAAAAATACCCCCAAAAATACTTTGATCTTTCCTCTTTAATAATAATATGAACATTAGACGATAAAATTTTGTTTTCGTCAAGTTCGGCATCTTTTTTCATCATGCTATGCTCTTTTGTTTACATTTTCGTGGGTGAGTTGTCCCCCCCTCATTCTCACGATGTGTCTTAATCGTGTTTTCAAATTGATTTTATTAAAAAACAACTGTGTTTTTCCCATTTTCGGCCCCGTTAGAACCACCACAAGGTAATTTTATGTAGTCCTGTGAAGTTTTGTTGAAATCGGCTAAAAATGTAGGAAATTCGATCCAACATATAAACGTTACAGACACACACACACACACACACACACACACACAACATGCTCCATTTTTTACCTATATTTTTTATAATATAAATAATATTTTCAAATACATTGTTTATATTTAAAAAAAATTATCATTGATAATACAAAAAGTATAAAAATAATATTTTTATATTAAAAAAATATAAAAAAATACATTTTATATTTAAAAAAATTACCAGCAATACAAAATGTATAAAAATAACATTTTTATATTAAAAGAATATAAAAATACATTTTTATATTAAAAAAAATTACCAAAATGTTACAAAAGTATAAAAACAACATTTTTTATGTTAAAACAATATAAAAACACATTTTTATATTAAAATTATATAATACATTTTTATAAAGGGAATTACTAATACTCCAAAGAAAATTAAATTTCGGCATTAAACGTCCCATAAGTTGCTATGCGATTAAACAAACTAAGAAACTAAACATATTAGGTCGGCTAAAAATTTCGTTCGGTTATTAAGTGAATATTCTACTTAATAAACCAAACGATTTCTTTTGGCCAACCCAATATATGGTTCCTTGTTAGTGCTGAACTGTCATATACACTGTTTCAGTTGAATAGAAGAACAAACGACACAAACAGCAAATAAGACTAGTGAGTACTGACCTGATAGGAAATATTCCCGTGATTTACTTAAACCCCACTGAACCAAGTTGTTTTTTCAAGGTCTGTTTTTTTACGTTTAATACACTTATTTTCTATCGGGCTTTTTGGTCTAAAATTGTTTATTTGGTCTCAGATGGTTCCATCTTGCTGGTCAGAGCTTGTCGAAGCTAGTCATAGCCGGTCATACCACCGCTACGTAACAGATGTCACGCAACTGTGATGGCTGGAGGACTCAAAGAAGGGAGAAGGACCCCCGGCAAGGAACAGATACTTCAACCGCAGCATCTATATGAAATAAAAAAAAAAATATATATATATATATGTACGCCTCCCGGGCCCGACAGAAGACGCCTCCGCCCCGATACGACACGCGAACGTGAAAGGTGGAGTTTAGAGTGGGCCTTCCTGTCAATCTCGCCGACAGAATTTTTAATATTCCCTCAGAAAGTTATGATCAATAGACTGGATAAAGCTAGTTCGTTTCAAATTAGGCTACCCAGTACGACAACAGAGACCCGAAGAAGGTCGGAACGTACTACGAAAAGTTTAAACGTTGGTCTGGATTTCAGTATAAAATGTTAAATACCATGCTGAACATGCTGGTCCATATAAAAATAAATATTGCATTTTACTGGGAAACCAAATTTAAATTATTCTGACATAAAAAAAGCTATCTTTTTATATATCATATATATCGATATAGGGATGCCATTTGTTCCCTACAATTTTTTCCATTTAACGCATTTAATTCCCATCTCTCTAGCAAATTTCTGATATTTATCTTCATTTCTATGGCGTCAAGTCATCAGTTCGCCGACATCTACTGGTAATTACTGCTTGGAAAGTGGTCGGCTTACTGTACCGATTCAGAAAGTTCTTGACTCTTGCCATGTTTGATTTTTACAAACTTCGGATTAGACCAAAAAATAGACTACTACTGTCATATCTGGACAGGAAGTGAAGAATCCTCACATTCCAGCCTTGAGTCCAAAGTCGTTTACGCGGCCTTGTGGGTGATGACATATTTCCATCCTGCAGACCTTTTACCACAGACTCGAGGTTTCAACACTGTCGCTACCCCATCTCTATTTCCGTGGTCAAATGTTCGCCCGAGCTCCATTCATTAGTCCCACCAGTTCAGATATTTACAGCTCAGAACCGCCTGCTACTCCCATCCCGTATACTCCCTCGCACTCTTCGTATACCATTTGTGAGGAAGAAGTTATAGCATGACAGCTTTTCCACAGGAGCCACTGCTTTACAGAGCAGACTTCTCCGAACGCTATAATCTACGTCAAGAGTCAATCGTTACCTGTCCACTATGTCCATCATTCAGATCCACGTTCTAATTTCTTGCTGTTACATTCACATCTGTCTTTTAAGTAACCCCCTTCCTGAGTAACACTTCAATAAAAAAATTTTTGTTGAATTTTTTTGGCATGAAGTGCATATATAGATATATATTTCCTGTAAGTACTAAGCATAATTAAGATTATTGTAACGAATTAAATTATGTTTAGCAATATTTTGTATGAATCTCTGATATACCCTATATTCTCGCGTATCATTCCCTATCCTATTACTAGTTTTGAAGGTTCATTTGACTAATCTCCGAATGAATATTCAGAATTAGTCAACGGTGTCTCCAGATGCAATGAACTATAATTGCCCTTTTATATATCCTTTATCCACCCACTAAATTTAAATCTTCATAATTAGCTCTTCAAAATCACATGATACACATTCCCATATATATATTTATCTTTTTTATGGTTTATATATATATATATATATATATATATATATATATATATATGTGTGTATTATATATCTACTCTCTGGACACAATCCTCATAAATACTGTTGGACATTATTGTAAGGATCCTAGTAATATTAATGTCTTAAAAGTTCCCCCATTCAGCAGTGGTTTACCTACTTCATTTATTTAACGAGTATTGTATTTTGTTGATGTAATAAAGATTAAAATTCCATTTCCAACCTCCGTTTTAGTTATTCGTCATTCAGCCACTTTCTAAGTTCCTACAACACACACTATCCACACACACACACACACACACACACACACACATATATATATATATATATATATATATATATATATATATATATATAAAACCCCACAACAAATTCAGAGAACACCCGTCTACTTTTTTCAAATTCAATCCCTATTGCAGACGCTCGTTTAGACGTATTTGTGTTTGTTCAACACCTACAAATTCTTTGATTTATACTGCAACTATGCTGAACAGACCTTATTTACAGTTTCTGGGAAAGAGAGTTTATCTAGCGTGATCAACAATCTGAACAAAGACAATAACCCACTCATTATATATATATATATATATATATATATATATATAAAATATTAATTAATATATATATAAAATTTGTTTTGACAAATACTAAAACTAAATATCCGTTATTTCACGATATCTGGGTTTGGTCAAAGTTTATAGAACATTTGTAAAATAAAATTTTGAACATAAAAATAGAAATATCAAACATTTCTTGGTTTATCACCATTTAACTTATAATCCAAATCAATATAGGTAAAATTCTCAACTTTTCTGTATTTGGTTTTCCAGCCATCTAAACTCTGGCCTTATGTCTGCTTGAATTTCTGAGTAGATCTGTTTTTACTATTAAAGGGTGATTCTTTCAAATCAAATGTAACATTAAAAAATGATTTTGCCATCTTTTTTTTCATTGCGATACAGACAAAAAAGTGCAATTGTTGAAAAACATTGATTCATTCCACTAAATCATAAATTTATCGTTTCAAAAATTATTTATCTAAGAACTGACGACATTAAACACAGTTGCAAAATATAACGTCAATTTGGTAATAAGGAAAATAATGAAAAGTGATGATTTTTAAGAAATCGGTCGCCTGAAGTGTAGAAAGTGAGGAATGTTGGTATTCAGTCATTTGACCAATAATTTTCCTGAGAAAAAACTCGTCAAATAACTAACATCAAAATGTAAATTTGGAATTTCCGTTCCTGAAAACATTTTATCTAAAAACAAAAGACTGAAACGGAAATGGCAGACGACATGGTGGAAAAGAGTAAAAAAAATCATGAGAACCTGAGGACAGAAGAATTTATACACACACACACACA